>VXBQ01014535.1:1074305-1149769 GCA_013400175.1 Phainopepla nitens
TGGCTGTTAACATTTAAAGTTTAATACTAAAATAAAACATAAAATGAATTATTCTCTCTTAACTGCATTCTGTCTGCTCCCACTTTCTCCTGCAATAGCTGTAGGAGACCTTCCCTAATCTTTCCAATTAACTCGGTATTTCCTGCAAGGCTGACACTGAAGAGGGTAAGAAAGGAGTGTAAAGCGAGGAAAGACATCTGTCAACTATTGGAAATACTTTCCTTGTTAGAAATTGAAGGGAGCCCACACTGAAGCCAGATGATCTGAGGAGAACAATTGCAGCGTTGGCTTGACAAGAATGTGGGTGATTTGTTATAGCTGTCCTCACAGTAGGCACCTGGTTGTCATGTTCATATGAGAATACCTTGGAGATATGCTAAACACATATCCTGTTCCAATCAGGAGTGCTGAAGGGCCAGAGCAGGCAAGGTTTGACTTGCATTTTCTGAAAGACATAAATTATCATTTGTTCCTAAATCTCCATCTTTTCAAATTCCTTCTCACTCCTCTCCGCTGTCCCACGACTATTGCAGAGCAAGCAATGAGAGTTTGTGTGTTGGGTAGGCAACAGAAAATGTGTGTTTTACCAACTGTGGAGGCTCCTGACTGACCCTTTTTGGGGGTGAAGAAGGGTTTTTGTGTGCAGAAGGGTTTTGGTGGTCTGGTTTTGACTGTGAGCTTTATATAATAGGTCAGCAGAGACCTGTTTTGGTAATGCTGCAGTAAAAATATGAAACACTTTCTGAAGAGGAGAGACCCAGTTTTTCAGTTGATCTGACACATAAACTCTTGGATTGTTGTTTGCTTGGTCTACTTTTTGATTTACTCTGAAGTCTGAAAATGGCTCTAGTGCAGCTTGAAAATGAGCTGGAACAACAGTTCGTGTTTGTGAGCCAGGACACGTTTCAATAGGGGAAAGGCTCTGCAGATTTCCAGGGCTCTCCTGCTTCTCTGCTCCTTGCCCAACCCAAAGTAAATTAATTCTAGATGCAGAGAGTAGAACCAGCTTCATCCCTGTTAAAGAAAAAGCAATTTCACTGCGATAGTTTCTGCATCACTTGGTGTCCTCCTCCCTTCCCTGGTCTGATCAAAGCCCAGCTTGTCAGCAGTCCCTCCCCATCCCCACCTCAAAAAGAAGCCTATGAAACAGTTGAGTCATGGCCCCACTAGTTTGTCATTTCACTCTTTTGTTCTCCTGCATTTCGTCTCCCTCATTGTGCCAGGCTCCAGGAAAACAGAGAAAACTTCTGTGAACAGCTGGATTAGTTTTAAGGGCAGAGAGTATCGCAAGATCAACAACTGGAAGTTTACATTTCATGAATCATGGGATTTACCAGTCACACTGGCAATGAGCCCAATAACTTATTTCAAAATGGCCTGCCAGTGGAGACATCAAGGGATGGAGACTGTTAGTAGCTCCTTTGTTATCTTTGTGCTTAGTCATGACACTTGATTTGGAGGATGTTCATCTCTAACACCAGTCACACCAGTCTTTTCTGAATTTTGGCAGTGGATGCTACTGTGGGGTGAGAAAAGGAGAACTGCAGGTCACTGCTGCATGCTTAGCTCCACCAGATCAGCTGTGCTCTGGATCTCATGCAAAAAGCACAGCCTTGCCTGAGGGTGCCAACTGATCCAGGATTATCCCTGAAAGAACCACATCTCTGTAGCTGTGTCCTCCCCTGCTGACTTGAACACAGAGGGACCTATTTTAAGTCAAAACCTTCTATGAAAACTGTTCAACATGTTCTCCTTCAAGTGGTCAAACCTCTGTCATCTGGTCATTTTCCCTCGAGCTGTCTCTCTCTCTCTCTCTCTGGCATTCAAGAGTGATGGACCCAGCAAGGACAGGAACTGGTGCAAGGCTTATGTCAATGCAGTGCAGGTGATACAGAGCAGGAAATCTGCTCCAGCCCATGCCTGGACAGGGCTCCTTGTCCATCATGAGTGGCAGACTGTATGTAGTATGCAGTTCCACTGCATCATTTGTCTTATAAATACTTCACCTCTTGCTTTGAGGGTACTTTCCTTCAGCCTGTGGCCACAGTTGGTTGAGCTGACCCAGACTGTTTGGTGGGACATCCTGGCCACCACCGCTTCCAGCCCCTGCCTCCATCCTCAGGATTTAAACTCCTCCCTGCCTTGCACGCCTCCCCAAGTCCAGCCTCATGACATATGTGCTATTTGCAGAAAATGTTTGTCGAGACCAGGTGGTTGAAAGTAAAAATGCCAGCAGATCTGCCTTTTGTAACCGTGCAAGCAGCTTGTTAAAATTAGTCACAGGCTAAGCTGCAGTACCTCTGTGCTGTCAGCCTTCCAGAGAGCCAGCGATCCCGCCCGGCGGGAGCTGTGCTCCAACGCCCAGCTGGGGGCTGCACGGTGGAACCACTGCTGCAGTCCTTCCCAAAGCCTTCTCCCGCTCCTCCAGTTCACAAACCTTTGCCCAAATTTAGCCACGAGCCTCCTTCGAAATGCATAAACTCCTGTGTGTCCTGAGTTTCAGATACCGGCAGGCAGAGCATCCCAAAACAAAACCTGGGAAATCTCAATGCTGGCATTTGCTTTAGAAGAATTTGTACTTGGCTGCCTGAGAACTTTTTTGTTTTTTACTTAATTGAGCAAGGACTGTGATTTCCAAGGTTCTTTGGGGAGTGAGGTACCTAGCTGTCATTAGAGGGTTTATTAAATGTGTGCCCACCTCCCATTTTCTGCTTGTAAAACTGAAAATCAAAATTCCTCCCTGCTGTTGTACAGCTGTCTGTGTGAAAACACCGAATCAGCTGGTAATTAATAGCTGTCCCCAGTGTTGGGCAGGAACCATCTGTCCCCACCTTCTGTGCAGCACCCAGCACCAAGAACCTTCGGGAACTTCACCCCAGTGAGCTCAGCGTGTGGGGTTGAGATGGCAGGGCTGTGCCTCAATCCCTCCTCTTCCCCAGTGGGGCTGCCTTTGATGCACATCCAAAAACAAGGCTTGGATTGGCTTCTTCAGACCCATCCTGCTTAACTGCTCTGTCAACATGCCCCTCTCTACAAACACGTAGGCAGTTTGCATGTCTGTCCTGGAGCCAAGGGTCTTGCATTTCTTCCCATCCCAACTGAAGGTTTCTCCTGAAATGCTGTAAACGATGCTGTGCTCACTCTGCCCTGCATCCCTGCTCCCACCTGCAGGCACCTGGCCCCAGTCTGCTCAGCGTGGGAATTGCTGCTCCTTCTCCTGAAGCACCGAAACATCAGGGGTTTGTTCTCCCACCCCTAAAACAGGGATTCTCATGAGTTTGACCAAGATTTCTCTCACAACACCACCAGCAAAAGACCTAACAGTGCATGCTGGCTCGGGAAGGGGAGCACATTGCTCTGGCTTTGCCTGTTTCTGAGCAGATTCGGTGCTGACTTCCAGGCATTTTGCACACAATTCCCAGCCTGTGTGGGAGCCTGGTGCTGTGCTGGAGGCTGTGAACACAGAACCTTTGTGCTCAGGGCATTGTGCTTTTCCCGCGCACACGCTCTGCGCTCACACGCCGTCTGGCCAGCCCTCCGAGCTGGGTCCCTCGCATTCCACGCTTTCCTATGGAATTTGGATTCAAATGTGAAAATTCTCTGCCACACAATAAAAGTGGCATTTCCATGCCCTTTAGCACATCAGTCTTTTCTTGTGAATAGAGCTCTGAGTTCTTTGGCTTTTGCCGTATGGAACAATTGATCCCTTCAGTTCACTTGCCAACAGTAATCGGTTTCTTCTAGCCATAAATTTTAGCCATTCTTTCTTTTTGCCTCCCCCCCCCTTTTTGGGGAGCATAGGGGTGAATAAAATAATAAAAAGAGACAGCCATAAAGTAGGCAGCTGTTACTAGTCAGATCTTAGTCTGGGAAATAAGCAAATCAAATATAGACCTGGGTCTTACCTGTTGCTGTTTGCTCACAGCTATCAGGACAGGTTGCTCTACCATGGGTTCCACTGCCAAGGTTCCTGCTTCCTCTGTAATGACTGGTCATGTGGAGTTTTCCTGTATTTAAACTATAACCAGGAATAACCAGTTTGAAGCACCCTGTGGATTTTAGGGTTGTTGATGAAATTCAGGTAATAGAATTTCAAAGGAGTAGGAAGACAATTTTTTCAGGATGGAAATTTTGTGTTCATCTCTTTTCTACCTGCTGTCATTATTTGTTTGCCTGTTCTCTGCCTTGCACTGACAGGCTGTGTTTGCACATTTTAGCCAGGCTTTCTTTTTCTGTTCACTGCAGTATCTGCCCCAGGGCTCCTGGTTCTGGCTGATCACAATGAGCTGCTGGTTTCACACTGGGTGGCACTGGAGGGGCTCTCCAGACTACCACGGCATCCTAATGCCAGTCCCTGCAAAATCCCCCTCTGCTCTCCTGTCCTAAGGACCACATGTGTTTTGCTTTCCTTCTGTCTGCAGCTGAGGCAGAAAGGGATGGGAAATGCCAAGGAAAACAGTTCCCCTCTTCCCTCCAAAATGAGTGCTACAGAGTTTACTTTATAGGCTAAACCTAGAGTGTGTCTTGAGAATGGGTTTATTGAAATACATTTGTCCTGGAGGCAGATTTCCCATCCATATGGCCCAGTAGAGTGAGAGCTGTTTCACACCTCTCTGGTGGTTTACAGTAAACTGGGAACACCTGCCTCTGCTGGGCTTGGGAAGAGCTGAGCAGCTTAGAAATTGTTGATAAAATTGTTCTGTGAGAGGACTTGATCTTACTGAGTTTCCTTCCTCTGCCTGCTCAGGGCTCCATGCTGCTAGTATCAGAGAAGGAGGGTAGGGACCTCTGTTGTGAGCACCCTACCAGAGGAAACACATCAGATTTAGAGTCCAATGCCTTGGAATTACAAAAGAAAACAGTCTGCTGCTCTGGAAGGGAGCAACATCCTACTTGAGACCAACCTGTGCCTCTGCAGCTGCTGCTGCCACTCCAGTGACAACCAGGAGACATTAACTGGAAATGTGATGGAGCCTGGGCATGCTGGGCAACCTGCAGAGAACCAGAAAACCCTCCTGCAGAAAGAGCTGCTCTTTCCCCTGCAGCTGAGGATCTGCAGACATTTGCTTTCTCTGCAGCAGGACTCTGATTTCTACGAAGTTCTTCCAAAGCTGATGTCATCTGGGCAGAGACCTGCCAGATTTTCTGACCTCTTTGACATGCTCCCAATATCCACATCCCCCAGGGGCTCTGTGGGATGATGTGTGCCAAGGCCAAAGGCCGTGGGGCTGCTGGCCCTCAAGCAAGCACTCAGCTCACAGGCTGCCCCAGGAGAGTCAGCCCCAAAATCCAGTTTCCCACCCCATTGGCTAAAGCACTCCCACAGAAACCACTTTATTTCCCTAATAACCCTCTATAACTACATTTTGATTCCGGAGGGTTTAGGTTCCTTTCCACCATCCCCACTGATGATTGGAAAGAAATAGATGTATTTTAAAACCCCTAGCTTTGGCAGAATCAGCTCTTTCCAGTTTCCCTGTTTGTATGCCAGGTGCCAACATCCAACAGCAGTCAAACCACAATGTCACCTTGTTTCCATCAGTTCAGCATGAGATATTTTTTTAAAATCTGGGATAAACCAGGACCACCAAGGAGGTCTGTAGTCACATGTCATTAGACGCTTTCTCTTGAGGAGTATCCATTTCAGTGCCTTGTGAAACCATGGATCCTTTCTTCCACCTTAGATATTGTGCTGGTGTTTGTAGTAAAGTTGGATAACCCCAAAGTCCTCCCTGTGTGTCACCAGCCACACTTGAAAGAGGTGGAGGTACTGGAACACAAATGTGAGGCAGCTGGGCCAGCCGGCGTGGGGACAAGTTTGAAAAGCATTGCCTGAGGCTGGACACCCCTTGGAGACATTGCATGCCAAAAAACTTCATTTGTGTGCGCATTTCATGCACTAAAGCAGAATTTGAGAGGCTTTCAGAATCCTGTTCCAGATCTTGACAGGCTGGAGTCACCTGAGCTGAGAGATGGTTTTCCACCTTCAGGTGCACAAAGTTTGAATCAAGATGAGCTTTTTTCGTCCATGCCAGGCATCTGCCTGTGTGTGAGGCTTCTGACTGTGTTTGTGCAGGATCTGGTTTGAGAAGAGACCTGCTCAGGTGGATCATCAAAATGATGCTGACACCCAGAGAAGATTAACAAACTCAAGGAAAGGCCAGAAATAATATATACAGTCCCTACTCACATTCTTGTCATGAGCAGTTAAAAGAAATAAATATACATAACAGTCAGTCCACCACAACTGAACACAGTTGTATTATCTGCTCCACTCTCTGATTTATTTGTTGAAGTAGAGCAGTGCACTTAATGCTCTGCACAGCTCAGAGCTGCTCTTTCACAGGCAGCAGAAATGCTTACGCATTCCAGTAGTTAAATGATGCAATATCCAGGTGGATATTTAATGGCCCATGACAAATCTGGAATGACACAGCAGACACCATAAATATCTTCACTCGAACAGATAGAACAAAACCTTTTTTATGAAGGCTGTTCCAAATATTTTCCACGTGCTGGCCATATTTTTAGAATAACCTTTAAGAACAGTCTGGGGAATCATCCCTGTCCTCCTTGCAGCCTGGTCCATTCTGAGCTTTTCAGGGTGTGGAGCCTGAAAAGTGTAAGAAATGGAGCCCTTTCCTACAGAACAGATAGTTCTTGGCATTTCTTTACACTCTTGAAAAACCTGCAGAAGTTCATTTACGTGAATGTGCCCAGTTTGTGCAGGGAAACTCCTCAGGTTTATGTGCCTTTATGGTTTTTTGTCATTATCCTGGAGGTTTCTTAAGCATGTGCTTCTGCCTGTGGGCAAGTGCTGTGTTGGTTGGGGCAAGGTGTAGCAGGATGTCAAGGCTGGCAGTCACCTGTGGCACTGCTGTGGGCGCCCCCATGTCACCAGTGTCCCCTCAGCAAGAAGATGTTGTCCTGCAGGAGCAAGAGAGACATGAACAGTGCCCAAACTGATGTGCCTGAGCACCTCCTCTGGGTCTTGTTTCCATCAGGTTACATACAGGATGCTGCAAAGGAGCTGGCAAATCCTTGAGGAGAAGGACACAGTTTTAAAATTAGGTTTTGGATACGTGGAGCTCTTGTGAACTGAGGCTGAACTTGCTGAGTCTTTAATTTTTCCACAGAAATTTCAGAATTTTGAAAACAGAAAAGTTTTTTTTTTTTTTTTTAAATAAGCTGGAGTAATGCAAAAGTGATGCAGACTATTTTATTTTGATTGAAGAAAAACCATGTGTGTTATGTGTTGAAGACTTTATCTGAAGTTTTTCAAAGGGCAGGGAGGAGATGAGAGTGCTTTCCTGAAACATTCCTTTTGGTTTAAGATTTAATCACTCATTGACTTAAAAAAAATATTATTTTCTTGACTCTCTTACTGAAACAGTGTCATGGCATCCACTGTTTGATGCTTAAATTATGAAGGTGCTATCTCCAAGTGTGTGCAGCCCCCCAGCGCTGGCACAAACAGAAAACAATTGGGTTGTTGTCAAGTACCCCTGAAAACCTGGATCTTAAAAAGGCAGAGAAGCGTGTGAAGGGCAGAGCAGGGTGAGTGCTCATGGTGCCCAAATCCTGCTGGCCACAACTGCCAGGGCAGAGCTGTGATGGTCCCAGGGACCTGCTAAAGGGATGGAGGTTGGTGAATCCCTGGAATACTCCTTGAACAAAGGAAGGCTTTAGGAAGGTTTTGGCATTGCTTAACACAGGATTTGATCCCTTGTGGAGTGCGTGGCAGAACCCACATTACTGACCCCAAACAGGCTATAAAGATCCAGAAGAATGTATCTACTGCTGCTGTCCTTGTTTATGGGCCTTTTTTGCGTACTTCTTTCCAAAACATTTAGAAAGCAGAAGGATTTCATGTGTGCCTCAGAGGCAGCTGCTGGGTCCAGTGGAGACACCACTGTCCCTTAGAGACAATTAGGTTTGGACAAACAGGTATTAATTAGTCTGTTAAGTTCAGCAGCCCATGCTGGAAGGAGGTACCTTGGAGCCATTTCTCAAGCCAGGCAGGTCTGAAATGCAGCACGCTCAGTTTGGTGGACTATGCACAACTGCATGCCTCCACACACCTCCCCTCTCTAGAAACTATCTGTTTATTCTTTTAAATACTTCCTTTATTCATAAACAGTGAAAAACTTGTCAATTTGTCACAGTCTCTATGTGCCCTTCTCCTCCCTGCAGTAAAATCCTTGTTATAGGCTAACACAACTGATCTTTATCTGTCCTTAACCACTTACCCTTTCTGCTGTTTTGCAGTCACTTTTACTGATACTGATGTTTATTTCTGTTTAATCTCTAGTGTCAAAGCCCTAGAAATCTCTCTTGGTCTTGAGTTATGGGACACTTGTCTCTACCACAAATTAATGAATGATGTAATCACAGCTGCATCTTGAAGTAGCTGGAAAATACCTCAGCAGTGCTCTCCAGACAGGACCACGTTGCATTTGCCCTGCACATGCTCAGGCCAAGCATCCATGGGAGACCCTCTCAGACGCACAGAATGTGGACACAGAATCCCAGAACGGGTCAGGCTGGAAGGGACCACAGCGGGTTGTCAGGTCCAACCTCTCTGCTCAAGCAGGGCTGTCCCAGAGCACATGGCACAGGATTGCACCCAGACAGTGCTGGAATATCCTCAGAGCAATTCCTCCATCCAGTCAGGGTCTGCTGGCTGCTCCAACTGCTCCCAGTGGGGTGCTGGGTTTGTCCCAGGAACAGCTCTGTCCGATGGCAGATTCCCTTTTGGGGACATGGAGAAAATGTCCTGGCCACGGCTCAGCCTCCCCGGCAGCGATATTTTCCTTCTCATGGCTTTGCAAACTCCCCTCTCCTCCGGCAGACTTTAATGTTTCCCTCTATTGTATGGAAATGTTTGTGTTGCTCTGTGAAACATTGATGATTCCTTTTTTCTTTTTTTTTTTTTTTCTGTAAACGTAGACAAAACAACCCTGTTTTCCATGAGCTCATTCTACGAAACACGGGACACATTTCAAGTGTTTTCCCCCCAAGACTCAGACTGTAGCAGATGCTCGCTTGGAAAATTTAAGCCCCAATAGTGGAATTTTGGCAACAGCAACTGAAAAACCAGTGTCTTGTCACTGAAAGCATCTGACAACCGTAACCATTGAAAAGTGCAACGTAAAATAAACTCAGGGAAACCATTTAGTGTGCAGGCGAGGCTATGCAGATGAATGAATGGGGAAGGATATCTTCAGGCATGTGGTTTTCTCCTTCATTTTGGACTGTGTACAGCCTCCCACTGGCCAGTGGGGCTGGGGACCAGTGGGACAGCCCAGCTGCACCCAAGCCATGCTGTTGGCACTCAGGGGAGCGTTAGCAGAGCTCGCAGTGACGCACAGCCCCGACCTTGGCTTGGCCGGCGTCCTGCGTGCTCCATCTCCTCTCCTCTCCTTCCAAGCAGCATTTCCCACAAAACCAGCTAAGCTGCAGATGTGGAGATGTCCATGTGCAGGGGCTGCAGCCAGGGCAGGCTGGGCTGACCCCAGCCAGGGGAGACCTTCTGGGCTGTGCTCTGACACTGACCTGCCTGATTTAAGCACACCTAGGAGAGATGCTCAGACTTCCCAGGACCAGCACCAAAACATCAAGGGAGGCTGGCTGGACTTAATTTAAGTTTGGGGTTTTTTTTCTATTACCTCAGCTTCACTGATGACTTCCTTTGCTTGTCTTTCTGTTTTCTTTTTCCCTCCTTTCCCCATTGGTGACACGGTGGCCCCTTCCCAGGGCATGTCTGCCTGGCTGGGAAGCCTTGAATTTCCATTACTAATGTCCATCATGTGTTTGTCAGGTCCAGTACACAATTCTCACTTTGTATATCCAAGGTGTTAAATTGCACTTATTATACCGGACACGAAGAGAAAATTGCCAAAGCAGTTGATGGATACTTGTGTTTCTTATATTTTCCCATTTTTCCTCCTGTAGAAAAGATTTGTTTGGTGAAAGGACCTCTTCATTTTTATCCAGTTTTTCTCCCACTGTGATGGAGCTGTACTCTCATTACTCATTCAGTTTTTATCTTTTATGGCAATGAATTTAGGGGGTTTTTGGCCATGAACTCATTTGTTCTGCCTTTGCCCTGATTAGTTCACATTTTCTTTTCCCTCTCTTCCTGAAAGAACGTCTTTTCCTACGAAAAAAAAGTAATGCATTTATCTTTAAGCCATTTGTTTGTAAACCTCCAGCAGGCCTTTGTACTTAATCCAAAGGAAAAATCCCCAGGATCTCCAGGAGATGTTTGCAATCTGGCCACAAAATGGGATCCTGTTTGTGGTGGGTGTTAGGGCCCTTCTGTGGGTCAGACCAGAGCTTAGCCCTGCCTCGTGTTTGGGACTACAGAGCAGATGCTGAGAGAAAAGCCTAAGGACAAAGCAAAAGTTTCCTGATACCACCCTCAGCATTGTTTTGATCCACAGCAATCGATGGCTTGGGGACTTCCCACACCAGAGGTTGCCTGTTGGTATTTAATGTCCATGTCTCTAATCCCAGTTAAACACTGTGTTTAGTAACATTTGTCTGTGTGGTGGCTCACAAAGCCTTCTGTAAGTGGCTTTTTTATTTTTGTTAGCAAAATACTTTTGGGTTCCATAAAACGTTTCCCTTAAAAAAACAAACAGAACAAATCTTGGTAATCTATCAAATTTAGGGCTGTAAAAATCACAGCCATTCCCAAGCCAACCCCATTGTCTTGGGCTCAGCTCAGACTCTCTGACAGTTTTCCTGCAGGAGTTTTCCTGCAGGGATTTCTGGGGGAGCCATGCATGTCCCGAAATTGTGACTTCTCCGTGCATGAGTGATTCTACATGTGCAAAACCTTCACGGGGTGGAGTCATTTCCACAGCGCTTCGCTGGAATTTTTCCAAGAAAACAAATTTTTCCAGGTCTCTCTGTATTGCCCTGAGTTGAAGCTGCTGGTTTTTTTGCAATGTTGTGGGTGTTCCTTGGGTGACTGTGCTGCTCGTGACCCTGCCCAGGGACTGATCTCCTCAAGGGCTTGTCTGTGTCCCTGAACAGAGCCTCACTGCATCCAGATGGTCCTAACTTCTTGTGCTGGAGAGAGGGGGACAGTGTCTGGCCCTCTGCCTCTCCTAGAGTCTCCAGGGAAAACAAAACCCTTTTCTGGGTTTGCCCCAGGTTGCTCTTTATAGCATTATTTTCCAGACTGGGATTAATTTCTCCTTGATGCATCAGGTGGTATTCCTCTCCCAAGCAAAATTAAAGGATTGGTTAGGTTGGAAAAGACCAATAAGATCAAGTAGTCCAACCATTGGTCTAACACTTCCTTCTGGTTTTGACTCTTTCCTCTGCATCTTTTTTCCCTTCAAGCAGTTTAGTTTCCAGGGTGAATTTTTGGAGTGTCTTCTCTGCTGTTTTCATTTCTCAACTGATAACACCAAATAAGCCTGACCTTTACCACAGCCAAAATCTCTGTGCATCTCTTCTACCTTGCCCTGTGGTTCTGCACACTTGGCTCAACTTTTCTCATGGCTGTTGGTCTCCAAATGAGTGACTCCTGACTCCTCATGTCCCATAGCTGGAAACCCAGCCCCAGCCTCAAAGGCTGCCCATGAACATCTGGGAATCAGGCAAGGAGCAGGATGCAGTCCTACTCATCTGTTCAAGCCCCATGGGATTTGAATGTGCTTCGATGTCCTCTGCATCTGTCTGTCCATCTCCAGCTCCAATGCAGTGTGGAGCCAAAAAACTCTGCTCTGAGCACTTGGGCAAGAGCCTCTTTTAGGAATTTGCCTGGGTGCCTTGGCAGTGGTGGTTGTTTTCCAACCCGAAGCAAGCCATCAGGGCAACAGATGATGTTTACTTCATGTGACATAATACTCAAGTCAAATATTATTTAGTAGCGCTTGCTTTCATGTCCTGACAACTCTGAAAGTGCCTCTGTATGACAAAAAGCTGTCGAGCAACTTTCTGCAGCTTTGTCTTATTTTGTGTGTGGAGAGAATATTTGTCTTTTCTTTGGCCAAGTCAGACTGATCCCAGCAGAGCTACTTCAGGTCAGACTGAAGCCATTTGCCTTCAGTTTTACTGGTGCAAGTTTATCACGTCCCTCAAAAGAGCCTGGAAAGGGCTCTGGTGAGTTTTGACCTGGATTTAAGGTCTGCTAGAGCACTTGGTGAAGTGGGAGGGGTGGCAGGAAGAAACCTCAAATTATGACCCCAAAAATGTGTCAGTGCTTCCCAGCTGTGTTCAGATATTTGGGCTGAGGTTCCTGCTCCTACTGACATCCTTCACTGGGCACAATTGCCCTTGTGCCAGGTCAGGACTGGATAAATATCTGGTGCAGATGAGCACTGAGAGACACCATCACTTTCCTGCAGCAGTGGCTGATTTATTAACCTCTGGTAAACCAGATTTTCACAATAAAACAACACATTTTTAGGATGTGACCTGGCATCTTGCAATATCACAAGCTGACTGAATTTATAGAGCATTTCCCGCTAAAGATTTGTGGATCCAACAAACCAAACACGCTGGCAATGTGGTAGCTGTGATGTAATGGATGTACTATTTAATTTTTATGGTGTGCTTAAACATATTTTATTGTCATGTTAACTGCAGCAAGCAAATGCTATCTGTCTTAATGAAGACATTTCTCTGGAGATGGTATTCCAGGTGGCTGAGGTTGCCAGAGGGATGTGTGTCTGTTCCTCACCCACAACAGACTTTCTCAGTCAACAACATTCCCATGAACAAGGAGTAAATATACAAAAGATTTTGTTAAATTTTTTGTTGAAAATGTTACTCCTAGCATGCCTTCTAGCAGCACCCAGAGGACCTGGCTGGGCTCAGGCTCTCTGCTCTGTGCCAAATGCTCCCCAAATCTCTGTGATAAAGGCAGTCCCCCACTTGCTGTTTGGTCTTTAGCAGAGGAGTCAGATCTGAAATTATTTGGAGAGGTTGGTGTTTGCCCTGTGTTTTGAGGCTGCAGGGGTAAAGCACATCAAGGATAACTGGAGGGTACTGGGATTGAGGGTTGTGTTTAGGATGTTTACTGGCTATGCTAAGTGTTGGAAAGTAAAGTTGTATTGGTCCTAATTTAGCAGTGAAGGGTTGAAAACTCCTGTGTGAAGAGCAAAGCTTTTCCTCTTCCCCACAATTGGCTGTGGTGCTGCTGGGGGAAGTCCAAAATGCTGTCGATGGCTGAAGGCCACAAAAAATGTCATGAATATTCATTGAGATTTTTACATGAATTTGCCTGTGATCACACCCTTTGTATCCACTTTTCACTGATACCCAATCCATCAGGTTTTACTGGCAGCAGCAGGCAAGCATAGAAACCAGGATGTCATTGCCATAAGTATTTGTAAAAACTGGGCTTTACTTTACCACGCAGGGAAAAAGAGAAAAAAAAATAATCAGGAAACATTTAAGATATTGTTGAATAACAACTGCCAGGAAAATTGGACTCTCGGAGTTGAAGTTGACTTTGTGATGGCTTCTGGAGTGCCAAGTACAAAAAGGGTAATAGCCACCAAGTAATAGTTCAGTTTCTGCCAAGCAGCATCCCTGTGCTTGTTAGGGTGGGGTGTCTCTGTGTTTTAATTGCCCACATAAAGCTTTCTCCTGGACACCTTCAGCACAACCCTCTGTGCAACTTGTCAGAATCCAAAACATCCAGAAGCGTTGCATATGTGCAAGCAGTAAATCAAAGTTTTAAAGTTGCAAAGAAATATCTGCGTGCTCTGGAGTCTCATCAAGCCCTCTCTGATTTCCTCAGCTGTGTGTGGCAGCTCAGGAAAATAAACTCCAAGCCATTAAAGTAGCCTTTGCTAAGACTATTGGACTGATAGAAGCTATTTTATTATAACAAAGTCACTCTTACGGCCAACGCAGATCTGAAGTCACAAATGCTGGTGCACTTGGAACAAAGATGTTTGCTTTGCTTTATGGGTTTTATTGTTTCAAGATGATTGATGTTGCAAAAGGCTTTATCATGCTGTCAGCAATAAATGGGGAAAGGACACAGCACATCCAGAGTGATGGAGCTGGTACTCAGTCTGGGTCTCCTGACTTGCAGCTGGGTTCCTCCTCTGCTTGGCCACCTCAGCCTTCTCCAAAATGCTGGGCTGCCGTCAGAGCTCCGCTGTGCCCCGGCTCAGCAGAGCCACAAGCCTGCAGGAAGGAGAGGGATGTCTATCAGCAGCTCTGATGGGCTCTGCTCTGAGAGATTCAAACCTTGGGGGATTTTCAAACAGATTCTTTTCCCACCCAGACAGTGTCCCGGGCTCCACTCAGGGTTTCTGCTGACATTGTAGCCGATTCGAGGTCACATTCAGATTGCAGACAGGCAGCACAGTTTAATCCAGAAAAGACGGAGACAGAAGTGCTTTAAAGCAGAGAGTTTATAGAGCTCCCTACTGCTTTAGTGCCAGGAGGGGCATTTTGAGGAGACAGAAGGTTGGGTATCTCTCCCTGTGCCCGTTCCCTGGAGGCTTGTGTGCAGGGCCAGCCTTGGCACACAGACCCCAGTGACCAGCCAGCAGTGAGGGGCACCTCTTGCTTTACTTCTCCCTGCCTGCTTTTATAGGGCAGCATTTTTCTGCCACTTTGGCAGTGAGACAAGCTTTGTCTGAACAGGCAGGAGGCAGCCTTTGTTGGCAGCTCCCTGTCTCCTTTCTCGTTTCCCCTGGTGCTTTGGCTCTTTCTCCCCTCTCTGTTTATTCCCGCAGGAGCCCAGACACCAGCAGAGCTGTTGAGACTCCAGCAAGGGTGCAGCAGTCACAAACATGCCATCACATTTCTCTCTGCAAAGAGAGAAACAGAGCAGATGCTGCATGCAGGGAGGTGCCCTGAGGATGGGGACACTGGTGCACATGAAGAGCCAGACCTAAGCTGGCACCATTTGACCCATAGCTCAAGTCATTTCGATGCCTCCAGCTGTGGAGAGCAGTGTCAGCCTCTCACAATGCCAGCCAGGACAGGCCAGGCTGCTGGGATGAAGCTCAGGAACAAACTGCAGTCCTCCTCTCTGCTGGAAAACTGTAGAGCTACTGTGGGAGCAAATTTGCCCTGCAAGGGAGCATTTGTAAAGTGCCTTTAACTCCCTTGCTGTCTCTTTCTGCCTTTCCTGTCAGGAACTCACATTTTAGATGCTGAAAGGAGAACATGGGGCCTGGATACTCACAGATTTGACTAATTCAGGCAAGGTTTTGAATCCTCTTCCAGATAACTGGAAACTGGAGGTGCAGTGGTGCATTGCTGCCTCTTTCCTGTCATAGCAGGAGATGAGGATGTTTGCTTCTTCACTACTGTAGACCTTGAGACAGTTCTTTGGCTGACACAAGATGCCCAAGGAGCAAAGCTCTTTGTTGGCTTATGCCTGTCCCACCTTCTTTTGGAGCTTTTGATATATTTATTTTTCTCCTTAACTGGAAGGGGGATGCTGGTGGGCTGAGACCTGCCTTCAGAAACCATCCTCTCCTACAAGCCTGGGACAAACAAAAGCCTGGGACAGCTAAAAGCCTTCAGTCCTCCAAAAGGAGATTTTTTGGCTTGGAAAGAGATGTTATGAGCTTTTATTGGTGATGGCAGGAGACAGGATTCAGAAGTCTTTTCCAGTTCTTCATCCTTAAATCCAAAGATTTTAACTTAAGCGTTAGTTTTACCCAGGGAGCCTGGTGTTCTATGTTAAAGAAGCACAAAATAGGTACTGACAAGAGGCTTCTCACTTGGCATCACCTGAGGGGATAACGGGACTGATGTGACTGTTAGATACATCCCCTCCAAGGCTCTGACATCGTGAGGCCAGCAGCCCTCACAGAGCTCTTGGTGGGGCTCTTGCTGGCACCCCAGCAGGACAGATCTGAACCTAAAGCCTCCCTGCCAGGCATGCAGGAGCCCACAGCCACCCATCGGTGCCTCACAGGGATGACTTTGAACTTCAGCTTTACCTGGTGGACTGCCTGGCTCAGGGACCCCTGTGCTCACCCATGGAACATTTGTTACGGGGCTGAGTTGCTGCCCACCCCATGTCTGGCAGGATGGGTGGGAGCAGGGAGGGCAGCTCCCCTTCCCTGTGCCCTTCCCGAGCGAAGCAGCGAACGCACAGAGCTGCTTTCAGCACGGCCCAGCTCCTCGAGGCATGGCCAGCGGGGAGTTTGTCCTCTCCACAAACCACCTCTGAGCGTTTCCTACGCTGGGTCTGGGCTGGAGGCTCGGTGCTTTGAAGAGCAGGACCACACAGACAGTCTGGCCATCCCAGGGACTGCTAATTATCCGTGTCTGCCCGGCTGTCTGGCTACTGCTGGGCAGGAGCCACCCCTGCACACGGAACAAGGTGGGCTCAAGCCCACAGCCCAGGCATCTGCAGGACACGGCAAGGGCATTGTGCTGTAAATTCCCCTATAAATAGCTGAGGAATTACCTTTCTCCTTCTCTCAGGAAGATGTGCTGAGCTGAACAGAGAGCAGCACCGAGGGGTTGCTTTGTTTGTTGACACAGTTGGTCTCCATGCAGTCCGCAGGCTCTGCCAGGTTGGAAACCCCAGCAATATTTTGGTGACATGGAGTTACTAAGCTACTGTCAAACCTCCCTGGGAGAGCGAGCAGAACACCTCCCTGAGCACAGCCTGCTTGCTGAACTCGCCTCTTGTCATTTTGAACCTGTTTTTCTTTTATGGCAACGTAGTGCACTGGCTTTATCTGGTGCTCCTCAGCTTTAGAGATGTTGGAATCAGCTCTTCCCTTCCTCCAGAAGACACCGAGCTGATAATGCTCCTCCCCACACTGCCCATGGTGGAAGGTGGGACTGGGAGCTGGAGAAGCCTTTTCTTTAGGAAACCCAGCCCAGCCCAGTGCAGCTCCCAACCTGGCTGTGGTCATCCCACTGCTCTGCACAAGGCAGGAGAGCCGGGCTTGGCTGAGGGATGTTTTGTTTGTTCTCCTCTCCATGCTTTGACTTGGAGCCTTGGCAATGCCTGCAAAAATGCCTTGGGGTTAGAAAAGTCTGAAAATGTGTTTGTTTCAAATATTTGGCTGGGCTTTTTCTAGGCAAGGTTCCCAGCACAGGTGTGAACTTTTTTGGGTGCTGGTTGTAATGCAAACAGTGAAGGAAGTGCTCCCAGATGCTCCCTGGATTACATAACGTTCCAACTCTCTTTGGGTTGGTTTTTTTTTGACTTGAGGCCTTTGGCAATGTTTGTTTTATTCCTTATTTATACATTTATTACTTTAAAACCACTCTTCCTTCCCCCCCTGCCCCTGTCCAAAGCTACATTTGGATGTAGATGGGGAGGCAGGAGAAGTCGTGGTCCCCTGGTGGCTCTGCGCCCCTGTGGATACACTGCATGGGGTGTCTTCCCCTTCCCTGGGGCTCTCTCTCCCCAGAGCTCTTTGGCTAGGTCTGGCCCTTCAAAAGGGAAAAATTTCTTTTTCAGCTCTGCAAAAAAGGTGACAATTCACTGAATTCCCATGCCAGCATTTTGCCTGAATCAGTGGTGGCCGCATGGGGTGGATTTCTCCTTTAAAAACAGGGAAAAAGAGTTCCTGGTTTGCTTTGCCTTATTTTTTTCCTCCCCCACCTCCCCCTGGTTTGATGGAACAACTGAAAAACTTGTTAAAATATTACTTTAAAAATCAGACAAGATTTTTCTTGACATGGAAGGAGTCTGTGATGTTCCTGACAAACCATGGCTCAAGTGAAGGGACATGGCACTCCGAGTTAAATTCCTGTTTCTTTAGAACATATTAACATAAAAAAACCCAATACGAGTTTTGGCAGCAGAGCAAATGGACACAAACAAGCAGAAAATGAGAAGGCTTGTAATAGTTAAATGATCAAGTCTGCTGGGATTGCTGCAGGTGAGGAAACCAAAGAGGGTTGAGGGTTTCAGGGGAGCTTATGATGCATTTGGAAAGTGCCTTTGTGGAATACAAACTGGTGATATAAAGATATTTAAGGTGCTCAAGGGAGCAGGAGCTCTTGTTTCATGTGTCTCATTAATTATTGTGAATATTTCTGTATCAAAATAAATAGTCTGGTGAGAGCAGCAGGGAGCTCCAGGTTTTTCCCAACCTTAATTAGTGCTGCCATCTCCATTTCCTCTGCTGCTGCCTCAGTTCACAGTGGTAGGAGCACCTGAGCAGACACCGTGGCCCAAGGAAATTGGGAATCTCCTTTTCCCTGCAGCTCCACTTACCCAGGCACCACTTCAGCCAAGCCAAGGTCTCATGAGCAGCTTCACTGCCTGCAGGAAGATTTTACTGCTCCAGTAGAAATGATCTCTGACCTTAGGGCAGGAATTAAGTCTGGGCATTCTTCTGAGGGGGGGCTTTGTTACATGACAGTTATTATTTTTGCCACAGAAGTTAGTGAGGTTAAAGTAAACCAGCAAAGCCGCCAATCAAGCTACCTAAAAAATCTTAAATGTGAGAGGATAAAATTCAAAAGCTCCATATTTTCTCAAAATGTCAATATGTATTTCCCCCTATCTTTGCATTGATGAGGTCTCAGATAAGAGCCTGGGGGCAGAATTGTCCCTTTAAAAGAGTTGTATAAAAAAGGTAATTTTCCTGGCAAAATTTTCATCTTCGTTTTGCCCCAATTCATAGAAAAACGGGAAGAAACTCCAAACCCTCAAAACATTCCAATGTCCTCTGAGCCCCACACCTCTAGCTGTTGGCTTTGTCTGCCTCTTTTGCTTTTCAAAAGAGATTATTTTTTATGGCACTGCCCAAGGATACCATAGATATTTTGATTTGATGAGAAAAATTCCTTGAATTTTAATAAAATAAGTGTGAGTGGGCATCTGGGCATGCTGCATGTGGACATGTAAAGGGAAAAGTGAGTTAACTTAAGTTAACTTAGCAACACAGGCTCACCTTGCCTGCAGACCAAAGCTCCTCCTGACTGTTCCAGGACTCATGGGCTAAGAGGGTATGGAGGGTGGGGAGAGAGAGCTGTTAATCTGCTGGAAAGGAGATTTCCTGGAAAATCTCTAATGCAATCAACTCGCCAACACAATGCAAGGCAGGGACTGCGGTGGGAACACCACCCTTCACTGGACGACTTGGGAGGAGAAAAGCAATATATCCCTGCTGTGGCAGCTCCCTTCAGCCTCACCCTGCTTTGCTGAGAAGAGGCTGCATGGCCAGGGTCAGGTTTGGTGTGCCCCAGGCTCCTTTCAGCCCTTGAAGGTGGGCTGTGCTTCGCTCTCTGCAGTGGTGTGTGGGGTCTGCCTGTGCTTTCCAGTGTCTTGCTTTGATCCACGCTCAAGGCTGCTGGGAACAAAGCCCATTTCACAGATTTCAGGGACTGAGGCAGCACCAGAAAAAGTGGCTCAGGTGGGGAAAGCCAGGCCCCAGCTTTCACCCCCTCAGCTCACTGCCTTCTGCTGCTCTTTGGGGATAAACCATAGGACTCTTCTCCTTCTCAAAGGGTTTTGAGCTCTTATTAAAGGCTCCTTTGAAAAAGAACCAATTATAGCTCTTAACGTAATTTCCTTGCTCAAGCGTGACCCAGAAGTTGTAAGCACTCACATTCTCTATCTGTACTTCATTTCAACTTCAATAATAATTCCTGCTTTTAATTTGATGCTGATTGATTGTGAACCGGCATGGAAGCCATATGGCACAGTGTGCACGGTTTTACACCATTCCCATTTTCCAGCAGTCATGTCAAATGATTTATGTAGCTTCAGACATGCTTAAGGGACAAAGAGTGGCATTTGTTTTGATTGTCTTATTAATGCTTTATTCAATCGAAAGAAGTCACGGTGAATGGGGAACCAAATATGTACAAACACGACTGCCCAAATTCACGAGGGCCAGCAAGCAGGAAGGAAGGAGGGGCACTTGATAGGGCTTTACACATCTACTTTCTAAAAAAATGGATATTATCTTTGCCAACAAGGCCTGAGAAACTCTTACAGAAGGCAAAAGGCAATTTGCTTTGGCTTGCCTGTTTCTGAACGTCATGGGCACAGCTGCTGGGAGCAATGGTTTGGGCAGGTTGGTGCCCCGTGGGCTGGGGGACACGTGGGGATGGGGTGGGCGAGGAGGAGCCCCCAGTTGCTGTCTCAGCAGCCTTCAGCCAGCTGAAACTCAGGTGCAGGGCTGCCCTGGGAGCTGGTGCCTGATCCAGGCTGGGATTCCTGCTGGCACAGAGCAGTGCTGCCAGCTCTGTGGCCCGAGCTGCAGCTGCAGTGCCTGCCTTGGCAAGGCTGAACCCAAACCAGGCTGGAACCTCACAGTGGGCAGGGTGTGTTTGGCCAGCTGCGCTCAAAACCAGGAATTCCAAGTTTCCTCAAAACCTGACAGAGGAGGGAATTACCTCCTGCTGAACAGATGGAAATGACTCTTCCCACAGCTCTGGGCTGGGGGTGCAATCCAGCCCCTCTGAAACAAAACTTCTCCTTTTTTCTCTCTAGACACCTATTAACGCAGAAGCCACAGGTGCTTAACATGCATGGCCCAGATAATTCCTGTTCAAAGCATAAAATAAAATGGCAAAGAGGCAGTAAATCATGACAAATACCAATATTCATTGTAATCTCATTCCTGGCAGTGTCTGGAGCCTTTTATTATAGCCAGGCATCTCAGAAGAGCAATTCATATTTAATAAGATTAATTTCTTAAAGGTAAAATGTACATTCAAAACAAAAATCAGGATAAGGGGAGAAATCTGGGCTGGAAGCCTCATTTAGACTGGGGTCAAGGTATATAAATATGGTTTCAGTATGAAGTTTGCAAGGAAGTTTTAGGGATATAGTGCTCAGTTCCTGTTTATTTCTAAAGCTGTTGATTACTCACATCCTGCATGCAGCATTTTCCTTTTTCAATAAATGCTGCTTGATTTAGTTATTTAAACAAAGATAATTTTCTTTATGAGGGAGATCCAGTAGGTAAAAATGAGAATATATTCCTTTCTAATAACTGGAATGCCAGTTGTTTATAAACTTTAAATAACCCCCCCCATCAGTTTCATAGTTTTTCCAATAAAACCCCATTCTTCTTTGCCAAGGACAATGATTAATCCAATAGTGAATTGGCAGCTGCTGGCAGAAAGTGGGACAAGACAATTACATGAGACTGTCAGTAGTAAAAGTGCTCCAATCTGCTACAGGTATTAGAAGTATCTCCTGCTACACTAGGAAATTAATAGTTACTGACTGTTTTGTCCTGAGGAATGATTTTCTCAATGACACTAAATTTTTACCCAATATCAAACATAAAATGACATGCACACACACACACACACATATATATATATTACATGTTTTTCATTATTACATGCAGTGTTCTCTTCTAACACCTGAGAGTTAAAAGACAGAAAATGAAAACAAAACGCCAGCTTTGCCAGAAAAACCTTTTTGGTTGCGCTTTACCTAGGGCAACTTTCAGCTGTGCAGCACTGGGAAAGACTTGTCCTGAAGGAGAAATTTATTACAGCCTTTCTAAGAGGCTTTTAAAACTAAGAAAACTCCAGGAGCAGTAAGGTATTCTGAGCAGGATGAGCAGGATGCCCAGCCAGGGTGACGACACCTGTGAGCACCGACTGGACGTCAGCTAAGGGGAGTTTATCTGCAACGAGCAACTGCACTTGCATTAAAGCACTCATTCATGCTGCTGTCAACAGCCTGTTCTCCCTGGTCATCTGTCACCAGGTCCAGGTTTGGCTGAGGGCAGCATCTGCCTGTCACTGTGTGCTTTAAGCACAGGTGAATATTTACAATTCCAGGAGTAATTTCTCTCCCTCACAGCAGTGTGGGCAGGACACTCTCCCTCCCCGTGCCCTGCTGTTTTCCTTTAAGACAAAGCAAAAGCCCAAGCAGGGAATTCAGAGAATGTTTTTTTCTTCCAACTAAGGAAATCTCAGGGGCTTCTTCTAAACCGCTGGTGAGTGCCCTGGGCCTGGCTGCAATGAGCAGCATTTCACACCAGCTCAGCCCTGTCACTGGAAAATGTGCCCCAACCTCCTGGGCAGCAGCTGGGGAGCAGCTGGGATGGGCCATACTGGGGTGAGACTCAGAGACAGAGCAAAGAGCAAAGGAGGATTTCTATACAAGTGGGGGATTTTTTTTTTTTTTTGGATGCATATAGAGTATGAACTTCCTGGTCGTGTGTTCCTTTTCCATCAAGGAAACAACTCATGGGCAGAGTTGTTGCTCCTACACCCTGCACCCCTGAGCAAAGAGGGTTTGGGCAGAAATCCAGCCTGCAGTTAGTGTTGCAATGAGACAAGGCATCACTTTGCCAGGTGTGATGGCTTGGCATGTGATGGAAGAAGCTCTTGCCATCCTGCTGGGCTGATGCTTCCCTGGTCCCCCGTCACTCAGAGTGGTCACTGGAAACAAGCCAGGTTCTGCCTGCTTTTCCCACTGACATTTCCCTGCATTTCCCACTGCTCCAAGCTGGATGTTAGTTTGGTTTTCACATACAGTGTTTAGGAATGGGTGTGGGATGTCTCCTGACTGTCACCACATCTCTGGGCTCTCCCTGTGTGGCCTCAATGCTCCTCCTGCAGCTTCATTCCTGGGGCAGCCTGAGTCACCCTGGGAGAGACACACAGCTAAAAGGGTGCAGAGCTGGTTCAGAACCTCTGACCTGTCTAATTTATTTATGGAAAAATGAATTTCTCCTCTTTCTGCAAGAAAATTCACTTTCTCTACACGAAATTTAGATCGACTTTATGAGTACCAAAGCTGAAATCTCCCAAAATAAAGACAGTGAATTCTTTGTGTAAATCTGCAGCAATTTGTTTGACTTAAGCCACAGGAAAACCAGCAGAACTTAGCTTCTATATAGATTTTTTTTTTCTTTCTATATCAGAGGTACAGAAATAGATTTTAATTCTTTCTAAAAGAGAAATGGTTAATATCAGAATTGATTGAAGTATTTGCTTTCTGTTAGGAGCAAGGAGTCTTTTGAGGTCTCTTAGGCAAGCTTCAAAAACACCTAAAAGTTGCATGATCAAATTGTTTTCAATTATTCATTTGTTTTCAATATCTGAAGGTCACACAACAGGCTGTGATGGGGAATGCAGCTGTCATTAAAAATTTACTCACTTTTTGTACTCCAATTAAACTTACAGATAATAGCAGATAAAAACAACCATTTGCTGGCTTTCCTGATGAGGGCACTGATTTATTGATACTGGACTTGGCTTCAGTGTACTTACACCAGGGATGAGTTTGTCTGCAAAGGTTTGCTTCCATTTTAGGAAGAAAAAAATTGACAGCTGTAAAAACAGCAGGATGTGATACTGTCCTCGGTGAGGATTTTCTAGGCAGCATGGCACACACCATGGCATGGCCCAGGCCCTCTGAAGACACGGTCAGCCAATGCTGCTATGTTAAATTAGGGATTCAGTCCCTTCTTCTGCAGTCAGTGAGAGAGGAAGCAGATCTGGGTCTCTGATGGAAATGGCGGAGCTGCCTCCAGAGTCCAAACACTGAACCTGTGAATTTTCCCCACATTGAAAGCCAAATCTTTCCCAAGAAATCACCCACCATTCAGTTTTCTAGACCTAGAGGTTGGTGTTTTAATAGTTCAGTGGGCAGTCAGTAGGACAAAGTTATAGAAATGGTGCTTTTGGAAATCCAGCCATGGAATTTTGGCATTTGGGCAAAGCCATCTTTTACAGAAGGAAGAGGAGATGCTGCAGTGAATTGATGCATCCTGCACATATCCAGCAGATTGATTTACAGGCCAGTAGTACCCAGGAAAACCGCAGAAGTAATTGGGATGTGCAGCAACAATGCAACCTTTTGCTGCATGTGATCTAAACAAGAAATGAGACCCAGCTTTGTAGCCCAACTTCTCCTGCCTGAGCCAGGGCTGAATTTACAGAGGATGTGCTCAGCTACAGCCAACTCAGATATTCTTTGACAGAAAATAGGACTGCTACACAAAAGCAAACTCTCTAGGAATGACTCATCCCTTATCACTGATGGTTAAACCTGAATTATATACTCAATATATTTGCATAGGTCTGTGGACAAATAGAAAGAAACCCAAATGCAAAAAAAAACCCAAAACAATAAAGATTGCATTTGGAAGCTATTGTAAAAGATGTCACAGTTTATGAAGAAAGATCAAGAGGAGGGAGCTTTGTGTAGAAATAAAACAAGGAATTCATTCTTATGCTGATGTCTCAAGGGTCAGGATTTCCCAGAAAAACCCGGCAATTTTAAATGGAAATGGATCAGACCAAAGACAGCTTCTCTCTCATGCCTAAGGCTCTCTTCTTCTAAGTGGTTCTCCATCTCTTCTTGTGGTATTATTTGTTTTGTTGCTCTCTCAAAATGATAGCTTATCAGTAATATTAGGGAGTGATCTTAAGCATTGGATCAAAGGGATCCTTTTACTGTGAGATTTCTTCTCAGGGAGCTTCCACTTCTGTGCAGTTACCCCCCAGCCACAGCCTCTGCTCTGAGAGGGAGCTCAGCACCTGTGGGAGGTAGACAGATAATTTGATAAGTGTTCACTATAAAGTGGGTGTCTAGTTTGGTTAAGAATGCCAGAACTGACGCAAAATCTGCTTAGGACTCGTCACAGGACAGGCAAATTATGGCAGGAATTGTACAGATAACAAGGTCCCATTAATTCAGGAGGCTGGATCATTCTCACTGCCCTAAACTTTCATCCCCTTTTTAAACTGCTGCTCCAATGTGCTCTGTAGAAGCTTTGAATTTCATGAGACATCAAAGATGTTGTCACCATGGTGCTCCCAGAAGGACTGATGGTACAGGCTGGCTGTCATCACACTGTCATCCTCCCAAAGTGGGTGGATTGCAATAAATTACAGCTCTGGTCTGACCGAGGAAAGGCTTGTGTGTGCTCTTCTGAGGACAAACTCCTGCTGTAAGCCTGTAAAATGACTAAGATGGATGAGAAGGGCTTAGATTTGAACTCATCTTTAGGTCCTTCTCATGCCTGTAAGCCTGACTGATACAACTATGTGCAATGAGTGAGAACATTGGGTCTAATTTATGAAAACAGCTGCAGCAGAAGGTGGCTCTTAAATCTTCCCTGGATGTCCGTGTACGTGTGCATGTAGCAGTCAGCTCCATCTTCCTGCTCAGCATCCTCTAGGACAAAGCTTAGGGAACTATTTGCCTCAGATTTGAGTGGAATTTGATGAGTAATTTCAGCTGAGCTTTGAATAAGGTGAATTTTTCAAGGATTTTTAGTGCCTGCTAGCAAGTTTTTAACCAAGAAACAGTTTGTTGTTTGCTATTTTTCATCAGTGTGCGATGCACCGAGTGGAGCAATGGGCTATTTTGATTTTTTGATATATTTCACATACGGCAATGCCCAAGCTAAATACACTCCTCTCGAATTGTCATTTAAAGAATGCCAGACTAAGGGCTGCTGTAGCCATGAGGAAAACCTTCAGCTGGTGGGAATAAGGGTTAAAGAAACACAAGCACCGGCCAAAGAAGAGATCCAGACCAAAACTGAGATGAAGTCTGGGGGAACATGGGTTTGGGATCTCTCCTTACCAGGACAATCGAATGCCCTCATGGAGTTGAACAATGCCTAGGGAAGTCTGTTGGGATTGCCTTTTCATTTTCATGGGATTATTTCTGTACCCAGCCTGTTTTCTGCGTATCACTGCCTTGCAAACTCCCAAAATCCCTGCACCCCATTGAACTCAGGGTCCTGCAGCATCCTGAGGATCAGTGCAGGATTTGCCTGGGAAGGAGAGAAAGTGCTCAACTTGGTTATTATACAGACATAAACAAGAGAGGGTTAAGGATTCTCCCTGTGCAGTTAGAATCTTGCTATGGGCTTTCTGAAATTAAAATAACTTCTGGAATGTATTATTTCTCTTCTTTCTGCTGATAAGAATTGTAATACAGGGAATATTTTGTTATCCACAGAATGTTTTATTTCCCGTATAGACAGGATGTTATATTTTTGCATTTTTTTTCTTGGATATTCCCAGAAGCAGCCTGAGATCTAGATGCTTGCTAGTGTAGGAAAAAAAAAATGAGCAGTTTTGGTTTTCCTCCATGGAATTTTTTGTGAGGTGAAAAGTTAAAAACAGCCTTTAAGGAAAGGACAATTGTACAAAGGGCAGCCTAGAAACACAAGTTCTAGAAGCTAATTGAAAGGCACAATTACTTTAAAAATCCCCTTTATCTTACTGCAATGTTAACTTTGGTGTAATTTTTTCCCTTTCTGGGAGGCAATGTCACAGCAGGTTGATATTAGTGTGATTAGATAAATGTTACTCTTACATGTGCACCGCCTCAGAGACTTGTGTGTGTACATTTTTAATGACTGAGCTCTCCTTCCTACGAGAAAATATCCTTTTACACTTTAGCTAATGTAAAAGGACACAGCAAAAGTATCCCATGCTGGGAAGTGCAGTTAAAAGTATTTGGAAAGCTGGAATTTATCAGAATGAGCATATCTAAATGGGGAGTGTAGCTGGTGCAAGGCAAAACCTTTTCGACAGAAAAATGGGAAAACCTTTTTCCATAGTAAAATGGAAAAACATTCTGCTGAAAAAAAAAAAAATCAGACTTGGTTTCAATTAGGGAACTGTAAAATTTCCCAGAATTTCTGGGTGGTGTCAGATTTCAATTTTTTGGCCTCAGTATTTCAAGTAGGTAGGAATTTCCTCATGGAGGAAATCTCCCTAGGTTCAGCAGCAGCAGATCTTCTGCAGATCCTTTCCTGGGGATCATGCATGGGACCACTACCCAAACTCAAAGGAATCAAATCCAAATTGTACACAGGTACAGGGTAGAACATTATTAAACCAAGCACCCAAATCTCTTCTTCTAGTCCTTCCTCACATATTCCCTGCCTGTGCATTCAGAATAACTCTGTTCTCATGTGAAAGAGAACAGGAATCTGGGAAGCTGATACCGAGTTTCCAAGTCTTTTTGGTTTTTTCAGGTGGTTGTTTTTTTTTTTTTTTTTGCTGCTATTGCGGTTGTCCAGTTCCTGTTTCAACAGGAAGGTGTTTAATCAACACAAAAGGCACAGAAAGGAGCTGGTGATTTCCAGAAGGAGAAAATGTCGGGCCGATTACAGCGTTTCTTTCTCAGGATGGAGTAGACAATACAAAGCGTGTGATAACACGCTCGAGATACGCCTCAGATCCCCAGCAGCAGCAGCAGCAGCAGCAGCAGCAGCCCTGTGAATGACTGGCACATTTCCTACCACAGCTCACAGTCCGAGGCTGATAAGGAATGTCTGGTGCTGCAGAGCGTGTTTGTGCGAGATCCTTGGATACACCTTTGGAAAACCTCAGTCTCCTCTCAGGCAACAAAAAGATGGGGAGCTCATAGAGATCTCCCTCATACAGAAGCAGAAGTTCCCTCTGAATTTTCAGCTTGTAAAATTGCTGATCTATCTACTTTTATTTTTAATACTGGATAATTATATTCTCTAGCTCAGATGATGGCAAGAGGATGAGAAGAAAGAGGATGTTTCCCTTAAGTTTTGACCCAGAGAAGTGAAGTGTTAGGTCTCCAAGTGGGTACAATGTCTTTTTTGTGCTTTAAAGTTTGATTGACACTGGCAAAAGGGATATATTATGCACATAGCACATGTAGCCCTTCATATCCTGTTCGATGTGTGACTTGAAGTTGTTAATCTCATTTCCTATGCTCAGCACTGTGTGCCAAGATGATCAGAAATAGCCAGGGATTTGGGATGCCTCAGCTATTGGGTGTCCAGCTGAAGAAACTTCTAAAGGTCTTGGTTTTCAGAAAGCTTTGAAAATTGGGTTTGTAAAATGTGTGGACCCAGTCTCTGGAGGTCTCTGCGGAGCAGACACTTTCATAGTTGCAGGTTGGGTTTGGTGGAGCATCACTGGCACCCTCAGGTGCTCTTCTAGAGTCATGCTCCATGAGGGCACAGGGGTTGGGCTCCAAATGTTACCTGGTGTACTGTGATGCTTTAGTTTTCCTCAGAATTGTACTTGACTGGAATGGGAAAAGGGCAGAATTTCCCCTTGATATAAAATCTGTGATCGTTAAATGTAAAACAAGGAAAAAAAGTACCTTCCTGAGATATCCCAGCCTTATCTTCAGAGGATTGGCAACAGGTCTGCCAAAGCTGAGACTGACCTTCATGCTATGAGGTTTAGAGTGAGAGGAGTGATGCCTCTGCTTTGTATTAAATTTGCAGACATCAAGTTTCATAGGAATGTCAGATTCATCTTTTTCTAACTGGTGTTCTCCAACATCATCTCCTATCCGACCCTACCCTATCCTATCCCTGTTCTCCTCTCTGCAGCCCCCCAGCAGCTTCTAGAAGTGCTGGCTGGACACATTTCATAGCTGAACTCAAAGGTTAAAAACTCCAAAGAATAAACAATATGAGGAACAGAACCGGTGTGAACCAGCTTGTCTCAGTGGTACAAAGCTGAATAATACCTGGGTAAACACAGCAGAAATGGCTATTGACAAACCAGCTCTTCAAGAACAGAGACTGCTGAAATGCTGGGGCCTGCCAGAGTCCAGCAATGCCTCATATGATGAACCACATGTGTTGGGGAGTGAAGACGTGGGGAGACATATAAATTACATCCTGAATGTTCCAGTGTCCCACAGTCACACCTCTGTTATCTGCAGTGCTGTGTGTATAGCACACTGTTACACACACTTAATCTGGGGAATAAATATGTCAAGGGACAGCCAGTTTTCATCTCTGTGCTTCTAATGCTTCCTTCATTCTTTTAAGAGGAGAATAATGCAAAATAATAACAATAAAATCTGCTCTTCAGGATGTTTTCAGCCAGTTTGGCAGGTTCAAGAGATAATCCTTCACACCTTTTGGCTTTAAATAAATCACCTTTTGTGTAGAGAAAAAAGGGAGCCTAGCCTCTTTTTCTGCTTTGAGGAACCAACCCTCTGCAATACCTCCCAGCTATGTACAGTCTGTGGCCACCCTGCAAGCACATTTCCCAGCTGGGCTGGGGGATAACACGTTTCTTTCCATCTCAAGGACTGAGGGAATAAGGTTTGTTCATTCTGCATGATCTCAAGTAACCAAACTCTTAATGCTTTGCAAACCTTTTGTGAAGGCAGAGCAAGGATGTTTGTTCATGCCAACAAGCACTGCTGGGTTTGCTTACAGAGTTGTGCAGTTTGCCTCCATGAGCTCATGTAACATGGAGGCTTTGGATTTTTCCTTTCCATATTCTGTTTCCAGACTTTCCACTGTGCTCCTTCCCCTGAAAGTTGCCTTGCAGGTAGGGTTACTCATGGAAGTTAGGGGTGCTCATTACCTCGGGCTGGGGATGCACAGTTGGCAGCAATTGCTGCTGTGAATATCGAATGTGCAACACGAGCTGGGTCCTGAGCCCCACGGAGAGCCTGGGCTCTTCTCCCTGCAATAGAGATGCACTGGGGGGAAAATCTGAAATGTTAGCAGTACGTTCAGGTATTTAAAAGAAGTGTGGACACTCCTTAAGGGACATCTTTAGTGGTGAGCTTGGCTGTGCCAGGTTAACAGTTGGACTCTGTGATCTCAAAGGTCTTTTCCAACCCTACTGATAATGATAATGAAAGATGCAGAGGAATTACATGCATTTCTCAGGGAATAATACCTGTAGCTTTGTTTGAGTTTTTTTTTTTTAAACCTCTATCCCTGTCTTCCATGGAAAAATCAAGATGCTTTTGTACTCAAAATAGCAAATTTTTGGTCCTGGGAAGACATGTTTCATGACAATGACAGTCACAGTTCTGAATACGGGTCCTGGTAGGAGAAGTAGGAAAATGGGAGAAGGCTCTGTCTGGGTCCAGCTGGGGTTTCTGAAAGATGATTTCATGACCTCCCCTGTGCCAAAATCAGCCACAAGAACAAGTCATGTTTGTGCTTTATGCAGACCATATGCCACTGACCTTGTTCTTTGAAACAGCCAAAATCCTTCACTGGCTAGATGGAAGTGTGTGGATAATGCATTTTACCAACACCAATGCTTCATGTCGAGAGCAAAGCATAGATGCCTTTGAAAGCAACTCCTCCAAAGATTTATTTTAACTTGCTCTTACTCCCTGCTTGATTTTTGGCTCAGATCTGCACTGAATCACAATTGATTTTGCTTTTAAACAAAGTATCAGATATTTAAAAAAAAACCCCTGTGTCCTCCACCAAAATGAAAAAAATCTCTTCCTCTAAAAAATGAGATATTTATTTCCTGCTCTTGTGCGAATTCATGTCTGCTTCCTTCCAATTCCTCACTTCTGGCCAGCTGCAATTCACTTTCTCTGCTGGGATGGGGTGGAAGGGAGGCTCTTCAGTGAGACATTTTGAAACAGTTGTTTGCAAGCCCACTGTTAAAAGCTCCTCTTCCTCCTGCTGCTGAGTGTGTCCTGTGGAGCCGTGTCCCCTTTCAGGGCTCAGCCGTGGCTGCGTGGCTGCAAATCTCATCTTCTCGCCCGCCTGGGGGGTAAACCATTTGACCTGTGACCTTCAGCTGATCCGAAACCTCCATCAATCCTTCTGCAAAGTTTCACTGGAATCAGGGCTTCCAAATGACCCTTTGCATAGTTCCTAAAAGGAAAAGGAAAAAGACAATAACCCACTCAAAAAAACCACCCCCAGCCCTGTGCTGTTTTCTGTTGTTTTAGCAGAAAGCAAACATAAGTCATAAAAACACAGGCAAGAAAAATAGAGCACGCTGGCTGCCAGAAAAACAAATCAGAACATAGAGGGGCCTCTCACAGGGAGGAGGCAGGGAAGAAACACCTGTGATTTCCATTGAAAATCCCCTGATATCTGCATTCCCCTCGTTCTGCTCCAATGAAAGTTCTCCTTGCTCTATCTCTGACCCCAGGGCAAGGTCCCGGTGCAGAGAGGTCCCTCCTTGCTGGGCCAGTGAATCACAGCTGAGGAGCACAGAGAGTGCCTGCCAACTGTCCTCATGTCATTGCTATGGTTATCTCAAAGTGCTCTGCAGATGTTTGCCTGCTTAAAAAACAAAAGGAGACAAAAAAAGGAGCAGAGAGAGGGGAAGATAAAAACAAAGCTTTAAATTTTCCCTTCCAACAGTTACACCACAACTGCTTAAAACCTTGGATGGAGGCAGAGCTGAAGTTGCTGATTTGGTTTTGGACCGTGGTGCTCCCTTGAGGCTCTGGTGGAAGATACCCAGACAGGGACATGCTGAGCACAGCCAGTGACAAGTGAGCAGGGATGGTGCCCAGGACATGTGCACAGCTCTTAGACAGGCTTGCTTCTGCTTTGGCCCTTCCCAGTGCAGGGGGACATTCCCAGGAGCTGTGTTCAGCCCTCTGACATCCCCTCCATGCCAGCTTATAGATGTCTGTGCACAGAATTTTCCTGAAACTCCTTTGTTACCGGGTCAACTTTGGGCACTGAAATCAGTTAGGCACAACTGAAACAGGCCCTTCTGCTCATCTTGCCCCTGGAAGGTGTCAAAAATCAAGCTTTGGTTGTTAGAAAGTGTAGCTGTATCAGAACAGCTCCTCCCTGGATAAAGAGCCAACACAGCTGCCCTGCCTCCAGGCCTCCTCCTAGGACTGCTGTGCAGGGTAGACCAGGCCATGGGGCGATCACAGCCCTGAGCTTTAGGACACAAACATCCACTTTTCAGCACTAAGTCACATAACTCCACCTGGGATGGTGTTTGAAAATGCCATCTTTTAGTTGCCTGTTAATGTCCCACTGTGTTCCTGACTATCTTCCCCAAATGCTCCTAAACCAACATGCACAGGGACAGTGGGACTTGATGAAGAGATCTGAGACATTACAGAGACCTGAACATGGTGTTTAAACATTTTTTTTGTCATTGTTTAATAACTTTGTCAGACTTGGTGTTTACAGAGGGCAGGAAGATAACTGATGGGAGAGAGAGGTGCTGCAGGTGAAATTTGGATGAACAGGAGGACATCAAACAGGCTCTTAAGAGCTCCTTTGCATTAGAGCTGCTGCAGCACTTGCACTGGTATGTCCAAATGCCATACAGGGATGTTGTAGGGGTGTCCAGCTCTCCTGGAATCAACAGGAGAATTTTACCATCAACTTACACGAGCCCTGGATCACATTAGAAATGAGTGTGCATGTTCTCAGCAGCAGCACCAGCCTGCTGGGCTTGGGAGTGTTACCACAGGACACAAACCACTGTGTGGTGGAGTGGCTGTCCCTAAACCACACAGAAAGAGGAACAGCCTGGGGAGAAAGCTCCCTCTGTTATTCCATGGGTGGTAGGTTCAAGCACATAGTGTTTTCAAGAATATTTTCTGAGGCTGGGGTGGCTAAATGTTGTTCCAAAATAGTGCAATTTCCTTTGCAAAATGGGGTGAAGAATCCTTATCAGGGAAGCAGAGCCCAACTCAGAGCTGAATAGAAAATAGTCTTGCTATAAAAAGCATCATTGCCTCTCTGAAACATAAGCCCAGGCACATAAAGAGCTCAATTCAGCAATACTTGTGACCTGGGGTCTCCAAATTGTTTGCCTTGCTGTAGGACAGGAAGAGAGCCACGGCTTGAAACAATTTGACAAGCCCTTTCTTTGGAGCTGCCTGACTTACCTTCAGCAGGGCAAAAGAGGGAGCTCAAGTTAAAGGAGACAACGAGCTGTGCACTAGATCATGGAATCACGGAATCCTTCAGGTTGGAAAGGACCTCTAAGAGCATCGAGTGCAACCATTCCCCCAGCACTGCCACGATCACCACTAAACCATGTCCCTCAGTGCCACATCTACACGTTTCTTAACCCCCTCCAGGAAGGGTGACCCCACCACTTCCCTGGGCAGCCTGTTCCAATGCTTTCCAATACAACCCTCTCTGTGAGGGTTTTCCTAACTCCTCACCTAAACCCTCCCCCAATGCAATTTGAGGCCATTTCTTCTTGTCCTATTGCAGCTAAAACTTTCTTCCCCGGACAAGGAAGATCCCAAGAGTTCTGGCATGTAAAACTCCCCATATCTCATCAGAGCTATCTGAGCATCTCCACGGCAGAGCAGGGATTCCATTGAAACAAGTTTTAACCCCAAAGACTGTGTGAAAAAATGTCTGTTTTATTAGAAGTGCTTGATCCGGGATAGTCTTTGAACTCATTGAAGATGCTCACTAGTGCTGCTACTTCCTCCTTTCATTCTCTTAATCTTCTCTCCCTGTGTGAAAAACACCAACAAACCCAAACAAACCAGATGACAGGAAGAAGTGGGCTTCAGGCAAGAGGAGAAATCAGGAAACATTTTGGAAAGCTCTTCCAAGTAAATATTGGCTAAAACTCTGAGGAAGTGGATTTCTTCACCTCTTGGAGTGGAAGATACACTCTGATGCAGTGATTTCCCATTTCTTGCATACAGCTTATCCTTCTCCCATTTTAGAGAGCTGTGGAGATTTCTGGAGCACACATTTGGAGCTGTGGCTTTGCACACAGGTACCAGGCATGTGCCGAGCTGCTCTTTTGCCCCTGATGTTTGCACGTCCCTTGTGCAGCCTCTGCCCATTCTCCCTCCTGGGCACTGCTCAGGCTCAGCTGTGACAAGGTGATGTGCTGGGGGACCTCTCCTGAGTGGCACTGGAGCCAGGACACCTGTTCCATTTCCAAATCCCCTTTCTATTTAGTTTTAGGGGTCTTCTCAGTGCTAAAGTGTTTGGCATCTTCATATCCAAGACAGACTAAAAATGAACTTACAGAATAAAAATGAACTTGTACAGACTTAAAAAGAGGAAAAAAAAACTTGAATCAACACCAAAAGCTGCATGTTCTGGTAATAATTCTGGGAAGATGATGTTTAGAGGAGAGCTGTCTCTGTGGTCAGGGCCATGCTCGTGCTTGCAGGGCCAGCCAGCACGGCCTGTCTCTGGAGCTGGCAGAGGTTTGGTGCAGCCAGAGCTCCCCAGCCTGTGGCTCTGCACTCAGGCTAACGTTACCCATAGCTGGCCATTTTGGGTTGGTTCTCCATCTGAGGAGATCACTGTCCAAAGAGGGATAAAGGGTTCCTTTCTTCTGGGCAACATCTGAAATCACAGCCTGAGCTCTGGTAACAGGATACTGGTGGCTTCAGTTCTGCCGATAAGGGAGATTGCTTCTTTTCCTTGTTGTTGTTAATCCTGGGAGTGGAGATCAGTTGCAGTGCAGGTGTCTGATTTTCATTAAAATTGCAAATTGGACTGAATGCTTGATCAGATAACAAAGACATCATTGAAACCATGTGTCTTCCTTTAGCAGCAGAACAGGACAAGACAAAGAATTTCCCAGTGTGTGTCCACTTGTGCATATTTACTGCAGAGAGAGAATCTTAATACTTTGGTCATGGGTGAATAAATAGCTTCTAAGAAATGCCAACCCTATCAAACTTGCTGCAGCTTTGAAACAGCTTTAGAGTTGAATAGAAGAACTACAGTGTTAGCCCTTTGGAGAAAATACAGGCTGCTCTCAAAGGAAATCAATTAACTGTAGCATCTCTTTAGCCCCAATTCATCAGATTTTCCCTTTTTATCAAAGCACTTAAGTGTTTTCTTAGCTTTAAGCATGAGCTTGAGTGCTCTGATGAACAAAGATGGACTTTCACACATGCTGCTGTCCTCTACAGAATCAAGACCATGTGTTTTTACTATGGGAAAGAGAACAAGTTCAATAGAGAGGTTCAACCACTCATTCTGCTTGGGAATCACATGCAACAAACTCATCTGGAGTAGGAAGGAGTGGGAGCTGATGGCATCTACATGATGTTTGGAAAGAAAGTTCCTCATCCAATGTCCTCCTGGCAGCTAAACAAAGTGATTTTGAAGTAAACAAACACACAAACACTGTGTTTCCTACAACAACATCTCCTGACAGATGCCACTGCGTTTATGTCTTCATTGTGTCGTTTGAGATCATTGTCCTCTCTTCTTCCTCTTTGTGGCAAGTACCCTTGGACTTCCCTTAGAAAGAAGGTTCATCCAACCCAAATTACTAGCTAGCAGATGTCTAAGATAATCCTTTCAACATTCCAGAAACCAAGATCAACGAGAAAGGTGCTGAGCTGTGCCTACACATAGTCAAGCATTTGTTTAAAATCTTTGAGACAGGGTTTCAGCTGTGACCCATTTAGCTGATGTTTGCAGAGCTTCTGAAGGGGTTGTATTGAAAATGGAAATGTTAAATGGGTACTTGGCATTAGAGGAACACTGAATGATCTTCTCTTGGCCATCATTAGGGTTAGATACAGCCACAAGAGTTTAGGGGCGAATGAAATTCCATTCCTGGTGCAGGGGAGCAGTGATATCCTGGGCTAAAAGCTTATTTGGAGGCTCTTTACCAAGTCTGCCCTGCTCCATGGAAACATTGCAGGAGGAATTCCTCAAGGAGTTTAGACAGGTTAGGGTCAGGGAAAATAATTCTGGACTTTTACAATGAGACAGTAATGAAGAATCCCACATGCTCTGCATGCACAGGGAGAAACTGAGCTTTGGAAACATAACTTGCTGCCCTGGTGTCCTTGAGTAAAGCCTGCTCAGCCACAGCTGTCTGCAGCAAGTCCCATCCCATTTTTGGGGCAGTTTGCTTTGCTCTGGGTGAAGGACACGATGCAGACATTGCTCTGGCCATGGGAACAGTCATGCAGGGACACCTGGCTATGCTGTGCCCAGGCAGCTGTGCCTCAGGATACTCAGGGTGCTGGTAAAACGGGCAAATTCAGATAAAGTGCAGCCCTGAGAAAGAGCAGAACTCCCTACCCCCAAATGCTGTGAAAAGCATATGAAGGCTGTGAAACAAACTGTTTTCTGAAGAGTGGGCATTATTTAAATTTTACACAAACATGCAAGGAATTCCTTTGGGACTAGGACACACAGTACAGATGTCCAAAGGATTGCTATGACAGCTTCCCATGCAATGAGCACTCAGTATTTACAGTTCAATTTCATCCCTGGGTAAACGGGACATAATTTGAAAATATTTTCATTCCTCTCAGAGCATCACTTGGGATATCTGTAGAATCACTCAGCGTCACGATTCCAAGAAATCTGCCAGAATTGTGTTCTGAAGTTTGCTTTGGATATAAAACGACTCAAAAGGCCAGAGATAATCCCAAGACATATCAAAACATGCATTAAAAATTTCCATGTTCTTGAACTTGTGGTAAAAGTCAGCCACATTCAGCCAGTTCTGTTCAAGTTTAAACTCAAGGGACCTTCTCTCTGCTTGCCAGTGTGTCAGTGCCTCGAGGGGATGTGAAAACTGCTTGCTGGACTCTGCCCTGTCCTGTCAGAGAAGCAAGTGCTGGAACAGGCAAGGAAAGCTTTGGGGCTACAAGGCGTGAGAAACCGCTGGCCCGCAATAGGGCTGTGTAGAGTTACAGCATTAATTAGTGCAGAGGAGCAGCTATCCAGGCATTTATAACCTTCTCTCATGGCACTGGAAATCTGGCAGGAAATTGCTCGGTGCGTGGCTGTCAGATGTGCCCTGCGCCCAGCCCGGGGCTGTGCTGCAGCAGGTGGTTTCTAAGGGCAGCAGCCAGCCAGAAGCTTTGGGAAGCAGCTGCTCTTGTCACTAAGGGGAAAATGCAGTTTGCTCCAGCTCTGCTTTGCTGTTGCCTAAAGGGATGAACATTGCAGGGAGCCAGCATCCCCATCCTCACCTTTTGCTTTAACTTAAAGGATTTCCAGCCTCCTCCATGTGCACCAAAGGACACTGCTGGTTCCCTTGCTGGCACCTTCCTACTCCCTCTCATACCAGCAACAACCTGTGGTCAGCAGAGAGGTGAAGGTGATGCAGGGTGGGACACTGGCATGGGGACACTCCTGTTGTACCCAGCTGGTGTCAGAGGATGCAGCACAGAAATGGATGTCACAGCTGATCACTCATGGAATTGCACCAGAAAACCCTGCCCACATCTGTTTGAGACATAAGCTCTGCCCATCTCTCTGTTTCAGACCTGTTATCAGAGGATCATTTCTAATCACAGCAGAATGGTGTCAAGAAGCAGCTGAAATCATCACTGGGCAGGAGGTTACAAGCAACAGCCACAAGATCAGCAGGATCCCCTTGGCCAAAACCATCTCATAAAGAGAAGTGGGCCAGAATGGCAACATCGGTGACCTTGAGATTGTGTGAGGTTTTATCAGTTTGAATAATCTTATCTGGCAACTGTGTTCTAAACAAAAGCTGGGGTTTTATGGCCATCCTCAACGCTTTTGCCTGTGCTACTGTGGCAAATTGCATTTCAGGGGGTCAGAAATGGAAAACAGATGTTTAAATGTGTGCAACAAGAAGCAAAAAAGCAAATGACTGCAAGCAGTCATCTGACATGAATAGGATGGTATCTCTGAATTGACAAAATGAGACCCATGTTCATGAAACACAGGATTAAATGAGCTGCTAGTTTCTAATTGCTGTGCAAAGCTGCTTTTGTGACAATATCTTTTCAGTCCTTGTAATATATCCGCATCAGAAATTTATTTTAGCAGAGACCACTCCTAGTTCATACAGGGATAAACTTCTTGCCAAGTGGTGCTGCAGGAAAGGGCTACACTGCCAAAAAGACAATGCAAGATTCATTATTTGCCCAGCACACTGCTGCCAGGCTATGAAAAATGCTTCTAAGTATTCTTTTAATTAAGAAGAGATACTTCCACTGAGTAATGCAGAGACCTACTTTGAAATCAGAGAGATTCCAGTATTTCAAAATTAGTTTCCATTACAAGTTGGACTTCTGAAATGTGTCTGTTCAGAAAGTTTTTTTAGTAGTGTCAAAATATTATGCCAGTCAAAGTATGTGTCTCCTACAATATTTAAGCCTTCAGTGAGCATTTGTAAATTATTACCATGAAAAATAATCCAGCTGAATAATGTTTCTTTTCCTTTAAACATCAAAACAGCCTCCTGAAGTAGATTACTTTGGACATGCTTCCTTTTTGCATAGAAAACTAATTATTTTCTTTTTTTACACCAACAGTAGCAGTATCTGAGAGTTTCAGTTTTGTTCCTCTTCATCAAAGACATATGATGCAAAGAAAGAAAACATTTCATAAAATTGTTTTCATGGCATGCATTTAAGCATACAGAACTACAGTGAGATGGTTCAAAAAATGGGAATTGCTCTATTTAAAATGATAAAGATCATCTTGTCCCTTTTCAGCATGTCTCCCTGTTATTCTTGGATGATGAATAAACAGTCTCAGAGTAAATGTTGCATTGAAATCCACTGAGAAAAAAATCAAACTTTTATATTATTTGCTGGGAAAAACGATGATTCTGCGAGCTGACATTAAGGGACAGATTTTCAACATTATTCACCAATTGAAAATAGCTCCTATTGTTCCCAAGTTCAAAAGCCTCTCTGGTTATTGCAACTTTGTCCTAAATATGCAGCTGAACAGTTGGGCTGGGGCTCCAAAAATTCAGTTGCACACACAACTTCCCGTGCAGCTCCTGCCCAGCGCGTGCAGGGATGCTGCTCCCACCTCCAGTGATGCCACAGACCCTGAGTTTGTACTTGCATTTCACAGGAGCATGGGTTTGGCTGCAGCACGAGCCCAGAGAGGTCATAGGAACCTCTTTTCCTCACTCAAAGCAGGACCTTGGCATTTTACCACGCTTCTGATGAGTGCATGAAAAGAAATGTGGCTGTTTTGTCAGATCAGCCAGTGGTAGATGTAATTGTTGCTTTGGGCTTACCAGGAGATGAAAGGTCTCCTTTAGGCTGAGGGATGTTCTGTGGTTTGGGCACTTGCTCTTCCTACTGGGTCTTTTTGGGGAGGCCCTTTCCTTCAAGCCTCATCTCATCTCCTGCTCCACGTCCACATAGACCAGGCGTGGTTTCACCGCGGGGATGTTGCCCTGGGATTGCAGCCCTTATTGAGACAGGACAAGCTGTGATCAGCCAAGAGGCTGTGTCCCCAGACAGGGGCAGAACCCACTCCCCAGCATGGGGCTGGAGGGCTGGAGGAGCCCCCGGCCTGCCCGGCAGGATCCGCGCGAGGCAGCGAGCGCCGCGGCTGTGGCCAGCGATCCTCAGGCCCCGCTAAAATTTCACACAGGATTTCTCTGTGAAACTGCAGCACGATAAACAAGATTTGGTATGAATTTAAACATAACACTGGTTACATTATTTGGGAACAAAGCATTGCATAACCCTGTAGAAAAGAGCACAGCTGTTCGTGCCGGACAGCGTGCCAAGAGCTGCGCTCCGCTCCCTGCCGGAGGTGCGCGCCTCGCTTGGGCGTCCCTCCCCTCTCCTGCACGGTGACACTCGCCCCCAGCCCGGGGGTCCAAGGCAAATCCACCAGCCCCTCCTCTCTGGTTTCAGGAGACACCAAAGGAGTGGATCTCCTGTGCTGCAGAGCCCTGCTCTGTGCCGCCCTCTCCTCGCTGCGCGCTCCCTCTGCCATCAATGTGCACAGCATGACAATTGGATTTGCTGTGAGATTAGGGCAGTGTAATCTCATTAACGATGACAAGCTCCACTGGGCCGCTCTGCAGCCCGCTGCCTATCCCCCTCACACACACACACACACAGGCAGGGCTTCGGTGAGCAGCTACAGCAGAGGTAATGGTGCTGCCAGCTCTGCAGCACCACGGGGAGGCACAGGATGGAGCTGGGCATCAGTGCAATCCCACAGCGGTGAGGTCTGCCCGTGTGTGCTGGGGGGGTTGAGAAGAGTGATGCTTTTGGTTCAAACAGACCCCAAACTGCATCCACCAGAGCTGCTCTGCAATGTGACAGCTTGCATGGACAGGATGGGTGATTGGGGACTGTGCCAGTCCTAGACAGACACTGTCAAACCTCTCCTGCTCACTTACTTCAAAGAGGACTTCCTACTATTAATGCCAGGGTCTGTGTGCAAAACACTTTCCAAAATATCCCATATTATATGATAATATAACATTTATAACATAATATATTCCTGTTATTTTCTTTGCCTGTTATTTTTATGTGTTAAAATTAAAATAGAAAAGGCAAATAGCTAATTTGCATATGCAGAACAGAAGTTAACATGCTAATGATTGCCTGCAAACAGCACAAGCATTGATTCTTAAAGGAAAATGCCTGAGAAGGAAAACCAGGACCCAAACCACATGGCAAGTATTACAGGCAAAGAACTGTCTCAGTGACAACAAAAAGAGAAAACTAATCCTGCAAGTTTCTGGGAGTTCAGTTTTATTCACATTCCTTCCCTGGGCATTAGATGGAAATCCTTCTTTAGTGAAAAACTGTGAGCTGGGCTGTGCATGGCTGTGTGCTGCCATGTCCATCCTATATCCATGAGCCTCACTCATCTCACCTTGGGTACAAGCCTTGCTCAGTCATTTTGGGACAGGGCATGGATGCCCCCACATAGAAAACAGAAAAAGCAAATAGGACAGTTTCTGTGTGCTGATGCTCTGCCTTCTTTCTTCTCGGAAAAGTTACTCAAATACTTCCCTGAAATGCAAAATATTTTGGAAGCTAAAGATAGTCCAGGCAGAAAAGCAGACGTCTAACTGACACTGAGCAAATAAATACAAGCTATGAAGAATTCTCAGTGAAAATAAAACCCGGGAGGCATGGAGCTTGTAACCGAAAACATGGCAGGAGGCTGGGATGATGGCAGACTCTGCTGATAACCATTGGCTCCATCCATGAGATCCAAGCTGGGGCTGGAGAGTGTCCACATTTTCTGTTAATGCTACCCAAATCCATGCTGCAATTGAAGGGAACTCCAGTTTTGTCAGATGGTGTAGCTTGTGAGCAGTGCTGGTGGCTTCCAGCGAGCAGTGTGCGTGGTCTGGGTCCGGAGGAGTACCTGAACATTACTGGACATGCAGGCTGCAGCTGGGTATGTAAATGCAGTATCACATAAAGAGACCAGAAGAGGACTGAGAAAGACGCTAAAGGCTGAGGAATGGTTTTGCAAAGTGGGCATCCTCTTGTCTGGTGTTTCAGTTATGAGGAGTTCAGTCTCGTGGGCTGAAGCCTTATTCCTTCATGGAATCAGTGCTTGGTTCCCCACCACTAGGCTGGTTTCCTTGGCTCAAGGGGGTCAAAAGCACTGGCTATTGTCTGCAGGGATACATTTGTGGTAGTGCCAAGACAACAGCCTGTTTCCACCCATGGTGCAGCCAAGGCGATTTCCCCTCCTCGATGCTGGGGCACTGAGCTGAGCCCAGCTGCTCCCCTGGGACAGGCTCTGCCCAGCACACACAGCCTCTGTCCCAGGGAGGAAGGGCTCCTTTCCACAAAGAACTGATGAAATGATGTAAAAGACTGGCAAAAATAGAAGAGAAAAATTCTCAACTACTTAACACTTCCGATAGCTGCTGTTGTTTTTATTCCCTGGGGCTGAACCAGGGCTATTTTGCAGAGTGGGAGTAAATCCCATACTGAAATACCACAATGAATATTAGCTATTAGTAATGCCTCGATAGAAACACAAGATACAACCACAGTGATCAAGAGGGGTATGCCAGAGATGATTTCACTGTTCCAGAAGCTAATGAGCTTGTTAGAGGAAGACACTATTATTAGCTCCTGCAGATCCTTGCAGCCTGCCTGTTCAATAAACTGCTGCTCGTGGGGTTTGGTTTGCAGCATGGTTTATTGCAGAGCACGAGCCCACGTGGTTGGTTTCCATCCCGTGACAGCATTCTGCAAAGTCCAGGCTGGCGTCCCTGGGGAAGTCAGCTGTGATACGAGCCCTGCTGCAGTCTTCCCAGACCCCTTCATGCACCTGCTTAATCTCTTTGGGCTTCATCCTTCTGCACCTTTCACCTGGAGGGGATGAGGGCCGTGTTCAGCTACTCCCATGGGAAGATGCTGAGGAAAACCTGCTGCAGGGGTTGAATTCCTGGGGCAACCCTGGGCTGCTGTTTAACAGGGCTGTGGCTGCAGCTTTAATCCAGCCTTGTAGACCCCACAGATCCCTCACTTTACACTGGGGTAAGCAGTTAGTGAGACCTAGGCCATGCCAGTCATGCTGGTGATTTGCAGGTTGGGGAAGTCCATATGGGCCAGTACAGAATTACAGAATCACAGAATAATCAAAGCTGGAGAAGAACTCTCAGATCATTGAGTCCAATCATTAACCTAACTCTGCCAAGCCCACCACTAAACCATGCCCCTAAGCATAATATCTACCTGCTATTTGAACACTTCCAGGGATGGTGATTCCACCACTTCCCTGGGCAGCCTGTTCCAATGCCTGACCACCCCTTCAGTGAAGAAATATTTCCTAATATCCAACCTAAACCTCCCCTGGTGCAACTTCAGGCTGTTTCTTCTTGTTCTATCGCTTGTTACCTGGAAGGAATGACTGACCCTCACCTGCCTACGGCCTCCTCTCAGGGAGTTGTAGGGCAGTGCCATATGAGGGACAAGCTCAGCTGACAGGCGCCGCTGTCACTGCTCCTTCTGCAATCTCTGACCATGTTTGATTTCAGGGGGATGTATATAATGGCTCAACTTGACTTGAAAGGCCTTGGATGTGATCCTTCTCCTTGTCTGGACAAGGCTGGTTGGTTTTGCTTAATGCAGCCAATGCTGCTGGGCAGGGCAGGCAGGGAAGTGAGATCAAAGTTCAGCCGAAGCCTTTCAAAGCAAAGAGCAGAGTAACTTCTGATTGGGCTCTTAACTAAAGCTGCACAGCCACCCTTTGAAAGTGCCTGGACCCAGCATAAACCTTGCATTATGCATGGGAAACACCCAGAGCAAATGCTTTTATCACCCAGAGTAATCAGGGCTGGTTATTAGCTGAACACAGCATTAAGAGGACAAAAATTAGGCCTGTTGATGCTGCTGAGAGAGGTTATGAGGTGCAACGAATTTTCCACTCTGAGAAACAAGACTGGAGTGGGAACATGGGCAGCCAGCTCCATGGGCAGCAGAGGTGAAATGGGATCTCCAAAGAGGGCTGAACTCACAGCCCATCAGGTGTGGCTCAGTTATCCCCAGCATTGTCAGGGCATGCACATCCTGAGGCTGCTGCTGCCTCACTTCTGCTAGCAGCTTTGAAAGCAAATCTGTGGTGCCCACACCAGCCTGGCAGTCTTGCTGTGTGCCTTAATATGGCCAATACAGCAAAGTCTGAGCACCCTGTGTGTAACAGAGGACACTTCCAGCCTTCCCAGGTCAAATAGTTTGTGAGAAACTGTTTGGCAGCAAAGGGAGCTGCAGCCGCTCTCAAGGTTATGGGAACCAGGAGAGGAGGCTGAGATGTTGGGGTGAAATTGTGGACCTCTGGAGGCTCTTCTTGGCCCTGCTACAGACTTTCTGCATGACATTAGCTCTACTTTTTTTTTGTGAAGAAATGATTTTCATTTGCTGACGATGGGGTCCTTCATCTTTTCTGGTCTGGGTTCTCTCTTGGTAGATGGAAAATGCTTCCTTTTCTCCAAGGGGCTCTCAGGATGCACGTCTGTTCTCACCACTGAGGTGTTTGCAGACTGAGGTGATGAGAAACCTATAAAAACATATTGAGCTCTGTCTGAACTGAAAATGAAATGGGAAACAAATGTTCACCCCATATTAGAATAAGCGCAGAGGGACTGCTTGCTCTGTTGGAAAAAAAAAAAAAAAAGAAGAAGAAGAGAAATTCTGCACATTTTTGGTCTCCATTTGGTGTGGAACTGCACAGCTGTGAGTACTCCAGGGTGAAATGACAACCCATCCCCGAGGTCGCTCTTCCGAATACCGGGCCTTCAGAAAGACGACAGTTTTAAACAATTTGTTCCTAATTGAAAGAGGTCACATGAGACTGACTTTACAAAGTTTACATAACAAAGAGTAATTCTGTTAAGTAAAATGATTAATTCCTGTCATTGCACATCAAACGGTGCAGTTACAAAACAGTATTGTCTATGCTCGAGTTGCATTGAAAGCCATTTTTCCTCCAGTTTCCCTTCCCAGAGTGCACCCTTTTGACAAAGCCTTAACTCTTTGGTGTTATTCAGCGCAGGAATTTGTGAATGGGAAGTGAGTAGGCTGCCATGGATGTGTGAGATACGTTATGGTGGTGTGGTGGCAAGCAAAAGACAACAGCTCTTTAGAGTGGGCCCAGCTCACCCAGGGCCCCAGAGCAGTGAGAAATGCTTGCCAGGACAATGCATTGGTTGTCGCCCTTCCTCGGCACAATGAGGCATTGAGGGAGACCCACTGCCCAAAATGGTAGATTTGGACTCTGAAATTTTTCCATGATGTGTTGCACAGACGTGTCAAGGACCCAGAGCAGCAAACAGCTGAGCAATTTGGTGTTGGGACAGCCTGGGAGGACGTGGATATCCTCACACCCATCACAGTGTGTGCTCGGGGTGTACACAAACGGCTGGGGTAGCAGAGAAGCTGGCTGTTCTGAGAAACTGAAAAACTGGCAAAGCTCCTGCGTGATATGTGGGAATCTGATAGAAAGAGAGCCTTTAGCTTTGGAGCAGCACCCTGTTACTGCTGTGGGGACAGATCTGGATTTGGAGGGGAGGCTGTGTATCCACGTGGCTGCAGGAGACCAGATGCAGCACCCTGCCAGTGGGAACAGAGGTCCTTCGATGTCCTGAGGACAAACCTGTGTCTGTGGGGCTGGATGCCACCTTCCTGATTTGCTGGGCAGGGAGAAGTCTCTGTCCCTGCAGACTGGCATGCACTGGGCTGCACAGCCTTGCTGAATGACTTTGCTTGAGGCTTGGGCTGGCATTCAAACCCACTGCTGGATTTTAATATGATGTCTCCCGCACCCTATTTAGTTTAGGGACACTTCTTTTCCTTCCTGCTTGTCCCTCTGCTCACATTTTTAGCCTTAAGACAGTTTCTTTCTTGCTTGGTAAGAGCCACAGAGAAAGGAGGTGCTGGTAAGTGCACAGAAGACAGAAGTTTGTGCTTAATCAGGCTATATTCTGAAATTCTTTGTTTGTTAAAATAATATGGAATTTTTTGCGTACAAATTTATCTTTCCCCAGCCTCTAAAGTAGAAGTGACTTTCCTGTAAGAAGTTATTCTTGCTTGCTTATTCAAATTGAGCGTTTATTTGCTCTCTTCATGTTTTTTCTCATTACAATCTCTTTCCTTCCTTTTCTCCAACCTCCCCTTGGGTCTCTCCTTCCTTGCCTGCATTTCAATTCAAAGCCCTGTTGGAGTTTTCCATTCTCTTCTAGGGCTGAGTCACTGACTTTTGTCAGCCTCCCACCATGGATGGCAAGGGAGAGGAAGAAGAGAAAGAAGAAACAGACAGAAATTGCTTCAACACCAGCCAAAAGCTGCATAAAAAGGCCCAAATGTTATGGCTTCTGAATTAAAATCAAGCACAAGTGAGCCCTGCCAAACGTCCCTTGAAATGCTGGAAATCTGGAAGTGTTCAGTGCAGTTAAAGAGCAGATTTCTAACCTAAATGTCAGTGGCGGGGTCGGGGCACATCTCCTGCTTTGCAGGTGGGATCGTGGTGTTCTGGGCCCTTTGCAGGCACAGCTCAGCTGCCCTCCCCTGCCCAGCTGACATCCCTCCCCTGCCGTGGGGCACTGGCTCTGCAGGGAGCTGATGCCACCCATGGCTCGGCTCGTGCTGCAGTTTGGTGGCCTGGCAGCACACGTGTGGCAGAGCTTGAGTTAATCCCTGGAGGAGCATGCGTTGGAGCAATGCAAGGAATGGCTGCACACTCACGTCACCCCCAGCGCCGGTCCTGCCCTGGCACTTCAGGAGCTGAGGGAAGAAATTTGGGGCTGCTGCTACATCCCAGTGCCATCTTCAGCCCTGGCCATGCACAGACCAAGCTTTGGACCCTGACCTCCAGGGACTGCTCCCAACCAGTGCCCAGGCTGCAGGGGCATGCAAGGCAAATATATCCCCTGTACAAATCACCCTGTACCTCTTTTTCCCCCCTCATTTTCATGGCAACAGATCTCATTTCCAACTAGTGAGAAACCTGCCAAGTCCAATTAAACTGTCTGCGATGATGACAAGTGTGTCCTTGTTGAAATCAGATTCCTTATTCTAGCAGAAAGCTCTGGGCTCAGCATGGCACCTAGAGTGCCAGAGTCCTGCTGCTGGCTGTGGGCAGCTCTGAACCTCACTGAGCACCTCAGCTGTGGGTGCAAGGAGGGCTCAGACTCTGAATTTCCCAGAGCATCCAAAACTCCTGTGGCCAGGACTCTGCTTTCCCTGTTCAGGTGGAAATGATGGAGCAAACAATTCTTCTGCGTCTACAGGGAAAAGTCTCGTGTCTCCCAGGTCTTTGCCTGGAAAGGGAAGTGTTGAGAATTCTCCACAAGGACCTTGGAGATGGATTTTGTCCCTGTCTTTGACTATCTTCCGGAAAAGCCCGTTTTTCTCCACAGACTATACCAGTACTAATCTTCTCCCCATCATGCTTCCTACATCACACACCACCCCTCTCTTCACCCACCACCTTTCAATGGCTTTTCCAAGCCCAGAACAGACCTTGCATGGTTTGCTTTCAAGGCTCTTGGCTCCCAGAGCTCCCAGAGTAGGTGAAGGTTCATTTCAATGTAAGTCCAATAAAATCTACTTCTGCCATAAAAGGCTATCACTGGCAAGTCTCAAGGCATTTTCTACACCTCTTGCCATAAACCTAAGCAGTTTTAACTGCATTTACTTATTTATTTGTGTCACCAGCTAATCTGTTCTTTTGGGAAAGCAGATTTTGTATTGTTTGTCATTTCAGAGACATTTTTTCCATCTCTTTCATGTGCTAAATCACAAGTTCTCTAATGTTGCAATCCATTTTTCTCCATAAAAGTGTTTAATAATGATAGATTAGATTGGCCTTTCTGACAGATTAGATAGGTTTTTAGGTTTGGCCTTTGATGAAATTACAAGGGAGAGCAGGAGACAAGTAGTAAAAAACGTCCTCGTAGTGAAAGGTTTGACTTCTTATCTTCATAGATTAGCACCCTGCCTCTGCAAACAGCTTCCAGAAAGCTTAATGAGTCTGTGGGGACTGACTGTTATCAGGAGTAGTTGCTCTCTGGGGACTTGAAGGGCAAGGAGCAGCCACTTTGATTTAATGAGTAAAAATATACTGTGCTGCCCACTGCAAGGGCCATTAACCAAAGGAGGCCACGGGCTTCCTCAGTGCTGCACACACATTGGCCTTTCTCCCTGCCTCCATGTACACCACTTGGACACATTTTGGGAAATCCCAGCCCAGCCAGTGGAATGGGATGGGTAAAGGCTGGTGGTTTAAGTTCTCAGTCCTGTCCATGGCTGGGTCCAGGCAGCCAGGAAAGGGACAGGGCCTGGGGCCTGGGGTAAGACATGTCAAGGCAAACCAGTGTGATTTCCGTGTAATAAAAGGGAGTCTGAGGACATCCTGTCCACCTGCACCTCTCATGACATGTATTAATGGCAGACCAACACGGTCTCCCTCTGCCTGCCTCCAGGAGCTGGGCAGGAATTTCAGGAATCTGGGAGATGAACAGATCCAAGTGCCTCCTACTCTTTCACCCATGCCTGTGAAGAGCTGTGCTCCTCAGCTGTCACTAGTGTGAAAAAAGCCTGGGCTGCAGAAGGATACCAAGGGGATGGAAAAGATGGAAACCAAAGCCCTCAATGTCCTTCTCAATTGCAAAAGTGTTGGAAGCTCCTTAGAGAAAAAGTTCTGCAGAGAGTCTGTGATGCACAAAGTATGCTCTGAGAATGATGCAGGCCAAGTGTTTCCAGGAGGAGCAGGGATGGATGGATCAGGCTTGTGGAAGCTGTGGGTGAGGCAGCATCAGGAACACTCACAGACTCAAACAGGGTGCATGGGAAGGCTCCACGATGGGGAGGCCATGGGGAATCTGTCAGAGAAGCAGTTAAACCAGCTTGTTTAGTCTGGCAGAGATGAAGGTTGAGAGTGTGGTCTCTATAAATACACATTTACAAAGCAAGGCCCCATATTTATTTATATTTTAATTAAATCAGTTTAAAAATGGGAACCCTGGTTTTGTTATTTTGGTTTTGGATTTTTATTTTGGGGGGAGGTGATTGGTTTTTTTTTTTTCTAAAGTAAATACAGTAGGGTTCACAGTCATTTCCACATGTTGGTATCCTGAAATTGATCCATCCTATAGAAATTTTCAAGTGTTCCCATTTACTTTTATCGTCTTTTCCAGAAGGCTGAGCTCACAGGTGGCAGGAAGTGGTGGAGGGACTGGAGGAGTGGGTCCTGCCAAGAATGACCTGCACCTACAGGAGCTGTGTGGGAACACACAGGATCTCCAGGTGCAGCCCATGTACCTTGTGCTTCATGGCTGTGTTTGCTCCTTCGTAGCTGTGTGTCCCAGGGAGCTCATCTCCCTGAGGCCAAAATCCCTGAGGCAGCCTCAGCCCAGCAGTCAAGGGGCTGGCTGTTTGGTCACTCACAAGAACTTGGGCATTTCCAGGCCAAAAGGAGGCTGTTTTCTTCCTGTGTGGATTTCTCTGATCTCCAAATCTGCCCATGGCTTCCTCCAGCAGCAAGGAATATCTCATGGCAGTTTCACCACAGACTACCAATTTTATTTTTAATTAACACAGAATATTCTCCTTTCAACAAATCAAAGCCCAAAAGGCACCCTGGGCCTTTGCATTATGTCTTTAAGGGACAGCCCTGTCCTGGAGGGTCTCCAGGACTCACCTCATCTGGATGTGAGGTGTGCTGCCCCATGGAAGTGCCACAGCCTCAGGGATCTTCTACAGGGCTGAGCTGGGCACTGGGCTGCAAATTCCATGGGGGAGCTCTACAGGGAAGTGCCAGCATGTGGAAAGGACTCTCCCAAAGCACAAGAGATGATTTTGCTGAGTGAGGATGTCGCCTCCCCATCTTGGGAATGCCAGTGTCTCTTTTTCTTTTTTAGAAGCATTAGAAAGAAAAAATCGTCATGAAGCTCCTGCAGATTTCTGAAGCTGCTCTGGCCCTGCAGCTCCCAGCCAAGGAATGCTCAGAAGGTGTCAAGGCAGCATCATTTCCCTCTGTGGGAGAAGGAAACGTGCTCCCCTGCAGCAGAGCCCAGGCCTTCCCCCAGAGAAGAGATCTGTCCCTCTCTACAGAAATATCTTCTGTTGTGGAGGTGGCTGTGGTGCTGCATTCCCTGATCCTGATTCCAGCAAAACAAATCACTGGGTTGATTGCTGGTTGGTGAAAAAAAAGTGTCTTAACAGCATCACCAAGTCATTCTCCTCTGGAGCAAGTCCCCAAACTCCTTGGGGCTGCTGGCTCAGTTTTACAATGTGAGCACTTGGAGAAACCCTGTTCTGACAAAGGAATCTGTGCCTTCCCCTCGTGCTCCTGGATTAATTAGAAAACTCTTCAAACATCCCAAACACAATGATTTCCCTGTGATTTTTCAAATAAGCAATTTATTTTAGAAATAACACCTCAGCCTTAGGGACCTGCTATCTATGCAAATAGTTTTTATTAACTGCAGAGAGGAATCCTTTGGGGTGAAAACACCAGCTTTTGGAAGACTGTAATACATTGCTAATTTGCACTTATTTATTTATTTGACAAAAGCCATGAAAACTGAAAGACATCACAAGGATTATTTTAATCTCCTTGCCATTCTCTGGGTATTATTTGTATTCCGGGGAGATCACTTGAAATTTCAGCACTGTCTTCTCATATAAAGGATATGTTATTAGCATGCATATTCTTTGGCAGCATTTCCACGTGCTTTTTGAATCAGGAAGGCATTTTTTATCTTGCTTCCATTTGAAAGGTGGAAAAAGCTGTTTTTCCATTAGGGCAGATCATCGAGGGAAATAGTTCAGGCTGGAAGAAATCAGTCACGGGAGTGTCAATTCAGCTGCACAGGGCCCCAGAGGAAAGACTGGAGGAGTTTGGCTCTGTCTGGACTTCATCTAACACGGCACACTGTCCAGGTGTGGACAGTGACATCCAGGGAGCCTGTGAGGATCTGTGGGGCAAGGTGAGGCTGGACATGGCATGGAGAAAGAAGGACCAAAGCACAGCCACGCTGCTGAGGCCTTTGAACCTGTGACATGTGGTGGTAGCAGAGCCTGGCTCCTTCTGGGCTCAGTGAGATGCTCTGGCAGCAGAAGGGGTTCAGTTCCCCTGTCCCCTGGGCTGACAGAAGCTCCCTGTAACCCAGGCCTGCCCTGCAGAGCTCAACTCTGCTTGAAGGCTTTAGCTCATGCACTTTGGGTTAATCTGAATTAGCAGCTTTCTCCAGACACGAGTCGTTTCTGCTGCAGCAGGAGGATGAGCTGTTTTTACCCATGTGGCTGGATCCAGAAGAGAATTTCTGTCTGCAGGTGGGGCTTGGAGCAGAGATGCAGCAGTGAGATTCCCCCCAGCACAGCTGGCCACCCCAGGAAGGGGCTCTGTGAGGCTCTGTCTTCCCTGTGCTCCTGGACACTCCCCAGCATGACTTTCTCTTTTGGTCTAAACATGTGTGCAGCTGTTCCACTGCCGGCTTTGGGCCTGGAACAAACTTGCCTGATAATGTCTCACTTTGGCTTTCCCAAATCTGTTTGTTGGGAGTGATCTTTTACATCACCTTGTGCTGCCAGCCTCATCTGCAGCCAGGAAAGTTAATGGCCCCAGCTGGCTCCATGTTTTTCTCTAGAGAAAGGGCACAGGTGAGAAGGGAAGGTGCCAGCAAACAGCCAAAATTGGGTGTCCTGGGAGATGGCTGGAGACGTGTCCTCTTTTCTCACATGTGCAGGCAGTGCCCTCTAGTGCTGCTGCCTTTTGGACAACGCTGGGAATGTTAAATAAGGAGAAAAAACAGAGAGCAAAGCTCTGGTCTGAACTGATGGCACAGACAGATGGACATAAATCCCTAAGTTGTGCCAGCACCCTGGGCATGGTGTGGCTGTGGTTGCCTTTCTTCCTGGAGGAGCTGCATTGGTGGTGGCCATGGAGAAACTGGGACACTGTGGAGAGGTGAGACACAGAGGAAAGCTCACTGGACACTGGGATCTCCCCCTGGAATCACAGGAAGGTCTGGAATGGGAGTCACAGGAAGAGCACAGATAATGGGTGGTGGGTCTGCAGGGATGTCCTCCCCTGGTGGTGCCTCATGTCCTCAGTGTGGTGGCAAGGATCCCTCCAAACATGTGTCACACATGCTGGGAAGCTCCTTTACAAGATGTCACACTCAGCTGCCACCAAAGAACCACGTTTCAACCAACAGGTGATAACACTCAGTCACACTCCTGGTGAGACATGCCATAGGCAAAAATGGGGAGAAAAGTTAAATCTGTTTTGAATTAGGAAAACTGTAATGTTAGGCTAGGCTAGAGACTTTTGTATCTTTCTTCCTTTTATTTTTGCCTCTAAGAAATGTTTTTTATTGTCTTGCAAGTGTTGAACATTTTATTGCTTCATTTTAATTTCTTGATCACAGTTTGTTTACTATTGGCTTCTATCAGCTCTGCTTTCTGGAAGGGAAAAAAGATTTTTCTTTTCTGAATGCATGTATGTTGAATGAAAAAACAAAACCCAAAAACTCATCCTACCTCTGGTTTGAAGAAAATTTTCATTGGTACCCTTGGGAAGTGAAAAGCTGTTCTATTAAACACAATGAGAAAGGAAATTTGATCCGTACGATTCCACACAGCCTCTTCCTTCTTATTTCTGGCAGCGTTCTCAGAGGATGTCTTTTATCTTCATATTATCTTGGCTGACACCAGCCACAACCCATGTACTGCTCTCAACATACTTGAGCACAATCTTGCTGCTGAAAACACCTCCCATTTCTCAGCCAGCAAGGTTTCATTTATTACTTCTACCCCACTGGTCTCTGGGGACTGAGTGGGGAGCAGGTTTCTTCCGTGTTCATTGATGTAAATACTCACAACTAAAAATTGCTCACTACTTCTTAGAGATGGAGACCAACGGGAAGGGGCAGACCCTTGGCACAGTCCCTTAGGGCAGGATCAGGGCCAGGTGAGGTGCTGGAGCAGAGCTGTGCTCTGGAAAGTTCCCTCTTCTCTGCCTGTCTCAGGTCCTCGCCGTGAAGGCCACAGCTCCATCTCATGGTCCCCCAGCCACACCCACAGAGCTCATGAGCCAGCCTGGGCCAGCACTGAGATGTTCCAGCTGAGGCTGGTGGGCCCCAGAGATGTGTTCTGAGAAGTGCCTTAATCTTTCTAATTAATGCAATCCCAACAGTCAATTTTTTTTGTCTTCAACAAGTTCAAGCTGGCTAAATTGCCTTCACTGGAACATCCTTTCTGAAACTTAGAGGAGCGGGTAACTCCTTGGTTGACACGTGAATATCCTGGCCTTGTACCAGAAGAACAGGAGTCAGGGTGTCTCTGCCTGGGACAGAGTGAAAACCTGGGCACAAGTGCTTTGTGGATTCCTGCTGAAATTGATACTCTGATACTGATTCCCAGTGCAGATGGTGCCTCATTAACAGGAGAATTTTAATGGCACCACATGCCCCTGCCAGCATCTTCCTTGGCCAGAAAGTAACTCTCTTTCCTTTCAGTGAGATGAAGTTCTTAGTTAATACTCATTTTTCCTTAAATGATATTTCACTGGTACAGTAAATGATCAATTTCTGTTCCTTGTAACCAAGGTCAGGTGTGAGAGAATAATAGTCTCCTACCCCAGCCTGGCACACCACATGGAAATGATTTATTGCATTTCTAAAAGAGGATTCTTGACATTTTGAAAATGCAATGTAGTCCAACAGTAATTAAGCAAAAAGCAGGCTGCTGAACAATTGATTGCCACTGTCAGCAAAGCCTGATTAACTCAGATGCTTGAAGAACTGTTTCTGCCACCCATGAATTAAAGGTTAGTAATTAAATTTATGGGCCATGGCCACTGTCTCTGGATGGTACTTCACTTATAAGCATCCCAATGAAGAATAATCAGATAGAAAAAAACACAGGTTGTTGCCTCAAAGGCTTTTTATTGAGAGACAGTGAAAAGGGGCAGAGGATTGTGCAGCTGTATCATCCACTGGGTGACTTGTGGCCAGGAAAGGCACCTCTGGCAGGACTGATGTCCTGACAGGGTGGGGGAGCCTTGTTCAAGTTGAGAAGCAGAAACTTGACTGGAAGAGGAATTTTACTTTGAAAGGACAAGCATTAATCATGCCTCTCCCACTTGGAGCCTTCGGGGTGGGTTCCTGACCCACCAGCCTGATGCACAAAGCTAAGCTTGGTAAAGAAGCCACTGGCTGAGTTCTTCCAGTGGTGGGAGAGGCCACACAATGATGGCAGGAGCTCTTCTGCAACACAAGCTGCTCACAAGCACAGCTGCTGCCAGGGAGCTTGGTTTTGGGCCCACATGGTCAATGTGGAAAACAGATGATGGACAGCAATTGCCTTGAAAAATCGCTGTAAAGCCAAGGGGCATCGTGATGTTCCAAAGCCCTCACATTGCAGGTCCTCCCTTGTGCTGGCTGAGCAACATGAAAGACTTTTGGGAATTTCCCATCCTTTAAAAAGACCTAAATTTATAGCTGAGATGCTTTGGGGTTTCAGGTTTCCCTTTGGGCTGCCTCATCTGGGATGTACCGGCCCCAGGGTAGCCAAAAGGCAGGGTTTGTACCCAGCCACTGGGATGTGACCAACATTTCTGGGAAACAACACTTCATGATTTGGGAAACCATGGGTTTTTTGCTGGATTTATGAAAGCTGTGCCTTCATCATGCAGGTTTATTGTGTGTTTGCTGAGATTAAGGAGAGTTTTGAGAGATGCCAGAAGTTCTGTTCCTGAGCAGAAGTTAACAGATGTTATTTGATTGCTTTGACAGTCTCAGGCACTGTTTCTGCAGGTTTCTTCCCACCATTGGGCTGTCATTCTTCATGAAAGTAACTTGAATTTAATTGCAAGGCTATGTTGGACTCCTGCAGAAGCACTTTGTAGTCTCATTTTCACATTAGGATAAAAAACGAAAAAAAAAAATCAATGCATAATGATTTTTGCAATCTGCCATCTTCTTGGGTGAAACTCATCCAGAACAAACTAAAGAACAGTAAAAAGCCACTTTTTTTGTGAAGGCCCAACTGCTCATTACACACTGAAGAGTTCTGCAGCTTCCCCCTGCTTCTTGCCAGTCTTGACAGGCACATTTAAAATCCTGCAATTACTGACAGCAGCTGGAAAAGCAGTGTGACAGAGCTCGTGCTGCACCTTCACTGTTATTTTCCCTCATGAACACAGGCCTGCAAAGCCTCCTGTGCATTCAGAGGGTGTTTCCACAACAGTGGGAGTGTTAGTCAGCAGGATCAGGACTAACACTCCCTTGTGGGTGCAAACACACAGCATCTGAATGTGCCCATTGCCACCAGGTTTGCTCTAGCACGAGTTACCTCTCCTGCTAATTGCAGCTCTGTAGCTACCAGATCCAAAGCAGCAGAAATCTCATGAGATTTTTGATTACTTGGGGTTAATTTTATTAGGGTTGTTAGGAATCTCATAATGCTGCTTTTCAAATTTTGTTCTTAGGCCTTCCTAACTCACACCTGCACTGAATTTGTCTTTCTTCTGTGTCCAAGAAGGGGTTTGGGTCCATCTTATGGCACTTTTAGGACCCTCTGCCTGGTGGTATTGCTGGAGGAGCTCCATCATGAGCACATACAGCTCTCATCTCACACCACAAGAACATGAAAATGTCACCATGGGGCAGACAGGGGTGGCCAGGGACATGTGGCCAAGCAGCAGCATTTGCTCATGCAGTCTGAATGAGATAAATAGGCTGTGATTCATATTTCCAGGGGTTGTGCACATTCACACACCCATACTGAAAGGAGAAGAAAGAGTTATTTATGATGTGTTCTGAAATATAAATTATATCAAAGTCAAAGCTCAGGGTAATTGCTGCTGAAGTAGATCCAAAGGTTGGCATTATGATTAAATAGTGCTGCTGCCTTTAAGGGGAAATCTAGTTACAGACAAACAACATGGAGGTCAGCAACAAAATATAATTCAATTCCTAGCTATGAATTAATGAACGTGCTTTAGATTAATTTAAATCCACAAAGAGAATTTGTGTTGCAGAAATATTCATTAGGAAGTTTACCAGATTATTCCTCTGGCAGGGGTTCAGTTTTCTGCACTCCTCCAGGTGAACCCACTTCACACACAGCACAAGGAACGCGCCAGTTTTCCTTTCCAAACCCATCTGCTTTGGTTTTTGATGCTCTCCTTCTGTTGCAGCTGACCTGTACAATGCCTGTCACTGCTCACCAGGCTCTGAACAGGACACTTGCAGGGAACACCAGCAGGATGACAGACTGAGGGTTGTTTGAGCTCAGTTAGATTTGGTAGCAATGAGGTAACTGAAATGGAACCAAAAACCCCTGCTGGAGACACCATCCAGGGACCAGGTGACAGCTTTCCACCTTTGCTCTGGGGTCGTGGCCTCACTGCAGGAGAACACAGGTGTCAGTGGGGCTTAGGTGTGTCCTTGAATGTTTTCTGGTTTAATGAGGCTCGTCCCAACCTGTGCTTATGAGGGCGTGTGCTGGAAGTCTTTTATTTTTGAGGTTATTTGGGAACTTATCTATGTTCTAATAGTCTCTGGCCATCTTCCTAAACATGCAAGGAAAAGAGCTGATACAGCCAAGGACTATCCAGGGGAGAAAATTAAAATGCCTTCAGTGGTCACAAGAGGGGACGAGGTGGGGACAAGTCACACCAGTAGGTTCACAGCCCTGCCAAGGGGTGCTGAGCCCCAGGCCTGCCTCCAGGAATGGTGCCAGGATGGGGAGGGCTCCTGGACCCACCACCCCTTCTCTGGAGGGAGCAGGGGCCTGGAGAACTGTGCTGGCAGGACTTGAAAGCAGCTCTGACACTGCCTTGGCTTTGCTGTCCCTGTCATGGTGGTGAAGGAGGGATGGGTGCCCAGGACAGAAGGCCACCCTCTTCCTTCAGCCTCCTGTGACCTTCACTTGCTTTCTCCCAGTGCTGGAGGGATTTATGATGTGCCTTTATGGGGGTGGAAGGCTACACTTGAAATAAGATGGACAGACCCCTCTGTCCTCACTCAGAGCTTCTGTGGCTTTGGGCTGCAAATCAAACCACGAAGAACACAGAGGGCACAGGGGACGAGCAGACAGCACCTCCCTGGAGTGAAATATCTGGACGCTGGCAGCCAGATCAGCTCACCCCCAAAAAAGACTGCTCTGAGCTGCTGCAGAGCTGCTGCTGACAGAGACAGGCTGGCTGTGCTCAGCCCTCAGTACCTGCCTGGCCTGAGCAGGAGCCTCCAGCAGGGGCGACTGCTGGCCACAGTAGCCACCACCACTCCTGCTGGTGACACTGCTGTCCCCAAAGCACTGCAGGCAAAGCTGTTCCAACTCCATCAACCTACTAAGACCAAACACTTGGCTACATGTCCTAAGCATAGCTGGGTGCATTGCCTCTTCAGTGCACTGCTGCTGCTTTTTCTGTGGGTTTACTTTTGATTTTTATTTTGTTTGCTTGGTGTTTTTAAGCAGAACACACTGTTCTTCTCCCATGGCTTGATATGGTTCGCTGCAGAGAGCTGCCCTAGCCTTGGGTAGCCTCACCCTTCCCAGCCTTCTGCTCCAGGGGGATTTGCTTTCCTGCAATTCCAAGATCTTGTGCCATAGAGGCTCTCAAGTAATAACTCATAAGCGATTTCTGGCATCTTTTAGCTCACAGTCAGGAGCTTGGGTGGAAAACTGTGGACATTTAGTGTTGTCCATTTACTGTGGACAAGCAGTAGCCATCAAACTTGGACTTTGCCTTCCAAGCACTGGGATAATTTCTACCCATAAGTTTCACTCATTATTTATGGTAGGAAATCAGCTGCAGCAATTTAGGAACCTCGAGATGTGGCTTCCTTCACCCTTGTGCATACTTAGACCTCAAGGAGCGGGTGGAGACTCTTCCACAGTCATAAAAGGTGATTTCCAGTGACCACAGATTTGGTCCTGGGGTTTCTGGAAGGCTCTCTCTTGGCTGAATATGAGCTTTTTTTTTTTTCCAGACACCATTCACACCATCCCTGGGGTCCCAGTGGAGATGCCACAGAATGAAAATCCCTCCCCTTGGGTAAAGAAGCAGGTGGACTAGGGCAAGAATCTCCTTCTTGTATAGCAGCTCTGATTTAGAGAACAAGATTCATCGCTGGCATGAAATGGTACAGCTCAAATGAAGTCAGATAATACCTGCTTGAAATGAGATGCTCTAATTTCCAAGCAGCAGGAAAAGCAGCTCAAGTTGCTCAGCTGAAATCTTTCCTTCTGAGCACTAAACAAACAGCAGAAAGGGGGTAGTGAAGGCAAATCTGCTTGTGCTGCTCTTGGGGATCACAGCCCTGATCCCACACTCTGAGACTGAATTCATTTAAATTCAGTCATGAGTCCCAAGCCCCCTCTTTGTGGGTGCTGTAAATTGTCTGTAAGCTTCACCAGGAGATTTCCTCTCCTGACCTAAATGCCATGGGAGCATTTGAGCTGTGCACCTGTTCCCAGCAGACGCATTTCACTGCACTTCCGAAACACTAATTTAATATCCTGGCAGCCCCCAGGACAAGTGTGCGTGCCTGCTATCAGCATGTATCTACTATCTATTACCTAAATATGTTAAAGGATCAACATGATATTTGTAACCCTGTCCTTTAAAGGGCCTCGTGATGGAAGGAAGGACCTGTGTTGACCGTGTTGCAGATGCTTGATTCAAACTGAAGTTTATTAAAAAAACTATCATAATTTTGAAAGACTTTTTTTACTAAGAAATAGAAGAAATCTTTAATTAAACCTCAAACTGCAGTGAGAGGAAACACCAAGAGCGTGAACATTTGAAATAACCAGGACACCATAACAGATCCAGGAAATAGATATTTTGGGCTCATGGAGAGTTCTCAAAATCTATAACATTAACTGAACAGGAATGAAAGCAGTGACTCCCAAGGAACAGATGGAGCAGAGAAACCTTGGTTCTTTAGCTGTTGCTGTAAAATTCCAGCTCAGTTTCTCTTCCCACTCCCACCCCTCCCTGGAGGGAAATCCCCTGGTGTCACCACATCTCTCTCGGCACAAAGGCCACTGTTACCATCACCTGCCTGGCTGGACCTTTGGGCTCTTGCAGGTCAATCAGCTGCGAGGCAGAGAGGGCAGCAGAAACACTGTCCCACAGAAAACATCAGTTCCAGCTGTTTCAACCAAAGCGTTCCCGAAATGCTGAGCGCTTTCTCTCCACGGGCACTCGGCACCCGGAGGCCTGGGGTGAGATGTTCACCTCCACGGCTGGCAGCCCCAGCCAAACTCCCTCCAAATTCCATTTTCATGGAAGGCAGGGGTTTCACCGGCAGGCTGCAGCCTGTGTGTGGGTGTTCACTGACCTCTCCTGGCCAGACCCAGGCAACTCGCAGCCGGCTGGGAACCAGCTGCCTCTCAGCACCTTCCCCGGGAAAACATTCCTGCTGGGAAGCAGCAACCAGGCACAACTTACAGTTAAAAGGCAACAAAAGAGGCAGAACCAACCCTCTGGGGACACGGTGTCCTTAACAATGGGCACGTGGTGTCTGTGACTGCGAGTTATTATTGCAGAAATAAATCACAGGATAGGGACAAAGGAGACCTGGAAGCATCCAAAGCTCCATCTCAGTCCTACAGTCCTTACTGGGGAAAAATTAAGGGTAGAACTGAGGGTTGCAAAATGATGCCTGTGAGGAAACTGGGCAACCTGGGAAATATTAAATAAGTATTAGGAAGAAAGGAGAAAATCCAAGAGGTTATCACATGAGAGGGCATCATTCCCTGAAGGAATCTGGTAAATCTCTTAGCTGCACCGTGTAGGACCATCTGTAAAAAACCTGTATGAAAAATTATTGTTACTGTGCAGTTGAAGTAAGAATTTAAATAAACAGCAGTAATTTTCCTGACAAGATAAAGCAAACATCTCCTTATTCTTATGGATTTCTACAAATTCCTCCTATTTATGTAACCATCTCAAAATACCTCATAGGACTGATTTTTCTCAGCTGTATATTTCAACACCTGCACCTCACAGCAGAGTTGAGCTGTGTGCTGGGAACTCACATTTGATTTCAGGAAGGGGCAGCACTCACCCCTCTGCAGCTCCCTGAGCAAAGCAGTGCTCTGGGTCCAAACACATCCACATCTCCCTTCTCAGCTTGCTTTCCTTTATTTTTAAATTTCTTTTTCCTCCTGGAAGACAAGGAGGATTAGCTAAGCCTATAGCTTAAATGTTATAATTAATTGGTGCTTTTTGATTTTTTAATATGCCTTCTGCTGCTATGCTAAAAGTGGGTTTTCTTTGTGTGAGAAAGCCTTTGTTTGCCTGAAACAGGCTTTTCCCACCCCTGCATAAATAGCACTTTGAAAAATTGCATCACAAAACCCGCAGCATTGGGATTTTAGAAAAAGAGCCTGAATGGCTGGAAACTTCACATAGCTCTACAGCTGGGAGAGCGTGGCTTTCATCTGACAGGCTGTTTAAGGATGGTTTGACCTCTCTCTTCCTTTACATGCTGGGAGTTAACTTCTCCTGTAAGTGTCCAGCATAAATTATTTTAATGCAAATTTTTTTGTCAAAACTACAAACAGACATTTGATCAAAGGTCAGCTCTCCATTGTATTCCTGTTTGATATAGAAATTTCTATTTCATCTTTGACTGTCATGGTCAGTTAAGGGAACTGTTGCCTGATGGGAAATTACTGATGCATTTCATGTCCTCTCTCCAACAAGGCTTTTTTCCCCTCTTTCATATCTTATGGGTGTTTTAATTTGAATATGTTTTCATTTTTTAATGGAATAGTTAAATTAGCTTTGAAAAATGTCGTGGTATGACACTGAAAATTGTCTGCTTTTTAAACTGAAGCTCAATTTACTGCCGTTTGATACCTTGGGAGCTGATCAAATAATTACTATTCCCTTACTGCTGGTTTTATTTCATGCTTAACTTGTGGATTTTTTTTTTTTTTTAATGGGACAGTGCCTGAAGAACAGGAATAGCTGCAAAAGGAAGGTTTTTGAAAATTTTCCCTGTATTTCTTGGGGTTCTTTGTCTCTGCTGTGTCCAAGAGAGCCTGGGGAGCCTGGAGCTCACTCAGCCTCGGGGAGCACAGCAGAGGCTGAGTGCTCCTGCTCCCATCCTGCCCCAGCACTGGCATCTCCTGAGTGGGAGATCCTGCAGGGAACTGGCCACACCAGGATTGGGGAGGATGCAGAAACTAGCTGGGGAATGATCCCAAAATCTCATTTCTGTCCATAGAGACTCTCCTAAGAGATATTTTCTTCTTTTCTCAAAGCAGTTTCATGGTTTAACCAGGCTATACAGGTCTTTCCAGGCTGTTTGCCTTTCCAGCCTTCCCCAAGGCCTCTTGGCTAACAGTCCCTCTTTCCCCATTGGCTTTGCACTCGAGTCCTATGATGAGATTTTTTAGCATCAGGGCACCTTTGGAAGGCAGGTGAATTTCATTTTAGAGCTGTGACTCTCGGGCTAAGTCTCCAGGGATGTAAAAGGATGACTCCCGTGAGGCTTTGAGGTGCTGAACCCACAGGATTTGCTTAAAACAACACAGGAGATTTCTGCCAAAGCAGGGAATTGAACACAGCTCCTCTTGTGGCCAACACCCCAATCCTCATTTATCACCCTCCTGTAATGTTTTTGGAGCTCTTCACAGTGTGTAAAGTCAAGCCCACATCTAAATCCTTGTAGGATTTACAACCTTGTAGGATTTACAGCAGCAAACCACTGCTGCTCTATCCCTTTATTTTCCCCTGTGCAAGTGCAGAGACGTGGCTGTGGGGCTGACATACCCTGGTGAGATTTGAGGTCCAAAATCCAGGTTATGATTAATGTTCAGCTGTCCAAACCTAGAGCCATTTTGTGGGGCCTTGCCTGTTATTGAGTTCTGAAACCTTGGGGTTTTTTACTGATGTGCACCATGACTGTTACTTAAGAAAAAACTGGAGCCACAAGTCCATCTAATGAGGTGGGTGGCATAATTAGACACCACTCTCTGGGAAATGTGAGATGCATTTTAGCCTTAAGACAACGTTGCTTTCTTATGTAAAACTACTTAAGGCCAAGGCTTGAAGACCTTGGACTTGTGACAGAGATTGCCTCCTTCTCCCCACACAGCTCCAGTTTGAACTCCCAAAGTCCTGAAGTTCTTGCTCTGCAGCTTTGCAAACTTCCTCCTTTCATGAGCATTTCCCGGTAGTTTTTATGGAACAGGATGTCCAGAGCTGCTGATCCACAACTCACACTGCCAGGTTGTGTCTCCTGTCAGCAAAAGGGCTTGTAACCAATTTCCCTTCTTCCTTGTGTCTCCTGCTGTTACCTTCAGGCATGCTAACCAGTCCCTTTGAGATGGAGATGGATGTGAGGCAGCTTGGATGTGCAGAGCCCTCCTCTGCCAGGGAAGACTTTATCCTTCCTGTGTCTGGGAACAAGTCACTTCTCATTTATCCAGCAGCAGCTTCTGCCTGCGATGTCCCAGCTCTCCTCATCGGTGACAGTGACACCAGATGGCAGCAGTGGCCTTCAGATCCAGCTCTGGGTGAAGCTGGCAAATGTTTCTCTGCATCCCAGCTTTTTCGAGGGCAGCTTCCCTCTGTACTTTCCTTCAGCTCAATCAGTTCCCTCACAGGCCGTCAAAATAAAATTCCACCGAGTATCTACAGGCTGTAGTAATTCAGTGTGTCAAAATGACACACAGAGGCCAACTTAGAAAGTCAAGAAAGAGAATTCCTATCTTCAGCTGTGCTTTAATTAATTAATCATTTTGTGGCTTTGATGCTGCACTGACAAGTGAAAGCAAAGACCAGGATTTTTGAAGGTCATGGGGGTTTTGGGGTGACTGGTTAAAGTGACAGCTAACTGACCAGCTGAGGAGTTCCCAGTGGGTAAGTGAGGATTTGTGGCATCCTACATCTTTGGCCCTTGGTCTCATGAGGCTTTGGAAGATGTTGGATGGCTCTGGCTTCATCCTTTTAGAGCCTCCTGTCCACTGTGCCCTGGCACCAATCCTGCACTGCCACTCCTGCCTGCCAGGCCCTCTGGGGGGTCAGCACTGAAACTGTGCCAAGGACCAAAAGCTGGGCCAGGAGGACACAGGCTGTGTCTTTTTAAGATGCTCTCACCTAACAAACGCCTTTTGCAGGAGTGGAATATGGGGCTCTGAATGCATTTTGTTTATGATGATGACCAAATATTTATTGAATTTCTTTTCATTGATCTGGGGGCTATCAATTTACCTGTTAGCAACTCCAGAAATTATTACTGTGCTAACTGCAAACAGAAAAAGAGAAGACCCACAACTTGAATGATTGATTGTTCTGTGTGTTGGGGCAGAGAGTTCCAGCAAAGAGAAAGAACAGAGCCAAATCCCACTGGCTGAGGGATGACTTTCAGTGATGGACAAAAATGGAGAAAGCCCAGTAAGTGCTGTGCTTGTTCCTCTGATTTCAGAATGGTTCCAAAACCAATGCCAAGTAATTCACATTGGTGCACTTTAAAACAGTTTTAAGCAGATCAGCAGTGAGAATAATTTGGTTCAACAGAGGAGCAGGACTTTTTTAGGTTAAATAAGAGAAATACTGATACGGTCCAGGAATCCTGCTGGGTTTTCCCTCCTAGATTCCAATTACTGCATTTTAACTTCTCTGCTGCTCCCACTGACCTGGTTTGCAAACAGAAACAAACCATTACAGCTTCATTTATGCAGGGCAGTGACCCTGCAAGTAGCAGGATAGGACTCAGTATTCTCTTTACCTGTGCCCAGGAGCCTGGGAAAATTCAAATTGTAGGGAAAAACCTCTGGAGTCAGGAAAACCTCAGAAAATCCACTAATCCTGGATTGCAGACTTGGTTTATCTGTCTCTACTGCCCCTGAACAAACCAGTGGACTGGTCTCCAGGTGTGCCCTGGAACGAGCCTGGAGGGGCCAGGAGAGGCTGGGATGGATTCCTCCCAAGGTGCTCTATCAGAGTATGGAACATAAAGCCATTTCAAACAGGACTGGCAGTGTCTCCTACACACTGCTATCTTGAAAACCTGATTTAGCTCGCTAGATACCTCTTATCATCCAGAGCAGAGACTCCTTCCAGCACCAGGCAGAGTGGACTGGACCCTACTCTGGAGTTAGCAGCTCTTAAAACAGCTCTGCAGCCTGAAAACAACTGGTGGCACATGAACAAAACCGTGGGTGCTCACATCGGAAAGAGGAGCTTGCACTGGCTTTGGATACAACAGCATTGTGGCTTTGCAACTTGGGATGCTGAGAAGGTGCTGCAGCAGATTGCCTTGTAATAACATGAAGCAAAAGCTCAGCAGAAAGTCTGTGAACCAGATAAGATTGATTAAACAATTTCTAAGCAATGGGGTTGCACATAAAAATTTTATTAAAACCTCAAGTGCTAAATTTATTTCCTGGGTCTGTCACCGCTATTTTTTTTTCAGTAGTGATAATTACTACATTAGAAATTAAATGAACCTCATATACTACATCTTTCAGACCTCCTAGGAGAGTTGTGAAAGTGATTTAGGGAAGTGAATTTGCTATTGTGCCTAATCAAGTTACAGTAATTGTCACCTATAATTTTAACTTGACTGCTATGTGTTTAGTTGGAAGCTTTACCTTTGGTTTTTTTGTAACTGGGATTCTCTGTGACTGTTTTTCTGCTTTGCAGCCTTTTCCAAAACCCACTGACAGAAGACAAATCATCGCAAACAGCTGTGCAGTCAACAGCATTGCTGTTTGCAACCACATTGGCTTCCTCATCAACCTGATATGTTGCAGCATCATATGATCCTCCTCGTGACATCAGCACCAAGCTGTCTCCCTTGAGGGTCCAGTCACAGCTGTGTAGATGTGAGTGGCAATAAAGGGTCTTTCTGGGCTGAGGGGCTCCTTAACAGGACTGCAAGTGTGGTTCTGGCTGGCCTTTGGGTCTCTAGGTGTTTGGTCAGAGATACATTCACAGACTTGACCCTGCTCTGTGCTTTGGAGATGCTGGGCCATGTGCAGCCCCCTTTAGAACAGCTCAGTAATAAATCCCTTATTCTGATTCCCCCAACCAGACCTCAGCTTGTTTCCTTAATGAGCTCTGTGGGGCAGCAGGCCAAAGGGTTTGCAGATCTGCAGGTGAGTCACAAAGTAAGATACAATGGAGACAAAGGTGTCCTAGGGCTTCTCAGCAGGACCCCAAGCTGCTGAGCTGGGAACTGGGCCAAGAGCAGGCTTGTGGAGGCTGTTAATGCCTCCTCCCAAATATGTGCAGCAAGTGTATTGCACAGGTTCCCTCCTGTGGTTTGAGGTCTGGACAATTGCTCTGGTCATTCATCTCTAAAATCAGACTGACTGCTCCTCCTCCCCTTTTCTTGCTGAAGAAATGCACCTGTGTACAGACACAGTGCTAAAGAAATGCACCTGTGTACAGATACACTGCTAAAGAAATGCACCTGTGTACAGATACAGAGATGTGACTGCAGTCTGCAACAGGACAAGGTTTCTTGTGGGCTTAGGGAAGATGGTAATGATTATGAACATGGAAATCTAAGTCACAGTAACAGATGGAAGAATGGGACTGCTTCTGACCATAGCCATTCAACACCACGGAATACTTGCCCTCCTGAAGTCCCATAATATGTAAAACTTGCTCAATTTTGGCTGGGATCAGGCCCTTCATTTTTAGAGAGTTATTTATGGAGCGTTAAAGATCCAGAAAGGCTATATTATGTTGTTGCAATTAAAGGAGTTTACTCAAAACTATTTTATCACTGTAGCACTCACAGAAATTATTGTGCTTGTGAGGCTTTGTGCTGGCATTCTGGAGCAATGTGTATGGAACAGCAGTAACCTTGTCCCTGAATAATTCATGTTGTTTGTCAGCCACTTCTTAAGCNACAGTGCTAAAGAAATGCACCTGTGTACAGATACACTGCTAAAGAAATGCACCTGTGTACAGATACAGAGATGTGACTGCAGTCTGCAACAGGACAAGGTTTCTTGTGGGCTTAGGGAAGATGGTAATGATTATGAACATGGAAATCTAAGTCACAGTAACAGATGGAAGAATGGGACTGCTTCTGACCATAGCCATTCAACACCACGGAATACTTGCCCTCCTGAAGTCCCATAATATGTAAAACTTGCTCAATTTTGGCTGGGATCAGGCCCTTCATTTTTAGAGAGTTATTTATGGAGCGTTAAAGATCCAGAAAGGCTATATTATGTTGTTGCAATTAAAGGAGTTTACTCAAAACTATTTTATCACTGTAGCACTCACAGAAATTATTGTGCTTGTGAGGCTTTGTGCTGGCATTCTGGAGCAATGTGTATGGAACAGCAGTAACCTTGTCCCTGAATAATTCATGTTGTTTGTCAGCCACTTCTTAAGCCTTTCTGCTTAACCACAGAAGATTAGCATTTTTGTTGCTTTTTTTTAATCAAAGGTTTGGGGTGGGGGGAAGGGAGACTGTCAGTTTTCTTTTTAACTTACTTTAAACACTTCCCCAGGCTTTCAGTAGGAACCATAACAATTCAAACTGGGATATTTTGGTCTTAGAAGTATTTTAGCTGGCTCTCAGGCCTGCTACATTATACAACTTTCTGGTAAATCATGAATAAGCTGAAAGGCTAGAGAGCTTTTTTCCTAATTTCTCAAGGGTCCTTTTACTACCTAATTTGTTTTCATCCTATGTTATTTACTGACTAACTCTAATCAACATTCCTGGTATTGTTCCAGTCCACAAGTGTGGGAAGGTTTGGCAGGTAATGTGTGGCAGTGCAGGGAGGCTGAAATATCCTGGCCTTGAAATGAATATTGCTGGTTGGAAATTGGACAGCATTCATTACATGCTGCTGTTCTCCTGAGCATTTTCTTCCATTAAGGATGCTCCACTGCTGTAAAACAGCAAAGCTCTGTTAGGTTCTGAAGTGATGCTGAGCTGCACAGTTGCAGTTCAGAAATACTCAGCCTCAAAATCAACAGAATAGAGGTAAAAGTCAAGGGTCTGGCTCAGAGCAAAGGGAGGGGGAAATGCCAGCCTGGGCAAATACAGCGTTGGGGTGTGTTTTCTGTTCTTACACCTTAGGGTCATGAAAAGTAGTCTTTGGTTTTTTGGTTTGGGCTTTTTTTCTGGTGTAAATTAAAAGTGAAAATCTGAACTAGTGATGCCATTAAGCATCCATCCTGTATTCCTCATGGAAAGAGCCCAGCAGAGGTAACCCAGGGGTTTGCCAGCACTGGCAGCTGGGATGATGACAGCAGGCAGTTCACTGCCCTGGCCTCTTGTCTGGGAGCTGCTCCTGACCCAGAAGTCACCAAACTGGTGGCACATCCCCTCTGACTGTGGATCTGCACCAGCCCTGTGTCTGAGCAAACAAAAATCACTGGCATGCAGCAGCAGCCAAGTCCTGCTGGCAGGAGTGAGTGTCGCTGAAGGGGAGAGTGTTTGGGCTGTGGTGCTGACAGGATTCACAGAGAAATGCTGATATGTGCAGCGCTCTGTGGACAGACTTGGGGAAGCAGAGGTTGGAGTGAGATCACTGCTACAGGACACAAATTCCCAGTCTCTGCAAGGCATCTCTGCTCTCCACTGGGTCTGTGTGTTCTCTTTATTTTCTATGCTCTTTCTTTCACTCTGAATTTTCATCTGACACATCAGGTAAGGTCTGGCAGGGGATGAGGCGGCAGAAATCAGGACATGGCCACAGCTGCTGAGCATGGAGTGCTGTGGTGTGACATTCACACCTTCCTCTGGCACTCAGAGTTGGCTCACCTCCTTTTTCCCATTGCTAATTCTTTTGTTTTCCTCTCTATGCTATAACATTTAAGAAAAAAACTGGGACGCTCTTGAAAAACCAAGCGGCTTTTGGAAAACTTTGAAACTCGCACTTTCCAATCAAGCTAAATTTCCAAAATGCTGACAGTGAGTTTCTCCTCCTTCCCTCACTGATTACAGATTACAGATCCACTGATTCCAGCCTCTTCTCCTGGAGCTGCCTCCTGCTCTGCCGTGTGTGGCTGCCAGGAGCAGTCCCCAGCTCCCACCGGGCCCGTGGCCGCAGTGCCAGCTCCGGCTTTCACAGGCGGCTGCGCTGGAGCCGCTGGGGAGTTTCTCTGTTCCTGCTCCACTATTAGGTTTCAAACCTCCCTGCTGAGGAGCTGTCCTCAAGTCACATCAGGTAAGCTTAGCTATGCATTGAATTCAGGGAGTGGAACTAATCCCACATTTCAGCTCGAGAGGAGAACAATGAGGCAGGAGCTGAGCCTGGCCCCTGGCTCCAAGGTAAAGGGTTTAATATATTAGTTGAAACAAATGCCTCACATTTAAGAATGTGTGTTGTATCTAATTCCAGGTCTATCTCTGTTTAGCTGAATGACAGGCCTATATATTTCATGGAAAGTAGATACAGTACATAATGTATTTCATATATGCCGAAATTATGTATACTATGTTTAATGTGTGTATGCTTTGGTCCATTACTCCTGACATAAAAGCTGCAATGCCAGGATCAATAGTCTGCATATAAATTCAAGAAGACATAAAAGACTATCACCATTAGCACACAGGAGCCCTTCTCAACAAGAAAATGCTTTTGCTTTCCCAACTGTTGATATTTCAGTCACTGAAAGAATTAAGTTCTGTCCCAAATTTCATCTCCACTGCTTTATGGAGAAGTGTCTGGCTTATAGTGAATTTTCTTCTAGCACTTCCTTTGCCTCCAAGGGACATTTATATCACCTATGACAGAACTGAGTTTAAATTTTTTTAATGATAAAAAGATGAACTGTTATTCAGATCTGAATTCACAAAATCTTTATTTACAAAGATTTTAATCTTTTAGCTGAGTGGCTATGCTGGCTACTAAAAATGATACTTTATTGTCTTACCAGGTCCCCAAAGTGCAATTGCCATCTTTGGCAAATAGAGGAAAATTTTAATTTCCCCTGATTTGAAATGTAAAAAGAATGATGAATAAGAGGGACTGCCCTGAGATCTTGCCTGCGCAGTGCATGCTTGAAATGAGAACAGTCTCTGCAAGAAGGAAGTGGCAATAAAATGACTTTCCCTTTTAGCATTTGTACTATTGCTACTATTAGTAAAAAGAACCAAACTCAGAGTTTTTCACGCCTGTGACAAGCAAGCATGACAAATCTGAAAATGAGTTAAGACATTCTTTGCTTTTTCCCTGCCCTTCAATTCCCGGGCTTCTCATGTGGCCAACAAGTTTTCCTTTCCTGTTTGTTTGGGGCAGCAGGGAAGAAAGGTCATTTCCCAGCAGAGGAGGAGCAGTTCCCAAGCCAGGTGTGGGCAGGGAAGGCTGAACCTGCTGAGGAGTTGCTGCAGTGGCCTGAAGATTTCCCAAGGAGCCCATGGGAACACAGGCCCAGCCAGACCAGTTTGTGCCCTGGCTCTCTGGCTGATCAGCAGGTTTAGTTCTGGAGGCACAATCAGGCTTTAAAAAAAGTGCAGATGTAGCAGTGATGGATCCTCCAGGGTGGGGCTTTCCTGATCCCTAGGGTGAGTGTCTCGGATTTCCTGTGGGAATTGTATGTCCTGTGCTTGCCTGGCATGTGACTTGGAGCAAATTAATAAATACGACTCCTGATTTTCAATTCCAATGTGGCCTTCAGTGTTTGCTCTCAAACTTGCGTAGCAGACCAAAATACTTAAGTTTAAATATGAATGGATGTTACCACAGGATAATACAGATATCTATATATGAATTTCTACTTTTATTTATATGTCAGTTTATCAAAACACCCTAAGGATGTTCAGTAGCCAGGGCAGTGGTATTTGGTGTAATTTTTAAAACGTCAGAATTGAAACCTTGGACAGCCTTCCCCTTGCCACCCAACAGCAAAAAGTGAATGCTCTACCGGGTCTTAGTATAATATAAACCATTTCATCTTAACTATTTTTATTTGGAAAGCTCTTCTTTCTTCTACTAGCTTAAGGAGCAGGCATGATGTCTCAGCACAGTTAAATCCCACAGCTTATTACCATGAAATACATAAGCTCAGAGGATATGAAAGTGTTCCATCCAAGAGCATATGAAAGTGGGCTGCCCAGAGAGAGTTCAAGGCCTCCTGTATGTGGAACACAGTTCCAGGCTTTAAAGCTGTGCCGTGTCAGGACTTTCAAAAAGGCAGTTTTCCAAACGGCCTTTTAAACTGGCAATTATCTCCCATAGATCATTAAGACAGACTTGTAGAGGAGAAATGAAAACAGCAAAAAGAATTCAGTTTGGAAGGGCTCCTCTGCCTCAGAGGGGCATTGGCAGGATGTGCGTGGGGTAGTGCAGCCAGGTACCCTGTGACAAGCCCAGGGACCCAAGAGCAGCTCAGTCACTGAGGCTTTAGGAGGGTGGCAGGTCTGGATCCCAGCTGGCATCAGCACAGCTCTAGTGCTGCTGGAATCTCCCTGGGTCAGGCTAAAGCTGAGTGACCGCAGTTAGACACAGCCTGAGCTGGGAAAAGAACCAGTGAGCAAAACCTGTGTGACTTTATTTGTGGGTGCTGGCGGGTCAGATGATAGAAAAACCCCATTATCCATCCTCCTGCTTTAGATTTCAGAATCAGTCATCCTCCTTTTTGTATATTCTAATGCAGTACTTGCATAATTTCTAGAAATCCAGCCACTGTCTGACTTCCAGTTATTCATTCTGGACCTCAGCTCAGTGTCCCTCAATTCAATAATAAAGGTACTGACCACAAGGAGACAGTAAAAATTGCCAACAAACAGAAATATGTAAACTGAACTTTTACAGTCAAATATTTCAAATTGAATATAATCATAGTCCATAGTATATGAATTATGCAATTGAATTTGGATGGGGCAAGTAAAGAAGGGAAGCTATTGGGGTATCTTTAACACACCCATTATTTCATTATTTTTAAAAAAATAAAGTAATGCCCTGTATTGAAATTATTTCCTTATGGAAACTGACAAGCAGGGCTTTCCTCTATTATCAATATGGCCACAATACCTTCTTCAGGTTGTTAAGATTGTCTCTGGTTGTTACCTTTCTGCATTCTGAGTAACACCACACTGCCCCATCTTTTCAGATAGCACTGACTCAAAAATAGCCATTAAAAGTTAGAGGTCTGAGATGTTTGTTTTTAAGCTACAGGAGTTCTGAGATATAAGAACTCCAGTGTATTAACCTTCCAGTGTTCTTTAGGCTGAAAGGATGAAGGGGAATGCTACATTCCTTCCTATTGCAGCTCTGGGGATTGCATGTTTTATATTCAAATTCTTCAAAATGCAAAAAAAAAAAAAAAGTTACTGAAGAGAGTGAGAACTCAAAAACACACCAGCTCTGAGTGATGACTTCAGAATAGCCCAGGGGTACAGGATGGTGTTGAGTAATTCAAGTTTACTTTCTGCTAAAAAATCCCTCTGGCTTCCACAATTAAGGAGGAAAACTAGTTTGCTCGTGCCTTTCTTGGTTTGTTCCAGGCAGAAATGGCACTTTATTTTTGCTCTCACCTTTCTTTGTCCATCTGTGCTCTTTGGGAAGAGGCTGCACCTTTCCCAGAGCTGAATCACATTCTGCCCACAGCGAGATCAGTTTGCATCTACAGCAGAGCAATAAAGTCCCAGCTCTTTGTTGCCACTGGTCAGGCCACCAGTCTCACATATTTCTGTGCAGGCTGCTATGGGTTTGTCCATGCAAGCTGCAGTTTCAGTAACACACATGCAGGAAGAAGCAAAAATGGATGGAGGAAAGAAGGGGCAGCAAGACGTCATTGCTCTTCTCTGTTCTTACCTCTTCCTTCATCGCAAGGGTCTGTTTGATCTGGGCTGTCTGGAAGTATAGAGGACATAGCCAGAAGGGCTTGGAGATGAGATTGAACCACTTGTTCAAATCCTGGAGACAAGGACAGAAACATACCTTTTCCTGCTCTGGATGGGGCATTATTTGACATCTGTGGGGGGTTTGTTTTACAGAGTGACCAGGAAGCTGGGGGGATATGGATCATGTTTGCTGGCAAGAGGGATTTTGGAGATTCCAGGTCTGACGTGCAGTGTTTGTTCCAAAGAGCTGGGAGTTGGTTATTTTTTATGTGATGCTTTTAAACACCATTTTTAGGAATAAGAAATAAGAAGTGCACAGATACGCTTGAAACACCAACAAAAATACTTTACTTGCAAAGAGGCTGGAGGTAATTCAGTCTCAGAGGATGCTCTGGTAGCGCCACATTTTCTGCTGGGCTCTGATGACCACCTCTAACACAGCCATGAGAAGCTTAAGGGTCCTGGTGTCTTAAGGAAGGATCACCATAAAACTGATGGTGAGAGACTTGAGAAGCTGGGACAGGGCTGTGTCCTTTCAGAAGGCTTTGGGTTAGGCCTGCTGAAAAATGAGGTTTTCATGGGGACCAAACTCACTCAGTCTCTTCTTCCTGTTCCCTGTGTTGCACAGAGCAGTGAGACGCAGCTGAGCACCGAGTTCTTGTCTCGGTGCAGGTAGCCCAGCCTTCTCTTTGAGGCTCCTGGTAATCTCACACTACTCCTGCCAAACTTTATTCTGACAGTGCAAGAATGGCTGTTTTGTTCTGCACTGACTGCTCCAGGATACATCACTGTCACGTCACCTAAATGGCGCCAGCCACCCCGGTCTGCAGGAGCTGCTGGGGACTTGCTGACCACAGCAGAGCCTGTCACTCTGAGATTAAGGATTAAGGATTTCAGTCAGCTTTAAGAGAAAGGTTAAAGACTTTGGGAGGAGGAAGTACGTACGTGTGTGCACATGTGCCTTCCAAAACAACAGATGGTTTCAATAAAGTTGCTCCTGCTGCTAGGAAGTGGCACTTCTTGACATTAGCAGAGCCGTCTCTCATCAGGGTTCTTGTCTCTGCCAGGCTGGCTCGGCACGGCCGGAGCCCTAGGCCGGCATGGGGTAATCAGGGAGGCACTCCCATATCTGCCCCATTAATTGCCCCCTGCCATTCTGCCCTCTCTGCTGATGCAACGCCCACTGTGCTCAGCGTGGCGGGATCGATCGCCTTTGAAGGGCGACTTTCCCTCGTGATCCGCAATTCCCCCTGCTTCAACGGCAGCCAGAAGTGGCTCTGTGCAGATCCTGCAAGAAATCCGGGATTTCTTGGAACCGCTAAACAAAAACCTCTCTGCTCCAATCAATGGATCGATGTATTAAATTATCGTGCAACTAAATTAATGTGCCCCTTGGTGACAGAATTGCAGAAAATGAGCAGTGTTTTATGCATTAAAGACAACCTAGTAAAAGATTGTTTTTCAAGGTTAGATTGTTCCACAGTGAATACCAAGATTTTTCCAATTAAAATATGAGGGGTTTTCGGAGCTGCATCAGCTCTATTGCTTCTTTCAGTGTCACAGTGCAAATTAATAGGTACAAATAACTGAAGAACTGTAAATAGCAATTGAGACATATTTGGGAGTTAGCAATAATACTGAGGGTTTTATTAGTTTGTATTTAAATTTTATAGGTAAACAATTTTGCTGGAAATCACTGTGGGGTTATTTTGGTGGGATTTTTGTTTGCTTGTTTAAACTCAAGACTCACAAAAAATGCCACCATTCATAATGTTGTCATGAAAAACTAAAGAGCTTCTGCAGCCCTTGGTTTTCTCTTTTCAGGCTATATGGCACATGTGGGGATAGCTTGTGCATTCCTTTCACAATGCTCTCTTTTCAGTGAAAAAGGAACAGAGAAAAGGGCAAAGAAAAAAAAGAAAAACAGGATGCAGTGACCTCTTCCTACAACTTTAAAGTAAACACGATATCTAAAATGAAAATGGGAATATTCATGGGATTAAAATTCTCTTTTAAAGCTGCAACCCTGGTTCACATTTTCTTTGAATTTTGGAGCAGTTGCATTTCTTATTTTCATTTTGCTGATGGAAGAAAACATGGGAAGTTTCCTACACACCTAATACTGTGTGGCAAGGGCTGCCTGTTGCACAAGTGCCCTGTGCACCCTCTCTTGTGCAGCAGGAACACTGGGGCAGGTTCCTTCCAGGTGACCCAAACCAACCATCTCTCTGTCCCTATGTTGAAGGCAACCAGATAAACCAGTTTTCTAATGAACTTGTTCTGCAGGTGCAATGACAAAGGAAAACCATTTCAATAACATCATTGTTTGCTCAAACTTTTTTTATGGGTATCTTTTCTAAGTTCTCAAATGTCTGAAAAAGTTTGTATTTTGTCCACTTTCTCCTGAAACTTCTCCTCTTTTCTCTCTTGAGCTCATGACAAAGACATTTTTATTCTGAAGGCAAGAATCCCAGAACACACAGTGCCAATTGTGAGTTTATAAGGAGTCCAATCTCTCTAATCACTTATAAGAGACAGACATAGACTGTGTTCCTTATCAGCTGACATAATTTCATTTTTATTTTGAACCTTTGGAATATCAAATGGGAAAATTTCACCACCAAGTGTAGGTTTTCAAGCTCTGTCTCCAGGAATGATAAATTAGGTGTGAAATTAAAGCACAAGTGAAAGCATCCTGGTCCCTCAATAATAAGGGCTTTGAATTCTTGCAAAATCCTAAAATATGCTAAAGAAAAAAAAAAGTACCAAAATTAGTAAAATACCTACCAAAAACTATTATAAGATAAAAGTATTTACATGAATATATCTATTCACAGCTCCCCTTTGTCTCCTGGGAAGCCAGAATTCATGAAATCAAATTCTTTGATCAACAGCATGAAGAAATTTGTGGCAGCATCAAGCTAAGAACCCAATTTTTCACTTCTACACTCAAATATGGGCCTGCATCACTTCACAGAGAAAACAATGACAGGAGAAAGAAAATGATGCAGCAGAAGGGAGATGGAATTCTTTAAGCATCTTGTAATTTATGAAAGAACGGGCTCAAATATTTAAATGCCATTTATATGAAGCTTTAACACGGTGTGTGACTGTCATGGATTTCAGAGCAGCGTGCACAGGCAACACACCTCATTCTGCCCTTCAGACTTCCAGGGAATAGCATCCAGAACTGGGTGAAAAATCCAGATCCCCTGACTTCCATGGGAGGGCTGCATGGTGCTAAGAGTGCTAATGGAGGTTTCCAGGGCGGGGAGAGGGTGATGCTGTTATTCCACTTGAGAAAGGCTTCAGCCTTAGCAAAAGTGCTGCTATTGATGCCTCTTAAAGCACACCTAAACCTGTTTGTATGGCAATTTACTTGCTTCACCAAAAACCATACAAAGGTAAGCTATTTCAAGAAAGGCTCACGCTCCAAAGTGCCAGTTCAATGCGAAATCTGTATTAAAAAACATTCTACATTTGGCTTCTGCATTTTAACACTAATCCAGGCTGGCCTACGTGCCCACCCCGAAGGAAATGAACTGTATCAGGCAATGTCATTTGCTAAAGGGTAAGAGCAGAGGAATTCTCCATCCCTTCGCTGTAGATTTCTAGGGACAATTTCACAGGCCGTGCCGTTGCTGGATGGGGAAATTGGAAAACCGCAGAATCGATTTGCAGACGTGAAGTTCTATTTTCTTTTACACCTCCTTCATCAGAGGCTCCATCACTCCTGCGTTGTGCAGCATTATCATCGGAGCAGCCTGGACACCACTGATAATTGCTGAGTGAGGGGAAGGCTGTGCCTTGCAAGCTAAAGTAAAAACCAGTGGGGTGGTACTGCCTTTAAATTCACCTGCTTTAGAGACATGGTCATGCACTCAGGCTACTAATTTCTGAGGGTTAATACGAAATTAATTTAAAAATATTATTCATATTGGTTTTGTTTGCCTTTTTTTTTTTTTCTGAACAAAACTTTCCAGCTAAAAGCTGTGAAGCTGTATTAAATCTATTTTATTTGGTGTAAAACCAGGAAAACGATACACAATTTTGCAAGGCTTCCATTATTTAATTCTTCATTAATTGTGTTTCACAAAGAAAAAGCCTCAAAACCTCTTCCACAGCAAACACCTGATAACGACACAGTTCCCAAGAATGAGACCAGTGGATAATTGCTGCAGAAAACTGGAAAACCTGGTGACTATCATCCACTCGACCTCTGGGATGGAGAGAGAAATGTGCTTTGTGATACTAAGGGTCGGGGGCAACAAAATGATCACTTGTGTGCCACAGTCATTCACAGCTCTGTGGGACATTAGGGCTGATCTGGCTGCCCACAGCACGCTGGGGTTACCAACAGTGTAAAAATTAAGAATATTCCTGGTGTAACCAGCTTTCAGACCAAGTAGCCGATTGTTGGTTTCTATTGAAGGTCCTTGCACAGCTATGGGCCCCACGTCCCGACGCTTCCCTGCCCCTCAGCACATCCTTGCAGCCTGAGGACGCTGGCCGGCATTTCTGTGCCCGTTTCTGCCGCTTTTCAGCAGTGGCGGCCGTGGCAGCTCAGCTCAGCTCAGCTCAGCTCAGCTCAGCTCAGCTCAGCTCAGCTCAGCTCAGCTGCGCAGCCATCTCCGGGTGACACCTGCGCTCCCCTCAGCGAGGGTGTCCCCCCGGAGCCACAGCTCAGCGCGGACAGAACGGCAGGGGTTGGGGGTGGAGGGGGTAATTGACTCCTTGGGGAGGCCATTTCTGCCAGGTGGCCCCGGGGAGGAGGGAGCAGTGCCACAACGCCGGCACAGGGCGCTGCCGCTGCCCGCGGGACCCTGCCCCAGGGCCCAAAATGGCGGCTGGCCCCCTGGCGGCGGCCCCTC
>VXBQ01014535.1:1149930-1177249 GCA_013400175.1 Phainopepla nitens
GGGGGCGGCGGCCAATCGGCGCTGTCGATGCTGCGGGGTGCGCGGCCGGCGGTGAGCGGGGGAAGCGGCGCGGTGACATTTCCTGCCGGGCCGCTCCCGGAGCCGCTGCCCGAGCGGGGCCCAGGATGGCAGCGCTGGGAGGTCGGTGCGGGGCGCCGGGGAGCGCTCGGTGCGAGAGGGGGGTCCCGGCGGAGGGTATGGGGGTCTGCGTGTTGAAGGGTGTCTGAGCGGGAGTGGCGGTCGGGGTTGGGGCCTGTGCTGGGGGAGCACCGCGTGAGGGGGCTCGGGGTGCCCGGGCTGGGGCGTCCCTGCGAGGGGCGGCGGCGCTCGGCTGAGGGAGGGGGTGGCGTGAGGGGAGCGGGGCGGTGTGGGGTGCGAGGCAGTGTGCCGTGAGCGCCGGGCGAAGGAGGGACCGTGAGGGACCCCCCTGCTGCGTGAGGGGGGCGCAGGCGGCCGAGGGGAGCGGGGCTGGTGAAAGGCTGCTGTGAAAATGGGTGTGCTCGCTCTCCTCTTTGCCCCTTTGTGTTGCCCACATTTTGTTGGAAGCGCTGTGTTGCAGTCAGCAGCTTTACCTGATTTGCAGCTCTTGCCACCTAATGTTTTTCTTTTGAGCTCTCCTTTGTTGTTGTTGTTGTTGCGTAAAAATTTTGGTGCTATTACGAAACAGGTTTTTGTGCTTGGGCCATTGCTCAATTTTCACTTTGGGATTTACTTCATTAGGCTTATCACATGTTATTGAGCAGCGTATGCTCTACTAAATATGTTTCCACGGTGATATATGAGCTCCTTCACACCTGAGAAATTTCAAATTATAATTCAATTTTATTTGTAGAGAAAACATGTAACAGTAGGTACAAATTTATGTGAGTTTAAGTTTGTTGCCCAGCAGATTTATTGTAGGGCTGTTTCTTCATGAGCCTCTGCTCCAACCACGACTTGTGTGAGGCAGGAGGCAGTTCCTGTTTCGATGTGAAGTTAAATATTTACACACAGACTTGTGTAATGGTGGGGTAGGCCGGGGACTTATTTAATTCCTCTGTGTCCCTTTTCATTTTAAAGGTCAGTAAGTGTTGTGTTTCTTGATTTCCCCTTCCCCAGTTGTATGAAGTATTTGTATCGTTTTCCTTAATGAGTATAAACTTTATAGTTGAATGGTAACGGATGTGTAGATTGTGAAAAGGGGGAAGAAAAGCACTGAGGTCTTTTTATTTATTTATTTACTCACCCTTGACAATGTTGTGCTTGCTGTGGATGGCTGATGATGCTGAGGCAGTATGGAATACCCATGTGTGCTAATCCTTGCTCGTGCGTGGGTTTGAATTCGTGTGTGGAAATTTTTTGGAGGCTTTTTCTTTTGTTGTTGGCCGTTCTTGTGTTAAAGTTTCCATTCTGCTTTGTAGAACCAAGTCAGTTTTCACAAACACTGAACGGAGTTCCTCCCTCAAACCCAGTCCCCAGTGGAATGGACCCCTTCCATGCCTGTAGTATTCTCCAGCAGCTGAAGACCATGTATGATGAAGGACAGCTGACAGATATTGTGGTGGAAGTGGACCATGGGAAAACGTTCTCCTGTCATAGGAATGTTCTTGCTGCAATCAGTCCTTACTTCAGGTACAGCATCCATTGTTCTAGTGGTGAGCAAAGCAGATAGAGTGTTGGTATAGGTGTGATTTTTAAAAAATTTTAGTTTAATTAAAATGTAATTCATTTAATGAAAGTGTAATTCAGTTTAACGTAAATTAATGAAATGTCGTGTAATAAAAATTCATTTAATGAAAAGTGTATTTATAGACAATATAGTGCACCTAGCAAGTAAAGATTATTGTTCTCTTGATGTCAGTGAATTATCAGGGTTTGTTTCTGGAAGGAAAGTTTCATTGGAGAAGATGTTATGCAATTTTAAACCAAGCAAAACTGCCTTGTGAGAGCATATTAAAATGCTTGTTTTCTTGTCAAGTTACATGTTTTAGCCTGCTAGAGTATGCATAGGAAGTAACCTGTTGGAAGGTGAACGCAAAGATTTGGATATGTCAAAAGCTTTGCTTGTAAACTCAGTGAATTTTTAACGTGGGGCCAGTGAGGTAATTAAACAAGGAGTCCCACTTTTGTGTAGAAATGCTTTTAAGTTTAGGTACCCCAACAGAGAGGTTTAAATAAATGCGTTTGTGCTGATGGAGGGGCAAACCCATTGGGCCTCGCTGTAGGATATATTTAGTTTCGTGCCCCTGCGTGGTCAAAGGGAATGAATTAATTACAGAGGCAGCGGTGGGTGTTGTGTTGTGCAGGTCGATGTTCACGAGCGGCCTTACCGAGAGCACCCAGAAGGAAGTTCGGATCGTTGGTGTCGAGGCCGAGTCCATGCATTTAGTGCTGAACTATGCATATACCTCCCGAGTCGTGCTGACAGAGGCCAACGTCCAGGCTTTGTTCACTGCAGCCAGTATCTTCCAGATCCCTTCCATCCAAGACCAGTGTGCTAAATACATGATCAGTCACTTGGACCCGCAGAACTCCATCGGGGTGTTCATCTTTGCTGATCACTACGGTCATCAGGAGCTCAAAGACAGGTCGCAGGACTACATTCGCAAGAAGTTTCTGAGTGTCACCAAAGAGCAAGAGTTTCTTCAGTTGAGAAAAGACCAACTGATAAGTATCCTCAACAGCGATGACTTAAACGTAGATAAGGAAGAGCACGTTTACGAGAGCATCATAAGGTGGTTTGAGCACGAACAGAACAAGAGGGAAGCGCACCTTCCGGAAATATTTGCCAAATGCATCCGTGTGCCCCTGCTGGACGAGGCGTTTCTGCAGAAAATCCCCCCCGCCTTTGCGCAGGCCATGGCCAAGAGCTGCGTCCAGCAGGGACAGCCCAGTGCCAACGGCTACACGCAGCGCCTTGGAATGACCGCCTCCGAAATGATCATCTGCTTCGATGCTGCCCACAAACACTCAGGAAAGAAGCAAACAGTGCCTTGTTTAGATTCGGTCACAGGGAGAGTGTTTAAACTATGCAAGCCACCCAACGACTTGAGGGAGGTGGGGATTCTCGTGTCTCCCGACAACGACATTTACATTGCGGGCGGGTACCGGCCCAGCAGCAGCGAGGTCTCCATCGACCACCGGGCGGAGAGTGACTTCTGGATGTACGATCACTCTGGCAATAGGTGGATCCCCAAGGCTCCTTTGCTGCGGGCCAGGATAGGCTGCAAGCTGGTTCACTGCTGTGGGAAGCTCTACGCCATCGGGGGCAGAGTTTACGAAGGAGATGGGCGGAACTCCCTCAAGTCTGTGGAGTGCTACGACAGCCGGGAGAACTGCTGGACAGCTGTGTGCCCCATGCCTGTAGCTATGGAGTTCCACAGTGCTGTGGAGTATAAGGACAACATCTATGTTTTACAGGGTAAGGTGGTTTGGCTGCCTCTGTGCTGCTTTATTGGGGTTTGTGCATTCTGACTGTGTTTTCTTAAGCAATTTGGCCAAACTCCTTGTTGGAGTGGGAAGGGGGGAGAAGTAGGAAGAGGGAGGTTGCTTCTTGAATTCTCATGCCCTGGGAATGTGTCACTAAGTTGAAATACTGAGTTATTGCACAGGTGGCATTTTTGGTGGTATTCTGAGTCAACAATACAGTATTAAACTTAACTCTGAAAAGTCTTTATTAAAATTATCTTGGTGAAATGCACCAACGTTGAAGAAAAGATACTATGAAAAAGCACTTTGCATTTTACTTGGCTAAAGCTGAGAAAATTCCTGGTGTGTTTATTCTTGGTGACTTGTAAAAGTCGAGTAATGACTTCTAAGCCTTCATTTCCTGCCCTACCCTGCTTTCTGAAGTCATCTCAGAAACTAGAAAGAGATAAAGTATCTCTCTTAGTTAACTCTGTTTCTCTGGTCAGTAATTGCAGTCCTGCCTTTACGTTCAGTGCACTCTGGAAGGTGCTGAGGCTGTGGTGGGAGGCCCACAGAGTGGAAAGAAGGAAGGAGGGGGACATGTCCCAGTTGTGTTTTGCTGAGGGCCACCTCTAAGCACCTCCCAGGTTAGGGTCTTGGAGGCACACCAGCTCCTTCTTGGGTCACTTCCATACAAAGCTGGACCACAGGGAAGAAACAGGGTAGAGAATACTGTAAGATCTTTATTATTTACCAGAAGTTAACGTTATTTCTTGACTTTGCATTCATGATCTTCCATGTGACTTGCAGTTTTCTTCTTCCATTGTTTCTGTGTCATGTTTGACTGTTGTTGGTTGTGGCTTTAAATAGTTCTGTTACACTGAAAAGTTCTCTAAATCTCTCTCTTGGGTCAGATATCTGCTTTAGGTGGTTAGAAAGGAATGCTGAAGAATGCAGAACGTAGTATTTGTTTTAATATCTCTTAGAACTGATAAAAGGTGGATGATATTATTATAACCTATGGAATAAAAGTGCACCTTGTTCACAGATTTTAGCTGCACCGAGTCTGTGCTTCTGTGCTTTAAGTGACAACTGACTGCTCATCTAAATGAGCTACTTCCTGTGCTAACCAGCAAATTCTAAAGAGCAGTGTTAGGGGTGGCTAGAAAAAAACCTAGACTGAGTTGTGCTGTAGAACAAAGAGGTTAGCTTTTGGTAATTTTTCTAAGGAAAACTCATGAGTTAGAAGCAGTCAATAAGAATTGATGAGATTGTGAAAATGCTGATGGAATGCAAGTGTCACAGGAGATTGCACTGTGGAACAAAACTGAATAATCAAAATGAGTATTATCTCTAAGACTTAATCTCTTAAACTCTGTTCCACCAATTTTACTGTCTCACTTCTGTGTTTGTTATACTTGAGGTGCTTGGTCCAACAACAGCTTGGTTAAAATTCCTAAGATAGCCACGTGAAATCATATAATATTTGAATTATGTTGGTGTTTGGCAGATGTTAGGCCTTTCTCCCACTGGACTTCACAAAAGTCAAGGTGGTCTTTATCCGTGTATTTTTCATGAAATGCACAGAACATGAGTTTTTGGCCCTCTGAACTTCCTTTGCCTGCAGTCTGTAGCTGCTGCTCTGTGCACTGTGCAGCAGAGGTGTTTTATAACCTAACCACAAACCCAGCTGTGAATCAGTAGCTTGATGCATGTTCTCACCTGGCCTCCATTTAAGCAAATCAGCCTCAATGTGTAACCCAGCCACCTGATAGCAGTAGCTGCAAAATCTGTGTGGGGTAAGACAGAATTCAGGCTTTGAAAGCTGCTAAACCTGAGCAAGTAATTGTGAGACTCCTCATCTGCAGATGACACCTCGTGACAGTGTTAAAGGGTGAAACAAATGTACTTCAGACATTTCAAGACTAGAATCTTGAAAGGTTTTGTCCCAAATTTATAAGCATGGTTTAGAAGTAATAAAGGATGCCTGGAAACTGTAAAATGTGTTTCTGACATGCTTCAAACTCCCTCAGCTTCAGCTGAAACAAACTCAAAGCAGGTTTTACTCATGCTATTAGTATTTTTGTGAAGCCCTGAAATGAAAGCAGTTGATGGTGCTGGGTGTTAGTTTTGGGATGCAGGCTCTAGAGCATTTCTGTCTGGAGGAAGGTGCCTGGGAGCTGAACCGCCACAGCGCCGGGGGTCTGGGAACAAAGCGCGAGCTCCCTCTTACTGTTCCTCTCTTTCCAGGGGAGTTCTTCCTTTGCTACGATCCCCAGAAGGATTACTGGGGGTTCCTGACCCCCATGACTGTGCCTAGAATCCAAGGCTTGGCAACGGTGTACAACGACTCCATCTACTACATAGCTGGCACCTGTGGCAACCATCAGCGCATGTTCACCGTCGAGGCCTACGACATCGAGCAGAACAAGTGGACTCGAAAGAAAGACTTCCCCTGCGACCAGTCCATCAACCCCTACATAAAACTTGTTCTCCTCAAAAACAAACTCCATCTCTTTGTCAGAGCTACTCAAGTCACTGTTGAAGAGCACGTTTTCAGAACCAGCAGGAAGAATTCTCTCTACCAGTACGATGAGGTCGCTGACCAGTGGCAGAAGGTCTATGAGACTCCAGACAGGCTCTGGGATTTAGGCCGGCATTTTGAATGTGTTGTTGCTAAATTGTATCCGCAGTGTCTTCAGAAAGTTATTTAAATTCTTTTTTTTTTTTTTTTTTTTCTCTCTCAGTAACAGGCCTTAGTGATTTCAGTGGTAATTTGATGCTAGAGGAAAACATGTCTTAAAAGAAAACAAAGGAATTCTGTCAGTATTTATTGTAGGATGAAACAGGCAGTTTTTTGTATATGGGGATGGGTGCTCTTTAAAGGTTGCAGTCCGGGGAGGGAATTGTTGGTTCAGTTTCATATTTACTGATATTTTCCTGGGAAATGAGAAGGAGGTTACAAAGTGCAATTATCAGCGTTTTTTTTTTCTGGTAAACACTTAATCATGTCATACTAAAGGATTTTTTTTTTTTTGTGGTAAAAGCAAATTAAGTGGAAGAGCCAGGATAACTATGCACTACAGTGAAAGAAAATCTGGCATTAATAGTTAAGGATGTCCAAGATGTGTTGAAATGACTTTTCTTCTTTTTCTCCTTTTTTTTTTAATACGGGTAAAATTTGAGGCAATATCACTAAGTTTTGTTGCTTTTTTTTTTATTAATTTAGATAGAAAGTACATAGGAATGGTAGATCCTGATTCATAATGATATCTTCTTTTTGTACTGTTTTTGAAGTCTGCTGAGATGTTTGTGATGTTGTTTGTGCACTGCAATTTGGGAGAAAAACTCAAGTCAGAATTGGATTGTGAGTACCTTTGCCCCGGATGGAGGCCTGTTCATATTGTTGTACCAGTTCCTGTCTGTGGATTTTTGTTGAGATTGAGCTTAATGATAGTGGGGGAAAAACCCAAAACCTGTTCTTTGCCACATAGGTGTAGTGCTGTAAAAACTTTTTTTTTTTTTTGAACACTGATTAAAACTTTTTTTTTTTTCACCCCGTAAAGGGCTTTAACCCAAAAGTTGATGGTGCTAGTACATTTTTAATACTTGTTTGTCTGAACTGGGCCAGCCTTCTGCTACTGTTTAAGACAGCCTGTTATTTTCCATGGTGTGTGTCTGTCTTCAGGCCCTGTCCTGTCATCAGATTGTCTTTTCTAACATAGCATTTTTACTGCAGTGGTGTTCTTGCACAGAATGGTGACAGGATATGGCCTTAATAATATTGATTCTCTTTTCTTTTTTCTCTTTGTGTGGAGTGTTCATTCTGTCTCCACTACAGTACAGTGCTTTGTGCAGAGTTGGCATGTGCTCTGGTGATTTGGAAAAGTGTGGTTTAACTTTGCAAGTTGTTTTTCTTTCCTCTTTGCAGTCAAGGCCCCAGCTATCTTCTATTTCCTTCTGATCTACAATGTGAAAAGTTGCACTACTGAGCTGTCAGCATTATCCAGTGTATTAAAGCAAAATTGACAATAAGCATCCGTGGCTTAAATTATCTTAGAGGAAATACAGAATAAGGAATATATTGCAACACTTTATGTATTTAACATTTAACTTATTTTTAAATGGTAAATGAGTTCAGAAGTTCAGCCTCTACTTCAGTAGTGAAAATTGGATTTAAAAGGGAAAAGAGGACTCCTAAAACTTGCATCAGCTGTAATTTACCAGGTTTCTTACGGCTCTACCTTTTGCAGAGCTTTAAGTTATCTCACTCTTTGCTGTTTTTTTCCTGTTGACCTAAGTAAACCAGTTTACTTGACATGGCACTGGCTGTCACTGGCTGAAAGTGCTTACCATTATCTGGCTTAACAGCTGATGTTTCAGTCAGCCAAATATTTAGCTCATTGTTTATCCCTCTGGCATGGCTGAGGATTTGGATGATGTTTGTTTACTATGTGGTCTTCCTGTTCCCAAATGGAATCTTCCTAATACATGAAAATACTCTCCTGGTTCTATTTATTAATTCTTGCACAAACTGTTTGAGAGGCAAAAACAAACGAAAAACTGTGAAATGAAAAGCAAAATAAAAATGCCTCTTTGCATTACATACCTCATCTTCCAGAGATTCACCAAACTCTTCTTCCAATGCGAGCACCTGCATTTTGCTTTGGTTTTTTTTCCTGAATTTGGCAATTCTCACTAAGACTGCATTTTCCAACAGCGTTGCAGTGTGTTGTTTCTTTGTTTAGTTTTCTTCTGGATAGTTTTATCTATATGCATAGCCAAGAGTAAGGGGTTTTCTGAAAAGTACAACTAATTTAACTTTTAACTAATGATCCTTAGTCCTTGGCTAGCTCTCTTTGTGCTGGTGTAGGCCTCTAGCTGCAAGCTTTCTGAAGCACCCTCCCTAACAGTGTTGCATTTGTGTGTAAGACCTTTTTTTTTGGTTTTTTTTTTTTTTTGCAAAGTGTTATGTAACTTTTTCCTTGTTCTTTTGTTTGGTTTGTTTTATTTTTTTTTTTTTGAGCTTGGTTGAATATTTACAAGATTTCTTGCTGCTTTTTGACAATCTGTATTTATTTAGTAGAACAAATTTCAATATATTACTTGAAACTATGAACTAGAATTGAGTTAGCAGTTGACTGGTCATGTGATGTATAGAAGTACAATATGCTGTGGTTAATTCTGCAGTAGGTTTGTTAATTTTGTTTATCTGCACTAAAGTACGAAGATCTCCATTCTGTTTAACCATTCAAACTGAGGGTGTGATCCAAGTCTGTCATGTGTTTGAAAGCTAAATCCTGGAACTTGCTGTGGGAGTAGAATATACTAAATCTTTTGCATGAGGAGTTTGTTGAGACAGTAATGTAGCTGTGACATTTTGCCAATTCTTAAATGCTTCTACGTTATGCTGAAAGTCAGATTCCTGGTAAAGTTTTGCTTTAGAGTCAGGCTTAAGTAAACTTGCACAGCACAAAAAAAATAATTGCACCAAAGGTACTGATAATATTTGAACAGTAATCTGTACATTTTGCTCATTTGGAGTTCTTTTGCATTTGTTTATTTCCCTTTATGAAATGAATTTCTAATGTTGTGAGAACTTAGGTGAGTGTAAATCTCTTCCAGAATTATTAGTTACTTTAGAAGGAAACTTTTGTAATTTCCACTTGCTTCCATCAATGAAATTTAGAATAACTCAGAGCAGTTTTGGTGCACCAACATGCAGTGTGTGTATGTTCTACAAGAGATCCAAGAGCTCCCTGTTGGCAAGGCTGTTGAGAAGTGGCATCCAACATTCAGTGCTCAGGTATGTTAGTAAGAAGTACTGTAGTCCTATGAGGGCAAACGTGTGGATTTTTAAACATTTTGCCATAATTGCACAATTTTGCATTTTTACTTAATGTCATGTTATGTTTCTTAAAATAAACCTATTGTTGAAATACAGTGGAGTTCAACTGTTTTTGTGACAAATCTGTGTGCATTTTAGTAAATTTCTGAAAATTAATCTGATGTATTTCTGACGTTTGTTCAGTTCTTCTGTTTCTGCACTTGTGCCTCACCTGTGTGTAATGTCATTTTTTTTTTTAAGGTGGAAGGTGCTTTGTTCTTTTGTCTCATTCCTTGTGGCTGTTCAGGTGTAACTTCTCATTTGTTCACACACAGGTGACGTGGTCTTTCCCTTCCCTTTCTGCTTGCCTTTGCAGCTGGCATCCCAGCAGGAGTGGGGCTTTCCACCCTGAGAAGGCTGTGTGTTGAAAACCCCAGCCCCTTTTCGCTGGGTTTCCCAGCAGCCTTGCTGCAGAGCTGAGAACTGGAGGCCCCTGGCTGTCAGAGCAAAGCTCCAGCATTGTTTGTGGTGTCTGCTGCAGTGCTGGTGCTTAGCAGAACTGCTTCTACACAGTGCTGGTTGTTTGAGGACCTTTGTTCCCTTCCAGAGACTCTGGTGAGCGGTGGAAATGCCTGTCGTGGCAGCCTAGGAAAGCGCCCTGGAATTCTCTGGTTTGGCACGGTGCTGAGGCTGTCCAGGCAGTGTCTGTGCCAGTGCCAGGGCTCTGGTGTCACTGTCACTGCACTGCTCTGCTGGGGTGGCTCCTGGGACCGGCTGGTGCTGTGGAGAGCTGCTCTGTTTGGGAAAGACAGACCAGGAAGGCGCCTGGCCCTCGTGGCAACACTTGCAATGTGTCAAATCTGTCTTGGGGTGGACGATGAGTGAGTGGGTGGCTGAGACCTGTGGGCCCTGCTCGTAGGGCTGACCTGCTCTGGGTGTTTGCTGCAGGCCACCTGGGCACGAGAGGATGAGGCTTCCTCCAGGCAGCCTCTTCTGAGATCCTGGAACAGGGTTTGATATTAAAGGATCACTTCCTTCAGGGTCTAAAATCATGCAACCTGATGAACAAGAAATTGGGTAAAAGGGGCAAGACCCATGTGAGTAACAAAGGAATTCAGTTCCTGCATAAGCAGGAATTACACAGGAGATGGAAGCAGGGTCAGAGCAAGAGAGGAACAGGAGTGTTTCAACTGTGCTCTTTGAGTCCCTAATTTCTCTTCTGCTGTTGAGGCAAAGAGCAGATACATGGATTGTCCCCCGGTGCCCCAAGTTCCTGTGGAGCTCTTGTGAAATCCTTTCAGTGCTGCCATGTGTTACAATGCTGGTGCTATATCAGAAGAGAATGAGATCACTTTACAAGGTCAGGTTAACCTGCTCAGGTGCAAGGATGGTGAGCAGCTAGCTGAGGAAGCTGGGGAGCCACAGGTTTGCAAATGGTTGTTAAGTGTCAATAAGGATTTTCCTTCTTGGATACTAAAGTAAATTCCAATGTATTCTCTTGAAGAGAGAAGTAGCTGAGCCCTTGAGAGATTCTTCCCATCTGCAGGTTGGGGGTGGAATTATTTGCTGGGCATGTTTTTCCTTTCAGACATCCTCTTGGAAATGAGTCATGTTACTTTGGAGGTGTCTGCTGAAGGACAGGAACACACAAACCCCTGCACACGCCCTGAAACAAAGCAGCATTACTTCAATGAACTCATCCAGTGTGTTTGTGCCCCAGAGCTGTGCAGTGCATGCTGCATGCAGGGGAGTATCTCACAGCTTGGCACTCGTGTGCAGCCAAAAGGTGGGGAAATAACCATCCAGCTGTTGATTTCTCCTTATCTCTTTGCACATGTTCTCCCCTCGGGGCCTCTCAAAGGTGGAAGAGTGAGACCAACAAAGGTGGAACCTCACCCATTTCTTGATATCTCACTAAGGTCCCGGTGCCTCACTGCTGATTTTTCTGTTTTACACAAATAATGATCCAAATATCCACTGTAAGTACAAATATTACAGTGCAAATATCCACCGTAAGAGGCAGGTATTTATTAACTTTTACAAAGATTGTGATCAAGTTACTTAAGTTGGAGCAGCAAAACCAACTGATTTCTAATATCACTCCAAGAGGAATTTCTGGAGTACAACAACGGTGTTTGTCAGCTTTCCCCTTCAGAAGGTGCTGGTGGAGTCTCTTTGTTTTTAACCAACCAGGAGGACACAAATCCTGTACAGACTCTGCATCTTTGAAAGCTGTGGCTCTCTATAAAATGCAATTTAAAGCAGCCACCACCTGAGGAGTTGGGAGGCGGTGAGCAGACAGTGAGAGTGATCGAGCACATACATGTACAAAACCCTGAATATTGTATTTCCTCATGGAAAAAGTGCTAAAAATCCCCACTTGGAGGACATTTGGCTGGGTTTGACAGTTTTTGAAGGGTTAGGTGAGCTCCTGCATGTCACAAGCTTTGAGTGAAGAAGGCCTAGATCTGCCTGAAGAGGAACAAAAGGAGAGTAGGTAAAGCATGATGCCCTACTCCTTGTAGTACCTGAGTGCTGGGGAGACCTTCCCAGCATGGAAGGAGCTCTGTGTAATTCATACAAGTGTGTCAGGGCTTTCTCCTCTGCCCTCCCTCTTTCTGTGGCTGTGAGCCAGGGCACAGCCAGGTCCCAAAGCCAGGGTAGCAGGACTGGAGGTTGTGCCCAAGTAACCTCGAGCTGCTGTCTGTTAACAGACCAGCTCCACAATTTACGCATGCTGTGTGCGCGTTTAGAGCTTTAAGTGTCACTGAGTGCTAGCAATGGTAACATACCTGTAAAACATCAACCAAAATGCTACCAGATATATCTATTTTAAGGAATGCCCTCTGTTTTCCCATGTCTCCCTGGATCTGCATGTGACCTCTGCTTTGCAGCCTTCACTGTCACACAAAAGTAGCAATGTCCAGTCCAAGGGTAAGAGCTGAGAACTGTATGCTCACTTTGTGCCAGCTTTTGATCCTTTTATTAGATGATACATATCTCATTTTTGATTATCTCTAAACTCAGTTCTAAATTTCATTAGATTAATTATTTTGGAGTCAAGATGGCATGTGACACATCAGTTGCAGAAAAAGATTTGCAGATAAATAATGAATTACCTTAAACCCAGCTTGATTCAGTTCATATTCATTTAGTAACAGATTTCTTTAGATTCTGGAAAGTTCAGGGACAGGAATATTTGGTGAATATCACATTAATCTTCTCCAACAGCCAATAAATTAAGTGCTGAAATTCTCTTTACTTTGCAAATTTATATTTTATTTTTCCTAAGTAGAAGTTATACCATATTTTATATCAAAACTAGTATATGGAGAGGAAGTGTTAAGAAGAGCCATTGGGTTAGTCATTCAAGTTTCAATCTTGTATAGGCCAGTGGAATAGTAAAGGAGAGTTTCTGCTGCTTTTGTTCATCTCAGCCACAAGGGAGGTGTCCAAGATTTTTTCCAAAGTGAGTTTGAAGAGCACTCTCAATAGCATGAATTGGTATTGTGTCTGAAGTGCACTAGAAATGATCACAGCCCAGTAACTATCAGCAAAAACCTCTATAAATTTGGCCATTGCTGTTAACACAGAGACAGAATGAGGGACAATATCTAACAAAGGCAAATCTATGTTTTGATTTGGTAAAGCACCAGTCAAAAATGGCTCAGCATCAAAGGAACTGTTAAGTATCCCCTGGCAGAATAGAAAGTACATCTTTGGAAGCATAGAAGTTAATTTATTCTGAAAGTCTAAAAGAATTTCACCTCTTGCAATACATTCTTTTTTACAGTAGCATTCTTCCAACGCTGCACCTTTAGGAATTAATGACTCCCATGAACTCTAGGTCTGGTGGGGTTACACTGTCCTCAAAAGGCAGCTCCTGCTGCTTTCTCATGGGGTGGAGCACAGAGGGACCACATGCACCTCCAACAACCTGCAATGAATCCCCACAGCACCTACAACTGCCTTTAAGGACTTACTCATTTTTGAAGACAGAAAAAGAGAAATGCTTGTTCTATTTCTGGCTGTAAAACATTTTTAGAGAGAATAACTGGTAGGAGGCCTGGCTGGTGAGGCAGAAAGAGCTAGGCCACGAGATTGATCAGCCCAAGGACCATGCAATCGGAATTCTCTCCCTGACTCTGAACTAATGGTGAGTGCCTGGGGAGACAGGCATGGAGCTGCCTGTCAATACTCCCCAAGCTCCAGCAATCTGCCAGCTGCAATGCCAGAGGTGACATCCCTGTGTTTAATAGCCCTCAATGGATTTCTTCCCCAGAATTTATCTTGCTGTCTTTTGACCACTGGGGACTCTTCTATCAAACTGTTACAACTGCCTCGTAGAAAATCTGTTTGAAGGGGAGATGTGTATTGTGTGTCCTGTGTTGTGGGAAGAACATCTGAGCTGGCTGGGAGAGCACCACTTGCAGCCTTTTGTGCTAATGCCAACTGGGAACTTGTGTGTGGGTTTGGGCATTCATTGTGTCCGTGCAAAGAAGATATTTCTGCTAGGGCCATATGAAAGAGTGTGGATGACTGCATGTGGCTACAAGGCAGGAAATATGGGCTACAGGAGATGCTGACTGGCAAAGTTAACTTGGATGTATCATTTTTCCATCTCCATTTACCTTTCTGATGAATTTTCTACTCAGATTGGATGAGAACATTTCCCTGGCCCACCTATAATCACTTTTTTTCCTATTTCTTTTTTTGTCTTTCAGTAGTGTGTTGCAGTGTCAGGATTATAAACACGGCAGGGGAACATTTCAAATCCCCCAAATGGGGATTTGCAACATAAGTCTGGTGGAAACATTCCTACTGAAATTGGGTTACATTAACCTTTACAAAGCATTGACTGGTGTTGTGGACATTGTTTGTTTAACAGTCTGAGTCAAGTGCTTGGTTAGAGGTAAAAATTCAGGAATTTTCTCCTTTTCCCCTCACTCCAGGGTGACATTTACCCCTCGATAAATGTTGCTATGACTTGTCAACTTCTTCATCTCTTGAGTTATCAAAATCAATGTGGTGCAGGATTTTGGGTGACCCAGAAGTCATGCAGAAGAACTTCAGGCAGAAGGGTGAAATGCCTGTAGCAAGATGAGCAAAGACCTCCATATGCAAATTTCCCTGGACCAGAGTGGGAGCAGAGCCTGGAAAAATACATTGTAAAGGAAGGATAAGTTAATATGTACAAGGAAAAGCGGTATCTGACAAATAATTTATCAACATCCACAGGGAGCTGAGACATGCCAGCATTCCAAGCACGGCAGATGGAGAGTTTGCCCTGGCTTTGAAGGACCACCCCGTTCAAGGGGAGTTCATGTGGGACACAGCAGCCTTTGTGGCCCAGGGTGTTCCAAGCCTCTGATCTCAACCTTTGATCTCAGCTGCATCTGGGCTGGGGGACGAGGTCAGCAGATGGCTTTAAAAGGGAGCAGGTGGCTCCCAGAGGAGCCAGCACTCCTGAGGGACAGGAGTCCAGCCTCTGCCTCGGCCGGACAGGGAGCAGCCCCACGGACAGTGGCCAGTGAGTGTTTGTGGGGTGGTGGTGTGCTGGGTTGAGGGAATCTTGGCCCCATAGAGTCCTTGGATCAGCAGGTGAAGCTGCATTTTCATAGTGCTCTCATTTAGCAATTAAAAAAAAAAAAAAAAAGCCAGCCACAACCAAATAGAACAAATGCGGTGTAGAAAAATAATTGCACAATCCAAGAATAGCCCCCAGTCGATCTGGGTTACAAAATGGAGACTGTGATTGTATGTGCTGGTTCCAAAAGACAGCAGCTCAATAAATCAAGGGAAGAGAAGGGTGAATGTCAACTGGATTGAGATGTAAGGGATCTGTGCAAGAGATCTGGAATTCCTTTATTTCCAGGTTGTTGTTAGTAGCCTCAGAGAGACTCCTGAAGAGAATTGAAGAATAGTGGAGAAAAGATCCAGAATGCCTGTCTAAAGAATAAATCTAAATAACGCGAATTAAGCAGGAAGCCTGCAGGGAGTGGTAAGTGGAGAAATGGAACATCCAGACTTTTTTAACTTCACAAAAGGAAAATAGGGGAAAAATGAGAGAGCTGACAAGTAAATTTGTGCCGAAGACAATTCTAGCTTTAAAATTACAAGGTTGTGGTTAAGGAGGTGGTAACAGAAGGGGAAATGCTCATCAGAGAATGGTCCTGGGCCCTCCTTAGTGCTCATGTCTCACAAACCACAGGAGAAAGGAGGGGAGACTGGGACTGTACCACATCACTGCCTGCTGATTGCTCAGGCTATTCAACCCTCTAAAAATAATCCCAAATTTTGTAATCCCAAAGTTGGATTCCCCTAAATCTTCCTCTGGCAGCCTTGTTTTACAGTTGGGGGAGTAAGAGTCAGCTGGTGAGATTTTTATTTTTGACTGTACGCTATATTTTCATTTAACTTTGGTTCCTCTCTTTGGCTTTCTCGATTAATTTGCCTTGATACAGAAAAGCTGGACAGTGATCTGATGCTATAATGTGATTTTATGCTAATGTCTTCTCAATATATCTCTCATTAAACAAAAAAAAAAATCGAATTAAATGCACAAATCTATTCATCATGTAAGACTTCTAAAGGTGGTGTATAATTAGTCATAGTTTTAGAGCTAGTGGTAATAAAAAGTAGACTTTCATTTTAATCCCATATATAAAGTTCACGCTCAGTGTTTTTAAATGATTACCAAAAAAATTTGAATTTGAGGGGCCTGAGAATTTTGCATGTCCTAAATTTTGGTAGATTGTGAATATCAAACATAATGTTAATTAAGGAAACATGTCCTCCCTCTAACCACCCCTTAATCAGTTTTATTTTGCCTGATTTCAGAACCACTAGTATATGTCAATATTTTGGGGAGCTTGGTATTCTCCATAATATCTGAATGGCCTAAACTGGGTAGAATAACCATAAATGAAAGAAGTAGTGCAATGAAATTCTATTTGATGAGTAATAAGATCTCTTAAACATCAACAGACAGGCATTCCAGGATCACCACTATTACTTTTTAACTTGAGTTTTCCTTTTAGAATCTCACCCTACAGTAATGAAGTAGAGTTAATATAATTCTAAAAGAAAATTATTTATTTTTATGGAAAAGCTTAGATGATGTGGTATAACAGACTCTGCATCAGAGTGTTCCATATACTGTAGGGGAAAAATAATGTTTCATGAATATCTATCAGACCATTTTATTACCTAATATCAGAGCAAGAGAAACTTTGTAAGTACAGTCTTGCTTGATCATGAAATTAAAACATAGCATTCCTCATAGTGTAATGAGGCATTGTTCTTATTATTTATCATTTTATTTTAAAAGACGTAGTTGGTCATCTCTTGAGATAGCAAGGAAATCTCAGGAAACCCAACAACTTGCCATCCTGGATATTATCCAGATAGAAGTTAGAGTTCTTAAAGACTGGATTTATTAGATATTAGCATTTTGGTCTAATATTTTTTGCAGTTATAGTCAATTTCTTCTCATGATCCAGTGAAATTCTTGGAAAGGGGCTGGAGCTGGATGATCTTTAAGGTCCCTTCCAACCCAAACCATTCTGTGGTTCAGTGTGAAGGGCTCTGAATCCCCCCGTGGGTCTCAGTTGGATCAAGGCTTGGGGCCAATCTCTGCCCTCTCAGGCTGGGTCTGACCATGGCTCCTCACCCCCAGGGGCTGGGAGTTCGTGCCCAGGGATGAGCCTGAGGATGGAGCAGGGGTTGGTGATCCTCTTCCAGTGTAACCTCCCACCCTTTGAGGGCCTCCAGGACCAGCAGTGATGCCTTTAGAGCACTGAGCATGGGCTTACATAAATTTCCTTCAATTAAAAATAAATGGAGTTGAAAGGCCTTGGTCTCTAGCAAAAGAAGACAGTGAAGAAAGGCTGTGACAAGAAAAAAATTCAGCGATTATCTTTCAGGACAGAACTAAAAGTTTTCAATGAAGGTCTGACTATTTAGTAAAGGGATTCCAAAACTCATCCCTGATGTATCTGAAAGATTCACAGAAAAGACATGTATGTTTTATTATTTTTTCTTTTTATGCTCCTTTTATTTTAATGACCAGGGAAAATGGGAAGAATGCAAATGAGTGAATGCCCTCTTTGATCTGTGTTGTTCTGAGCATAATCTGGTAACCTGGCAGGCATCAGGCACGAGTGGAATTGCTGCCCATAAGTAGGAAAGAACTTCAGCCCCTTTGCAAGCAGTTTCTCGATTTGGTTGTTGGTTTGAGGGAAGCAACAGCCAGAAGAGCCCTGTTCCCCTGCAGAGCAGGGGTGCTGGGCCCACTGTGGGGCTGTTCACCTGCTGCTTGCATCATGGGGATTATTCTTTTGAGCAGGAAAACCTGAAATCATAAGGACTTCCACTCACATCTGAAAAGTACTCAATGAAGGATTCACCCTAAAAAAAGGTACAACCACAGCAGTGGGCTGTCTCCAGAGGGACTGTGACAGGAGCAACCTCCAGAAGCCATCTCCCAAGGAGGGACACAGAGCCACAGGCTGGATGTGGCAGAGAACAGAAAATGGAGGTGATGACTTCATCTGGGACTGAGGTCTGTTCCTGGACATGGAGGCCATAGGAGTATTTTGAGGGTATGTATTTAAAATACAGGTGGAAGAGCTGGACAGGATTATTGGAGAGGAAAGGATGATCTTGGTTGTGTTAGAATTGAACAACAGAACTGTTAAAAGGCAGCAAAAGGGTTAAGGCTTCAAGAGTGGGTCATTCTCTGTACCTCTAAATTGTTTTAATTTGCTTTAAAATGATGCCTGACCACATGTTATGGACATTTTGTACAACACACATCTCCTCTGCTCTGCAGGACAGCGGGAAGCAGGGATTGCTCTGGAATCTGCTCTGACCATGTCTCCTCCAGTCCCCTCAGAGCTGGGCTATGTCCCCCCCGATGGCGGATGGGGCTGGGCAGTGGTGTTCGGGGCCTCCATCTCCATTGGGTTTGCATTTACCTTTCCTAAAGCTTTCACAATCTACTTTAAAGAGATCCAGGCTGTTTTCAGCATCTCCTACAGCCAGATTGCCTGGACAACATCCATCATGTGTGCTACCACCTATGGAGGAGGTAAGTGAAGCAAGGCTTTATCTTCCCTTGGAAAGAGAAGATCTGATCTCTACACCAAAGGGGGAGAATGGATTTCTTTGCAAAAGTTTCTGGAAAGTGCTAACTCTAAGTCTGACTTTCTCTTTTCTGATGATATATATTGGCAAAACAGAGAAAACCAGTAGTGCTGAGTTTTTTATTGCCAACATATATGAAGTCATCAATTATTATTTCATCAGAAACCTTACTATGTGTGAGTGAGTGAGAGGAGGCTTGGAATTATTTGAGTCTGGGCAGTTATTTCAGTATACATGGTCTTTTGTTCTGTTCCTATTCTTGTCTTTCCTTTTGAAACAAAAGTATATGACTTGTACTCATGATTGCAGAGAAGTCACTGAAACTCAAACTCCAAGATTTGCTGACGTACAGACATGGAATATGCGCACACATATCTTAAGACAGCATGAAATATGTTTTTCCCTAAATCTGTTGCTAAAATCTTGCTTCAAATAAGTAAGGGATGATGTTCTAGACTTTTCTCTGCAGAACCTTTCTAAAAGAACAAATGCATTCACCAGTTTCCTCAAATTAAATTGTTCACTGGGTACCTGTACCTTGGCTGCAAAAGTTGCCGTTGTGGGAAGGTATTTACTGTCCTCATAATTAAATCATCAAATGGATGATCCCTGAGGGAGGTTTCCAGGTTATCAGTCTGCCACTTTGATCTGAGTAGCTGGTTAATCTTGCTGTTAATGTTGGTAGAGATCATCTGGTTTAGGCTGCTGATGCCTGTGAGGTGCAGCTGCTGGCTGGCTGCTATTCCTGGGCTCTTAGCAGATCCTGGCAGTTCTCAGCTGGTTTTGCAAGGGTGAAAGGTAAAAGGATTAGCAATTAAAACCACAAGAATAGCCACTCAAGTGTGGGTAGCCTCACACCTATCCAAGCCTGTATTCTTCCTGAAACTAATCTGACACTTTTTGGGGAAGACTATTGCAAAAATTTTGTAGATGGAGGGATCTTCTTGGTACCCTCTTGCCTTCGGGACAGAGTGGTTTGGAGGCTTCCTGGGTCACTTGTTGCAAAGATCAGGGGGACACCCAATGTTCAGAAAGCTCACACACTCATGTACTTAAGGAACTGTTTTACATGGCAATAAAAAAAGGAGCTGATGTGGGATGGATTAAGGTGAAAGCAGATGTATGTGACCAGAGAGGTGTGAGAGATGAGCTGCTTGCAAAAAAAGCCTTTTCAGGTCTGGCTGCAGTGGATCAGACTGTCAGTGAGGCAGATTCCCTGGGCTTTCTGGGCTGTGCTCTCTGCTGCAGATGGACAGAAGGGTTCATTTCCAGGAGGGAATAAATCAGCAGCTCTACTGAACACTGATTTCCCCTTGAAGCAATGACTGTGTATCCCCTGGCTGCTGTTTGGCTCTGGTGGTTTTGTGTCAGGAGCTGAGGAGGACTGACAGAGCCAGAGCCAGAAGAGAGATTCATTTAGAGGATTCACTTCCTTAGGGTGGCTGTTCAGGTCCCTCTGGAAGCTGGATGTCTGAAACTGAGCCCCAGACACTGCACATGTCTCACAGTGGTTGGGATTTCTGGCTTTTTATTCTCCCCATTCCCTGAGCGGGGGCCCTTGACATCTGGATGGAAAGAGAGGAGAGGACAGCAAGGGAGCTGCTGGCTGTGGTGTTGATGGGGGAAGAAGCCATTACATGATCAGACTTGTGGCTTTCATCACTGGTACTCCCATCTTTAAATACAGACTTTTATGACACCCTCTTGCTGCAGAGCTGTTATATAAACTACAGCCGTGTGTGCAAGTGCCTGACTTTTCCTTGACTGACTTTTTTTGTAACGACGGGAGGGTGCAGCACAAGCAGGAAAATATGAGATGCTGTGAAGCAAGTTGAATGAATTGAAGAATGCAATTCCTTTTCAGCGTTGCATTTATATTCACTTAGACTTCGGGCCAATAGCTCAGTGCTTGTAGGGGGGGTCCTGCCCCTTTCACAAACACTTGTGTTCATTGCCCCAAGAGCAGCTTTCCCCTCTGGGGGTTTGTCCCACAGACAGTACCTGTTGCTTTTCACCTCACTCAGCTTTTAAATCCCTGCAGCACCTGGAACAGATCTTGTAAAAACAAAAATCTGAGTAAAAATCCCTGTGTACTCTTCTAGAATTAAGGAAGATCAAGTGTCTCATCTGTTTTAGCACATGATTCATAATTCCAAGCATTTCCCTGTCATGTTCTCATCTCTTGGTTTTGCTGCCAGTAACTGGTGTTGACACCTCCACAGATCTGAAAGCAGCAGCGTGCTAGTAGTAATAGAAGAGGGAATGGCAATAATAACAGATTTAGGAGCTTCATCTCAGGGAATAAATACCTTTGAGTGCATAAGTAATTGAGTACTCAGTTTGATCTTCCTTTCAGCTGTAGCAGCATAAGTCTACAGCAATTCTGTAGCATCCAGTGAAGCTGCATGCTGTGTTTGAGGAAGGAGGAAAGCACCAGCAAAGCCTGCCTGGAGTGGTTGAAGGAGTGCAGGGGATCCCTTCAAACCCCAGTTTTTATTTTACAGTACTCAGAAAAGCTGCAGCTATCTGTATATTAGACAGTTGTTTAGGACAGCCTGCACTGGAGTAAATAGAAAAAAAAAGCTTCAACAAACATTGAATATAATTTTTGGGTAAAGCCTGGGCTGCACTGAAGTCATCAGGCATCTTGCCATCACCTTTAGAGGAGTCAGGATTTTGTCATTCAGCTGCTGAGTTTGACTTGCTGAACTGTAGCAATAGAAGCCTGGCAAATTTCAGCCTCACGAATTTTGGGAAAGGGGGCTTCCCCAAAGGTCTCCAGGAATAGGAAGTAATGGATTGCCCTGTAAACCTTACCTAGGTAATAGATGCCTCTTGAAGCATGTCTTACAAGGAGACATTTCTGTGGCACTTAGAGGGCTCTTGGGAAGGTCACTCTGTAAGCCTGAGGCTACAGCAGGCTTGAGTAAATATCACGCTTAGACCAAAGTGTCTCCTCTTTTTGTTCTTGGGGGGTAACAGGGATGCACAATGTCAGAAGTTCAGCAAGTTCCTTAAGAGCTCTCTGTGTAAGACCTTGAAAGTTAATGCTAAAGCACCGTGCTTGATGTGCTGGACAATGGTCAGCCAGAAGGGCCAAGCACCACAGAGAATTCAGGAGCCTGGCTGAGCTTACCCCCAGCAATCCTGTGTGTTGCATCACCCTGTGCTAAGGGCACAGGGATGTGACACACAGCTCTCTGCACCCCGTGAGGTGTGCACTCACCTCCTCCCAGCTTTGTTTCTGTCTCTTGTTTACATATCCCAGCGTTTTACTGAATTTGAAGGGTAATGAGGAACTTCCTGGCTTTCCTCCACCCCACCAGCAGGAGCTGGTTGTGTTCCAAGGAGCTGCAGCCTTGATCCTGTTGTCCTGCTTCCCACCTGCTCTCTTGCAGTGCCCAGAGCCTCGCTGGTGACAAGCCCTGTGTGGTGCCAGCTGAGACTGGCTCCTGCTCAGACCATCCTTGTCCTTGAAGCAGATCAAAGGTGTCCTGCACACGTGCAGCAAACAGCAATACCTGCTCTCAGAACTTTGCAGTCCTAGAGAGAGATTTCTTGGGGAAGCTCATGTCAAGAGGAGACACCCTTGTGGAGTTGCAATCACTTGTCTCAATTTTATTTGGTGGGGAACCAAAACCCATACCAAAGCCCCAGCTGCTTCTTCATGACATTTTTCTGTACTTATAATTGATTATTCCTCCATCATCTCAAAACTTGGGTGAGGTGGGGTTAATTTTTTTTTTTAAATACCTGCATTATATAATGACTAGGAGTACTATGATCTGCAAACAACAGTGCTCCAAAGACTACTTGGAAACTGCTGTGACAACCCCCTGTCCCCAGGTCACTGACCCTTGGATCAGGCTCAGACAACATTGTGCAGTTGCTGGTTTTTGCTGCTCTGGAGTGGGAATCACATTCATGGTGATGCTGCAGTGTCTCTCCTCTCTCAAACACCGTGAGGGTTTAATGAGATCTGAAGCTCTCCAACTGGGTGAAGCATCACTCAGGCAGCCTTGAGGCAGGGGATCCTTTTTCTGCCCTGTTGGCAGCTACTTGAGAGTTTACTTGGAAATGGGCTGGAGACAGCAGTGGTTTTCTGGACCCAGATGTGCTACAGCTGCTGAGGGCCATGCTTTGGAGATGGCCCTTGTGGAGGGGCCAGGTGTGCCACAATTCATCAGCTTAGTTTTGGCAGTCCAAGCTGCAGATCTTTGCTAACCTGGTTCCTTTTCACTGAAGGGAATAAGGAAACCCCCACAAGAATATTTCCACCAGAAATCACAGGCAGGATAAGTGAGTAAGACAGACTGGGGTAAGGTGGGAAACCACACTGGTTTTGCTTCGGCAACACTAAGGAGACTTTATTCCTCATGTGTTTACCTTGAGCAAAAATGTATGGACTCGTTATCCTGTGGTAAAACCTTGCAGCAAGGACAACAAGGCTTAAGTCTGGAACCTGGAGAGGCACAGGGTGGGGAAGGCAGAGCTTTCTCTCTGCACACAGTATCACCAGTGGAGTCCCCTTTCCTTTCAGTACGAATGAGAGACCTGCTCTGCTCTGGCTAATGTGTAATTACACCTTCAACACAACCTCCTGCCCCAGGTGTTTGTTTGCCTGTCTTTGTGTGCACAATCTTAAATGCCTTCAGGCTCTGCATTCAGCAGGGTTTGGAAAAAAACCCAGTATTTCTCCTCATTTTCAGCCATTTAGGACTTGGCATAACCAGACTTCTGCCATAAAAGTTAATAGCTAAATTCTTGATGCATCTCTGAGTACTTCAACCATGTTGTTTTTTCCCTTTCTATGCAGTCATTTTCCAAATATAACAGAGGAAGGTCCTTCTGGGATTAAAAATGTAAATGAGACAAAGATGCAATAGCAAAGGCATAATTTGTTTTAATTCCCCAGTGAAAACATTCCAGTTATTAGATCTAGATTAATTGTTGCCATCTTTTTACCAACTAGAATGTTTTGGTTTGAGCTGATGATTAAACCCCTGCAACAAGGGAAAAACAGAAGAAGTGATGTTATTGCTTGGTTTATTCTGTTTTCTCCAGGAAACCAGCATATCCCACAGTGATGCTTCATGCACCTAGCTGGTTTGATGGCACAGACACAGGGCTGGGGCTGTCTGAGAGGTTTCCTGGCTCTGGAGAAAGTTATTTCGTGTCATGAATCCCTCTGCCTGTCTGCACTTCATGCTATTAATACCGAGGTTTAGCAAAAAGCAAGTTTGACATTTCATAACTTTCTATTTTGACCTCTCCTTGGCCCCTTGTAAAACATATTACTGAGTGAAAAACGGAGCCAAGAGGCTCAGCCAGTGTCCCAGGTGGTTTTGGTGCCAGCACTGGTTTCACTTGGCTCTGTGCAGTGTCACTCCATCCCTGGTGCAGGGGGTGAGGGGTTGGTGGCTCTGCCTGCAGCAGAACATCTCACACAGCAGCAAAGAGGCTGTATGGAAATTAAAGGTCCCCCCCCTTCCAAACAGCTATGGAGATGTCAGGGGATGTGGACTGACCACGTCTGACCAACCAATGCCACTTGGAACATGTTGGCTGGGGGCTGTCTGCACCCCTCCTGCTGCTCAGCGCCCCAGGAGCCACCAGCCAGAGTCAGGTTCCCTTTAATTAAAAACTCAGGCATGAAAATATGAGTGGTAAATCCCTGGATGCTGGAGTCTTGTGGCTAAACACTGAGGAATGTGTTTTATCAGCCTGGTCATGCTCACTGGTGGGGAGAACACAAGGTATAAAGGAATTCTGCACTCACTGGGAGGGGAAGAGATGCTTTGTCCCCCAACTGGAATTTTGTGGTGGCATCTGGTTGGAGTCCAGAGTCAAGAATTTTGGTGACTTGAAACCTACTCACAAGTATTACTCTGTGTCTGTATGGATTGATCTCTGGGAAAAAGTTAAGAATTTTATTGGAAACATAAATGATTGGCCCTGTTTTTTGAGGACTGAGGTGTCTCTCCCCTAAGACAGGTCACACAAGGCAACTGCAGGGGATGCTCTTTAGAATGGCACCCACTTTAGTATTTCTGGAGAAGGGAATTGTCATCTTCCAGTGATGGTATTGTATGGGTCCAGCCCTTTGTTTTTGCAGCAAATTGCTGCCTATATTCTCATTCATTAGTTCAGGAGCCCCATTTTAACTGTGGTGGTTATGGATTGGATTTCACTTCTGCTGCATTTTAGGAGCAAATGGAACATGACAATAGAGCAGTTTTAAGAAATGGGGTGTGCCATTAGAGGCCCTTTAAAGAAGTGCAGATGTACCTCTTTTGGCACTTGCCAGATGTTGTTTTCAAGCAGCAGAGCTAGGTATGGATTTTTTATTTAATGTGGAAGCAATTTCTAAAGACTTTAATTGACTTGCAAAGACTCAATGAAGGGAAAACTCTGTTGGAGTGATAGAGTTGCAGGTCTCACCTCTGGCTGCTATAAACTGCTTTGCATAAAAGGTATTGAATAAAATTATTTCCAAATACTTAACTGGTTCACTGAAAATAAATAGAAATATTTTTGATTCTTGAGGGGGCTCAGGGGTTTTGTCCTGACCCTATTTTTTTTTCCTTTTTCCAAGACAAGAAAAAACACTCAAGTTGTCCTCACTAGTCAATTTTTTGGGAGGGAACTTAAGTGCTCCACTACATGGGTGAAGTCAAGTGAGGCCCTGGCAGAGGTTGCCCAGGGAAACTTTGGCTGCCCCATCTCTGGAAATGTTCAAGGCCAGGTTGCACAGGGCTTGGAACAACCTGGTCTGGTGGAAGGTGTCCCTCCTGTGGCAGGGGGATGGTCCCCGTCCTCCCAAGCCATTCTGTGGTTCTATGATTTTAAATATTGTTCATCAAACCTTGGGTTTCAATAAGTAAAGGGTGTTAGTTCATTTGATTAAAAAATCATGACCTGGTTGAACAGTCACAGAAAGCTTTGTGAAGGTTGGGAATCGGGGGGAGAGGAAGAGTTTCAGATTCTGCTTTGCTCCTGGCCCCTTTTCCCGGCGTGCCCCTCTGTGAACAGCTCTGGAGCAGAGCGCTGGGAATTGCAATAGCAGCCACTTATTTACATGGAATTCTGTGATAGGGAAATGAGTCATTTGAAAAGGTACTTTGCAATTTTAATCAATTTTGTTGCTGCTTGCCAGCAAATTAAAAAACCTGCCCTCCAGGAAGTGTCTGCTGTCAGTGGATGAGAAAGCAGAGCCTGGTCCCGGGGGAGGGTCTGTGGTCCCGACGTGGAGGGGGAGCAGTGGCACAGGCAGCTGCTGTGAGATGAGCCCAAGACTCCCAAACTGCCAGGAAGTCCTTTTTGACACAGTGAGCCCAGGATTTACAGTGTCAGTCCCACCCTCGGCCCTCAGGCTGTTCTGCTTTGCTTGGAGCACCTCTTCAGAGGAGGAACAGCAGCACAAATACTTAGCACATTCAGACATCTTTAGAAATAATTTGTTTGCCCCCAATGCCACCTGCTGCAACTGGTTTCCTGCTCCAGTTCTGAGTTTGCCACAATTTTGTGTGCGAGTTTACCCAGAGGTGTCCTGCTGGGGTCGGCTGCAGGGGCCATTCTTTAGCATGACACACAATTTAGTCGTTCTGGAGAAGGAAATTCTCATCTTCCAGCTGAGAGTTGTTGCAGCTTCCATGGCTGAAGCTGTACCTGCTTCTTCATCCCTCTGCTCCCTAGGCTTTCCATCTGTCCTCCCACCTTCCATGCTGTTGCTAAGGATGTGCCAAGTTCAATCTTAGGTGTGTTTACGCCGTTTTGGTCTTATTTTTGATTTTTAACAGAACACAGAAAGCAGCTGCTGAAACAACTGAATGCTGATATCCTCTCAGCCCATAAAGTGGCTCAGGGCTGTACCAAAATAAAACTCTCCAAGCCATCACGCTGTGACCCCACAGCTCAGGGTAAAGGTTTCTGGTCATTTTGAGTTTACTCAGTTTTATAGGAAGAAAGAAATGGCAGTAATAAAACATCTTACAGTTGTGTTGTGAGGGGATTTTAAAGCTCCAGATTAACTGTGCCAGGTAAACTGCAGAGCAAGGCCCTGATTTTTCCCCCTCTCAGTTGCTTCATGGTGCAAGTAGAAAAATGGGACACGCAAGGTGCTGCTAGCTAAGCCAGGGGGAGGCAAGGTTGAGCAAGATACAAGGTCTGTGGTGAAACTGCACCTTCTCAGGCAGAGCAAACACTGCTTAATGTTTTCCCAACCATAGCTCCATGTGAAAACCAGAGTACACAGCAAACTGCTGAACATGAACGGGGGGGCAGAAGTCTGCAATGATCACAGAACCATAGAATTCTGGATTGGGTTGGAAGGGACCTCAGAGCCCATCTTGTTCTAACTGCCCCTGCCACCTTCCCCTATCCCAGGTTGCTCCAAGCCCCGTCCAACCTGTCCTTGAACACTTCCAAGCATGGGGCATCCACAGATAATGTGGTAATCCACATCTGGGCAACCTGTGCCAATGCCACGTCACACTCACAATGAAGAATTTTCTCCCTACATCTAATCTAAATCTCCTCTCTTGCAGTTTATAACTGTTCCTCTTGTCCTATCAAGAGGATATCTACCCCTGTAAAAAACATCACTCTCCTTTCCTTTTTATAACGATGATGCGGTCCAGGGGCAGGAGAGCAGAAAACAGCTTGGTATGGAAGAGAAAAGAGCTGGGATTTAGTGCGGAAAAGAGGAGGGATGCAGGTGGAAACACACGGGAAGTAAAAAAGAACAATTTGCATTTAAGTAACTGAGGGCGGTTTAATTAACACCCGCGGGGTGCCTGCTGCTGCTGCTCGTCTGGGGGCGAGGAAACACGAGGGGACAAGGTGCTGGAGTGAGGGGTGTGACCCCCGGGGAGGTTTGGAGCGTGTCCCCTGGGCCGGGGCGGGCCGGTGCCGCCCGGAGCGGTGCGGCCGCTCCCGCCCCGTCCCGCGGGCAGACCC
>VXBQ01014535.1:1184779-1299761 GCA_013400175.1 Phainopepla nitens
TTCCTCACCTGTGAGGAAGCAAATGAAGCATCTCTGGGGCCAGGTTGGCTGGTGGAGCTGCTGTGGTGTGTGCTGGATTTCAGCCTCCTTATTTAAAATCGATTGTTGGCAATGTGAAGTCACACTAATAGAAGGCATCAGGGTGGTTTAGGTGTGGACAGGTCTTTGGAAGCTGCTCTGTCAGGGCTGGCAGAGGAGTACTTGAGACTGTGGTTGTCACCTGGGACGTGTGCTTGCTGCTACCTGTCCTTGGTGCGTGGCCATCCTGTCTCCAGCAGCACTGCCTGAGGAAGGCTTGGCTGTCTGTGGGCTCCTCAGCCCATGCAGGTGCAAACCAAACCATCTGAACCAAGCAGCTGGGACTAATAATTATTAGGCTTGGTTTTTAGCAGGTACCACCATTTATTCTCCAGTGATCTGGAGCAAGCAGGAGCAGGCCTCAGTTACTGAGGGTGAGCAGCAGTTCTCCACACCCTGGTGACACAAGCACTTAAAAGCATGAGCTGTCCAAGCCTCCTCTGGCATGACAAAGAGTGAAAGGCTGCAGGTTTTAACCCTCTCGCCCCTTTTCCCCCACATTGGCAGCTGGGCCCTGTGTTTTCTCTGGCTGCCTCCCTTTCAGGCTGTGCATTGTTGCCAGGAGCTGGTGGCTGAGCCCCCCGGTCTCCAGGGGCTGGTGGGTTCTGGCAGCACATTAATAACGTGGGGGCACTTCCTTTCATGTGGGGGTAATGAGGAGGTTGCTCTGTTACAATGGGCTGGTACCCTGGTGGATAAATTACGAAGCCAAAGGCAGTGTTGTTATTCCACGGAGGGAGTGAGATTATTACTGAGGAAATTGCAGGCCTGCTCCTGCTGTTGTTTTACTACTGGTGTAATAATAGACTTTTTTTCCATTAGTATAAAGGATTTCCCCCCCTTTCCCTCTCCACTGAGTACGTTGTACTCCTTCTTATGTCCCCAGTGACTCCCCACAGTCAGTGGCAATCCTGGTATGCTGAGTTCCTATTTGTATTTTCGCAATAGTTTGGAAAATATTAACTATCTGGGCAGTTCTTTTGGTGCTGACCAATGTCCCTGTTCAGGAACAGCTCTTTAGAGCCACTCATCACTGTGGAAAAGCAGGAAAAGCTGAGCTGAATGTTGCAGCCTCAGCCATGGGGGCACTGGTGGTCCCAAATTTTCCATCCCTGTGGCCCATGAAGTTGAGTATTTTAAAGTGTTGTTGTTTTATCACAACAACATCATGATTGTGGTCATCAAATGTTGTGACCAGCAGACCTAGAACATTTGCACAGGCTCTGTGCCACTTGACACTGTCAGAAGGTCAGTGTTGTGAAACATGGAAAAAGCCCCACGTTGCTGGAAGCCTCTGGGTTACAGATTTTCAAGGCCTCAGCTCTTAGTTGCTTATCTGAAAGTCCTACACAGAAATATTGGAGCAGAAATTCATCCAGGACAAGTTCCACCAGAAAGGAGGAACGCTGTTACTATTAGTACCAGGTTAAGTAAAAAAAAAAATAAAAAAGACAAACCAAACCTTATAAATAAGGGATATATATATACACACACAGGGTCAGAGGTATGGGAGAGAAGAATGTTTTTGTCCCTATTAGAAATACATCAGTGTTTCACACCGGCACTGGAAGTTTTGCAGCTCATAAAAAATTCATAAGGCTTGCTGAGGAAAACAGGAAGGCAATTCAGGTGTCTATTTTTTGAGCACTGTCATACTTGCAAGAGCTTAAGCCAGCCTGGATTGATATTTCTTGTTATATGCCAGCTCTGCATTATGATCCTCTCTGGATCATAGTTCAGTGACTCAAAAAGAATGAATGACAAGGTGGGTGGCCTGGCTTTGTGGAGGAAAAGAGAGGAGAGTCCAGGGTATTTTGCTTTTTCTTTATGGTTTTACAGTCTCCTCTTCAGGGTGCTTTTCACTTCTGCAAGCACAAAACTCAAGGTGAAAAGTAATTGGACAGGCTAACAAATGAGTTCAGGCTTGCTGCATTCCCCACTGGTGAGTCTCTGTGTTTCTCTTGCCACCAAGAGCAGCCTCTTTGACACGGCCTTTCATGTACCAACTAACGAAGAATGGAAATCTGCCACAGGTATGAGAAAAGAGAGGCTTTAAACAGGACAGGCACTAAACCAGCATGATTTATTTGGGCTCAGGGTAGTGCTTTACATTTCATCAGTCTTCCAGGGGCTCCATGATCCTAGCTGCATCTTTTGGGGATATTTGGTGCAAACTGTTGCTCTCCAGGCTGCAGAGTTTTACTGCAGGCAGAAGGGGAAGCCTCTCTGTGCACCCTGCTCTGCAAGGGCTTGGGGTGTAAAGTGAAGGAAGCCCTTGTGAGCAGGCATTCCTTCTCTTACCATGGGCTGATGGAGATGATGGAGAGCATGTCCCTGTGAGCCAGGGGAGTGCAGAGCCACAGGCACAGCTCTGAGTGAAGCCAGCAGCAGGATGAGGCTCAGCATCCCCTCTGTGTCCTCTGCTGTCCTGCATTGTCCCCCTGCAATGGGTGATAAAAGATGGTTCATTGGAAGGGAGGAAGTCACTGGGTCANCTAAAGTCAGCATCCTTGTCATTGGAATGTACTGGGGTGCAAGGGGTTAATTAAATGATGCTTCTAATTTCATCATTAGGAGCTGCAGTGCTGTACTGGTGGTGGGGCTGTGGGGACAGCCCTGGCTGCTCTGCTCCCTGAGAAGCCTCAGTGCACTGGGGACATTCTCAGCAGCTGGGATTGCTTCTGCTCCTTGCTCTGGCTTTTCAGGGACTTGCACAGCATTTGTGTGGCTGCTCCTGCAAGGTCAACCTGGGTAAATGGCAGCTTCCTGAGAGCTTTGCCAGCTGTTTCTCTTGCCCTGTTTTCACCTGATGCTGTAAATCAAGAAGCAAAAATCACCCTGACTCCTCTTAGCTTCTCCTGCTGGAGGCTTGCAGGAGGGAACAATGACTTCATTTGGATGCCAGGACAGGGAGCCTGTGGCTCCTGCAGGTTTGACCAGGCAGGTATTAGCAGCTAAAGGGGCCTTGGGATCCAAGCTGCACATACTATTACTGTAAATGGTTTCTCTGTGGTAATACACAATATCTTTATTCTTTCCATGCCAGGTGAGTAACTGGTAAATGACAGGTCCTGCTTTTCAATTCCACTGTGTTGCCAGGGCCTGTCACACTTTTTAATTTGTGCAATAGCTGCAAGCATAGCAGTAATTGAGTTTTGAATTTCCCACAACTGCAGTGCTGGCTTTATGTTCCCTCTTCTTCAGTCCTTTGCTCCGACTTGAGCTATTTAATGTTTTCTGAAGCTACCCCACAATGCTGCTGTTAAACTAGTCTAATGTTTGATGTTTAACCAACTTCCCCCTCAAGAAATACTCTGCAGGTGGCATGGGGCAGAGCAGGGCAGGAGGGTGCACTCAGACCTGCTGGGTGTGATGCTGATTGCTGGAGACGCCTGGGGAGGGTGAGGGGGTCTGTGTGTGTGCTCTGTCCCCTGCCCAGGCTGGCAGGGTTGGGAGCTGAGGTGTGCACAGCTCCCAAATGTGACAGACTGTGTGTGCCACTTTCTGCCCAGAGATGGGACAGATTTTGAAAGGCTGCTCTGCTAAAGCCTGTGGATGTTTCTGTAGGTCCAAATGACCTAAGTGGAAGTAATTTTGAGGATGTGATTTTGCACTTGCTTCAATGCATTTGAGAGGTCTGCTCAGGACTGTTACAAATCCTTCAGCCTTTGAGCAACAACTCAAGGAAGTTTGATTTCCCAACTGTTTGAGCCTCTGGGTTGGATTTTTTGGTGTCTTGTGTAAGTCTAGCTTTTCTTGCTAGGTCTAGCTTTTCCTGCAGGTTGAGTGCTCATCATGTTTTTTACTGTGGGTTCTCTGTGGCTGAGAAGGTTTAGTCCAGATGTTCTGCTCCTGTTTCCTCCTCTAACTGGAGGCACTCAGTATCTGAGAGGTCTCTGATGCCCAGTTCTGTGTGGGTGAGGCTGCTCAGGTGCTGTCCCTCACAGGCACGGGCTGTGATCCTGTAGGCTGTGGCTCTTTACCAAAGCAGACTCACAAGGCTGGGCACTCTCAGGCTGTGAAGGAGAAAGGCTTCTGTGCTTCTGAATTTTGTCCCAGTTCCCTGTGAGCTCAGCCTAGCCCAGGCAGGTGACACCAGGCAGGTGACACCCTTGAGAGCACAGTTCTCCCACCTGGACTGGCAAATATGAGTCTGATTTTCCTGTTGTAAAACTGATTGTTCTGCTTGCAGCAGATGAAGGCTGTTTGCTGAAGGTCATGCAGACCTGTAAAACATTGCTGAGAGATCACGCATGACAAGAATGGAGAAGAGTTTCAGTCTTATTGCTTAATAAGTGCTTGCTGGGAAGCTGGGATGTGGCTGAGGACACAGCACACATGGAGTGTCCCCAGGGACACAGAAAGGCTGCTCTCATTTGTAAAGCCAGTAGCTGGGATACAAACATTCATTTTCCTCTACTTCAGCCTCTGCCCTAGGCTGTCCCCACAGCTGGGCAGAATATATCTTACCCTCATCCCTTTCCAGTTCATTATCTGCTGTCATGGTCCAAGCCCATCCTTCCTGATGGGTGAAGCCAATACATTAATCCTAATTTCCCTTCTCCTAAGCTGGATGCTGCACGAGTGTGACATACGTGAGCATTTCTGTTTTTCTTCTCATAACAGGGGCTTCTCTCCATGGTAGCTGTCCCAGGTCAGCAGGAGAGGAGCCTTAGCAGGAATGCTGTGGGCTTTAAAAGCTTTGCACCATGGTACAATATCCTACAGGGTGAAAGCCCTCAGCCAGTGGGCGAAGGTAATTGAAACCCCATTTTCTTAGCTGAGTAATTAGATTGATTCTGCAGAAATGCGGACATGTGGAAAATTGAAAAATGGAAGAGTTGCATGCCCTTAGGCTGCAGATGAATATGTTGGTGCCTTTCTGAGGAACACTGGCTCGATCTATTGAATTACAGGACGTGCTGAGACCAGCTCAAGCACGATGCAAGTTCAGGCCCTGACCAGGGGAAACTCGGAGAGAAGAGGGTCTCTTTCTCACTATACTGATCTGAAGTATGTATCCTTTTTCCCAGAACTTCTCATTGAATTCCCTAGTGCTCTGTGCAGGATTAGCAGAAAAACTCTCTAAGTAATTGTATTCACACAGAAATTTTAATTGAATGGTGAATTTGATGGGACTAGATCACAGATCACATAGCTACAGGGATGCTGTTGACACTGTACCTGTGTGCATTTCATTTATGAGAGTTTTGACTTCACCCATCTGGTGGAAAGTATTTCTAATGGCTTCATTCCCCAGATTAAACCAGCCATACCTACTGTTTTCTATTCTTGCATATTATAATAGCTGAGAACTTGTTTGGATGCTGTCAGCCATGCTGAGGGTGCATTGAGGTTTCTGGGTTTTGTTCTTGTGTTCAAGAGTTCTGTGGTTTGCAGGGTCTGGAGAGAGCTCTGGAGCTATTTCTGGCTGAGATTATTTAAGCAAAGGTAAATACTCCACCATGGCTCTGTGGTGAGGTAGGTCCCACAGCCAAACTCTTCAGAGATAGCTGTGAGTTTAAAATATCTGTTTGCAGTATTGTATGTGTCAGTGGTGTGGGAAGTGGCAGGAATGAAGGCAAGCAGGCACACTGGGCTCTGAAACACCATTACTGTATGATGAGTAGCACCACCAGCAGCCAGGTAAGTTCAGATATTTAATCTTCCTGTATTCCCCTTCCTCATTTCCAGTATCACTTTTGAGGCATTTTGATTCAGGATTTTTGAGTAATACAGAATATTTTCCTTCAGTCTCACTGCTTGGACTTCTGGACTGCTCTTTCCTGTGCAGTTTGCCTTCTCTAGTTCTGACTTCTCAGGCTGTTCTAATTTCAGAGCTGGCTTTTCTTTGAGCAGGAGGTTGGTCTTGAGGTACCATCAAAGTCTCTCCGATATGTATCATACTGTGACTCTGATTTTTACTGATCTCATTTCCTCAATGCTTTGTTTCAGTGTACACAGTTTTTGTCAAGCCATTTCACTCTTTCATAACTTTGCACTGCCATGAGCCTCCTCTTTGCATAAATGCAAGTCCAAACTGGTTCTTTTGAGCTCTGGCTAATCCATCATCCCAAACCTTTTCTACCTACATGGACTGTTATTAAGATTTAATTAACAACTGTTCTGCTGAAGCTTTGGTCCTGGTCAGCAGTATTGGAATTGCATTAAATAGAGGCATTAAAAATGCAACAGCGTTTGTGATATCAGCCTCGCAATATGAGCCACTGCTTTGTGAGTATAGTTTAACATCCTCATAAATCAAGAAGCTCCTGTGCTGGGATCCAATGTTCACACAATTTGCTGTTGCTGTTTGCCTTCTCTGGTGACACCTGGAAGTCCTGGGGGCAGGAGCTGTCACTGACCACACACTCGTGGCATTGGACATTCTGCATCTCCAAGTGGAAGACTTCTGCTTTTCCATTTTCTTCCTGAACTCACCCTAGGGGCTGTCAGCAGCACTCAGGGCCATCAGTATAGCAGGGCTTTACCTGCTTTGTGTCGAACATGCCCTTCTGTCAGAAGATGTGACCTTAAGGTCCTTTTTTGCCCACTTTCCCCAGGTCCCATCAGCAGCATTTTAGTGAACCGCTATGGCAGCCGCCCCGTGGTCATGTTTGGGGGCCTCCTGTGTGGTGTGGGGATGATCTCAGCTGCCTTCTGCACCAGCATCCTGCAGCTCTACATCTGCGTGGGCTTCATCACAGGTGAGAACAAAGCATCTCCTTCCCCTCCACGTGAGAGGCTCCCTTCTGACAGCTTGGGGCTTCCACACCTGGGCAGTGTGTGCACCAACACAAGCACGGTGGGAAGCTGGTGAGATAAAAAGCTTGTGAGGTAAAAATGTGGTGGGGCAAAGGCCCTCCTTATCAATGCTCCAGATGAACTTCAGCAAAGAGCACGTTCCCTGCTCAGTGCTGTGTTCCTGGCTGGACATTGGGGGATCCAGGCAGGGCTGGATCAGTGCTCTCTGCAGCTGTGTGCTCTGGGCCAGGGTGCTGGGGATGGTGGCCATCAATGCCCTCAACTCCCCCTGAAGCAAACCCAGGTTGGCTGTGCTCTGCCCTGGGCAAGGCAAGTCCTTCTGGGAACAAGTGTGACTATGAAGAAGGCACTCTTGTTCCTATTTTAATGTGTGTTATCTTCCCTCTGTGAGAGACATGAGATGAGATTTCAGGGGCTTGCTTCAGTTTACTTGCCCTTTGCCAGCTTGTGAGGTGAGGAGGTCCTTTACTGAAAATAAGAGTTGCTGGAGTTGACTGAAAATAGGCAACAATCTCCCTATTGAAAAAAAAAAAAACAAACAAACCCTATATTTCCTTCTTGAAGTTCCAATTTGAATTGCCTGTATTGAAATATAAAATTCCATATTGGAAACTAAGGCAGAATAAGGCAAAGGCTCAGTCCAGCATCTTTAAAGCCTGCAGGTGCTGGGTTATTGCTTTTAAAGGTAGAGGGATTAGAGTTCTCCACCTGTGTGAGTTTAGATGTTTAATTGTAAGTATTTTTGTTTTATTATTTTGGATAAGGTACAGCTAAAGTTTATTCCAGTGCAGCTAGGACATCTGCTTGAAAACATGACACAATGAGTTCAAAATTGGCTTTTGAGATTGCCAGGTGTATGGTTTAATGAGTGTTCCCAATCTCTCTGCAGATGCATTAAGTGTTGCTGCTTTCTGAATGTGAAAATGTGAGCTCAACATTTAAAATCAATAAAACCACCACTAGCAAAGTAAATTGGGACAGAGAGTTTGTCACCCTGTTCTTCTATATCAATATTCCTTTATTAAATCTGTACAGTAGTGAATAAACCACCATGTAGGATTCCCTCTCTTAAACTTTACTCTTCATAAGGACTGTCACTGTAATTAAGTGAAATTGTGTCATTATCAGATGAATAAGTCTTGCAGATTCCTTGAAAGAGACTCCAGAAACAGTGATGTGAAATAAAAATAAGTAATGTCTCCCAGTATTTCTTAATGCATGAGCTTGCATCATTTCCTCCTAAACAAATGTCCTCTAGGGAGGCAAAGGGGGAAGTGACAGGACAAGGGGGAATGACTTTCAATTGACAGAGGGCAGTTTAGATTAGATGCTAGGAAGAAATTCTTTACTGTGAGGGTGCTGAGGCCCTGGCACAGGGTTCCCAGAGAAGCTGTGGCTGCCCCATCCTTTGGAGTGTCCAAGGCCAGGTTTGATGGGGCTTGGAGCAACCTGGGACAGTGGGAGGTGTCCCTGCCCATGGCAAGGGAGTTGGGATGGGATGGGTTTTAAGGTCCCTTCCAACCCAAACCATTCTGTGATTCCAAGTTGAATAATGCTGGATTAGTATATGGAAACCATAAATCCTTTGCTAAGAATATTCCATGCATTTTGGTGACCAGTAGGTCTCAGACAAGAAACAGGGCTGTAGGAAGGCACCAGCTTCCATGTTCCAAAGCACTTGGCTAAAAAAGTGACAGGAGGGAATTCTGTGCATAATAAACCCCAATGGACCTAGGACTGATAAAGACCTCGCTCTTGCTTGGTCCCCGAATGTGTCTGCACATCTGGTTTATCACCCACCACAGAGAGCTGATAGTGTGGGCAGTGCTCAGTGCACACAGGTGACCTTGTGCCAGCCCCAAGGTCCAGGGCTAAAACAGCCACAGCTCTTTGCCTGCAGTGCTGTGTGGTTTCCTCTGAGCAGAGCACATCTTTTGTGTGCATCTTTTCCTCCTGCTTGCTGAACAAGGGCAGCCGTGTGCACGAGGTGCTGGCTGATAACCCATCATCTCCAGGCACGGGGTGTGTGCTGGGGAAGGAATATTAATTTGACAGAGAAGGGAAGATGCTTGTAAGCCTGCTAACATGCTTGATGCCTCTAATTAAGCTTGAAGTATCTTTGCTGGTCAGGTCTAACATGGAAGCATTCAAGGGCAATTACGAAGCCGCCTGCCCATCACGTGCTGCTGCACGAGGAGAGAGGCTTTTGTGGAGGGGATTTGCAGCAACTGTAAAGCAACCTGTAAACATCACACTCTTTCTTGCCTCCTTCCTACCAGCCTGGAAAGAAAACAGACTGATGTAAAAGCCTGTGCTCATGTAAATCACAGGGATGGAGGTAAAAACAAGGTCTTGGTACGAGGAGGTCTCTGCTACAGTCCTGTGCCTTTGGCATATTAATAGAAATCTCTTCAGAGGAGCAGAGCAGGAAGTGTCTGTTTGCAGTGGAGGGATTAGACACGGCAATCTCAGTTGCTGACTTGATTATGCCTGTTTCCATTTGCATGCAGAGCAGGAGCCAGGCTCTGCTGGTGGAGGCAGCTCTGTCCTTGATGGCACTCCGGGCTGCACGAGGTGCTTTGCATGCCCTGGAAACCCCAGAGCCTCTTCCCATTTGTTTCCCTGCAGTGCTTAGAAAAAGAAATGGGGTTTGCAAGCTGTCCACCTGGACAGATGCCAGCCTGGATGCATTAAATAGGTATTTCAACATGCAGCCTCACGTGAAGTCTGAGATAGCAGCCGCAAATTTCAAAGCTAATTGCAAGGTAGTAACAACTGGTCAGAGTTTAGTTCAATCTGCACCAATTAGACTGCCATGAAGTAAAATGGGATCTTGGGTGAGGCATGTGGACTAATGAGAGTCGAGTCTTTGCCATGGCTGTAGCTGTTGAGCACTGAAATACCTGGTCAGATTGTTCCTTGCTAATAAAGTAAGAACCAGATCAATAACTACACAGCTGAGTCCTGTAGTGCCACTTATTTCCTTCTAATATGAGTGAGATGTATTTAATCCAGGAAAGGACACTCCCTCTGGCACGGGTTTGCTTCTGTCCTTGCAAAACCACTGACACACCTCTCTGTCATATCCCTGGGGAGAAAATGTGGTTACTGAATAACAATTCCAGCTATGGAAAAGCTGCTGTAGTTTCTGAAAACTGCAATAAAATGGATGCAAATATTTCCTACTAAAGTCAGCCAAAAGCTTAAAGTAAATTGAAATTCCAGTTGTTCAATTTGAAACTCTGCAAATTTAATTAATGGGAAGAGCATGAGGTAATACTAAATTAGATTTGTCTGACTGGCAAATAAATGTTCACATAATAAAAAAAATTGAGATGATTATTGTTTAAGTGGGTAGCTGGCATCCAGTCTGATTTTCCTCCTTTGGAAGACATGTGGTATGTCCCTACCAAAAATGACTCTGTGGAAATGATGGTTCAATTTCTGCCCTTACTGACCAGCCTGGGAAATGGGGAGTTAATGCAAACTCTCACCTGCTGTGCTGCATCCTCTCAGGTGGAAAAAGATGCATTTCTGTATTTCAGCACTGTCCAAGGATGTTCTCTAACCAGGGCTGTGGTTTTCCTCTGTGGTTCCCAGGTCACCCTGAATTCGGCCCTATATGCATTACAAGCAGGCTGCACTTCCCAAAGATGTGCCCTGCCTAATATATGGACTATCTAAAAAAGTTTATGCTGAAAATATTTTGTATCCAGAATTATTTTAATATGTTGCCATTTCAATTTATTTTTAATGTTGTAAACTTCAAAGTAATTAAAAAAAAATCTTTAGACTTGGCAAAAATCATAATTTTGTAAACCCATTTAAACTAAAGCTCTCCAGCATCAGCTGGATTCTGCTGCATCAGTTGGATTCTACTCTATCAGTGACTAATGATAGTGTTCCTTAATTAATTTTGAGGACCTTGACCTTTGTAAATTCTCTTCTGTAAAGCAATATGCCTAATTATGTACTGCACAGTTAAACAAACTAATTATATCGACTAATGAACAAGAAAAAATCTGCATGACCCTATTTTCAGGATTCATGTTCTCTGATATAATCACTTCAAGGATTACATTTCTGCTTTGTTCTAATGTGGCTCATTCTTTCCTGGATGATGGAGTGGAAAATATGTGGTGTGATTTTTAAATGCCATTTTGATGGAGTTCTGAAAAATGAACTTTTTATGAAAATACTGCATGTCAACAAAATGCTTGAAAATATTATTGATGTTTAATTATTGATTATTGATGTTGGGCATCAGGAAGAATTGTTGGGGATCAGGAAGAATTTTTTTCACTGGAAAGGTGATTAAGCACTTGAATGGGCTGCCCAGGGAGGTGGTGGATTCACCATCCTTGGAAATGTTCAAGAAAAAGTTGGATGTGGCACTCAGTGCTCTGGTCTGGTTCATGAGGTGATGACTGGTCCAAGGTTGGACTCCATGACCTTGGGGGTCTTTTCTAACCTTGCTGGTTGTGTGATTCTATGGTTCTATGTGGCAGTGCTCTCAAACAGAGCCACAGAAAACTGAGACCATCACAGCATTTGGTATCTCTGCCTGCAGATTCCACCTGTGCAGGAGAAGCTGGCCAACTGAATTAGCAATTCAGATTTATAATGGCATTTATATATCTAAATGCAATAAAAATAAATTCTAATTAAAAGAAACACTCTAGGGTCCTGTGTAATTAGCATCCTCAGTAGCTGTTTTGCTGTGTACTTGCAGACCTCTTAATCTTTTGCATCAGGCCTGAATTGCTCACAGCACCAAATCAGTCATGGCTGAGGAGGGTGATGTTATTTTCAGTGCAGGTCTGGCTGCCCAGCAGCAGAGTTGGGTGCCCATGGAAGGGGAGGCCAGCCCTTGATAAATGCACTTTGGTGATTGGCACTGTCCAAGCCAAAACAACCTTCCTCAAACTGGGAGCTGCCATTTTTAAAAAATAGATCCATCCTGTCCCCCAGCAAGGCTGCTGCGTCTGGACAGAACCCACCAGCATTCTGTGAGGGAATAGTTTTTTTTCACTCTGAAGCAAACTCTTGCTGCTAGTTTTGCCTCCCAAGAGATTTACAGTGCAAAAGGAAGGGGGATTCTCTGACTGAAAGAGTGTTTCTGGAGTGTGGTTACCCAAATGTGGCAGCCAGAACTCAGAAACGCCCTGAGCAACGTTTTCATCCAGATTATTGTGTTGAAGAGCCTCCAGTGAACCAACTGAGTGTGAATTTCTTAAACAATGAGCTGAGGGGAAATGGGTTTCAAATCTTTCTTTGTTTATTTGAACTGTTTTCCAGGATTTGGCCTTGCTCTCAACCTTCAGCCATCAGTGATAATCATAGGGAAATACTTCTTGAAGAGAAGACCCATTGCCAATGGCCTTGCTATGGCAGGGAGCCCCGTGATGCTCTGCACACTGGCACCTCTCAACCAATTCCTTTTCGACAATTTTGGCTGGAGGGGCAGCTTTTTAATTCTTGGGGCAATTTTACTAAACTGCTGTGTGGCAGGAGCTCTCTTCAGACCCATCGGGCCAGGCACAGCACTGGTCAAAACCCAGGTGACTGAGAAAGAGAAGGATGCTCTGAAAGGAAAGATCACTGAAGATAGCCCTATGAAGAACAAAACAGAAGAGGAAGAAGGAAAGGACTGCTTTGAAAAAATCAATCAGTACCTCGATTTTTCCCTCTTTAAACATAGAGGGTTCCTGATTTACCTGATTGGAAACGTGCTCATGTTCCTGGGGTTCTTTGCCCCCATCGTTTTCCTGGCACCCTATGCAAAGCACACCGGCATCGATGAATATTCAGCTGCTTTCCTGCTCTCCATCCTCGCTATCGTGGACATGGTGGCTCGCCCCGCCACCGGCATCATCGCCAACAGCAGGTGGGTGAGGCCGAGGATCCAGTACTTCTTCAGCTTCGCCATCGCTTTCAACGGCGCCTGCCACCTGCTGTGCCCGCTGGCCTCCAGCTACACGGGGCTCGTTGTGTACTCCGGCTTCTTTGGCCTGGCCTTCGGCATGGTGTGCGCCATGCTCTTCGAGACGCTGATGGACCTGGTGGGAGCTGCCCGCTTCACGAGCGCCGTCGGCCTCGTCACCATCGCCGAGTGCTGCACGATCCTGCTGGGACCGCCCGTTGGAGGTGAGTGTGTTTGCCTCCTCTGCTGCCACTGGGTTGTCACTTGGATTTAGAATTCTGCCATAATTTCTGTGGAAATTATTCTAAATGTGGTTTCTCTGCCTCACAATCACCGTATTTCCACTAGTAACTGGGGAGGAAAGGATGTCCTTGATGTCTCCTCCAGCATTCCCTCTTTCCTCCTTTCTGTGTAGTCCTCCAGTTGAAGTGAGTCTTGGAGAGTCATCTTTTAATCCTGGATCCCTTCAAACACTTGAACTGAACTTGCAGATGGGGTTGTTGTTCCTACAACACCAAGAGCGTTGCACTTCAGACAGCTCCTCCTTGAGATTCCTCCTTTTGCAAAAGGCTGGAGTCCACCACAATTTAAGTAAAACACAACAGTTCTATGAAAGCCTCCTGTTGACTCAAACCACGCTGTTTGCCTCTAGGGCTCTGAGTACGCCACTTAGGAGTTTCAGCCATCTCAGTGCAGCTGAAAGATTTAAGTCTGTTCTAAAAATAATTTTTAAAAAAATTATTTTGGATGGCATGGTTTGAAATATCAAAAAGCAGAGCCCACAAAGGCCCACGTGGACAATACTGAGTGTCCAGGAGGAGTTTTAGTCATCTAAGGGTAAGTAAGGGCAGTGATTTCCTGTGACTTAACAGCCTTAATATTCCCTCTATAGCATGTGCTCCTTTTGCAGTTTGAACCCTTTTCCTGGATTTAAAACTGAAATCTGGCTAATGCTTCATATGACACATCCTGCAGAGCTGTTTAATTCTTCATATTACTGGGTAGCTCATACAGTGTGACAGAAGCAGCTGTATCCTCTTGCTGTCTTAGAGATTCATTATTTAATTAATGACAAACAAAAGAAAATACAATTTTAAAATGACCGTTTTCTGAATTATATAATTTTCTGTGTGGGAGATTAAGTTAATGACTAGAGACTGCTAATGAGGCTAAAAGAGTTCTGTGTAATAATCAGTAATATTAGTTTTGTAGGGTTTTCCCCACCATTTTAATAAGCAGCAAATTTATTGGTTCTTTGGCATTTTAATAACCTACTGCAGGGTTCTGCTTTAATGAACTAAGTAAATTGTTCCCAACGTGTTTTATGACTTTATCTTATTCTCAAAGGAAAAGAGGCAAGACTATCCTACTGTTGAATTTTCCAATACTCTACTCATTAAAACTCTCATTGAAAACTATTTAGGAGACCTCTAGGTCATTCTGATGAGCAGAAAAGGAAAAATGGTGGCAATTAGCATTTGGTTGATGTTTCAGCAGTAGCATGAAAAACATAGTACATTGAAAATGGTGTACCAAGTCAGCTAGGGATGATTCAGGAAAAAACACTGACCAAAACCGGTTAAAAATTATTATTATCGTAATCAGGAAATCTATTTGGTGACCATAAAAACCCTTGTTAGTGCAATGCAGTGGGATAATTAATCATCAGCTTTTCAACATTAAGGGTCAATTGGGAAGTAATTAAAGGTCCCTCTTTTTGAGGAGGAGAACATATTCCAAAACATCAGCGAGCTAATGGATGATGGGCCAGTTTCAGGGCAGATTGTCTGTACTGTGAAGGCCAGGTTAGGAGTGGGTCTTACTTTAATGAGGATTTGGGATGTTAAGAATGGTCTGTGTTGCCCAGCAAATGGGAATTAATGCTCTGGATCATAATCCCAATAAGATTTGCATTACATTTTGACATAATGGAGAACAGTGACATTTCAATTAAGCCATCTCCCTTCAATTACTCTGTGGCTGCGTAGCAGAGGCATTAACCTTTGAGAGGAACCTGTCACATTTGTCTTGGCACTGAAATTATCTGACATTGACAGCATCATCTTTGCTTTCCCTGGAACTAATGTTTCCCAGTTTCACGCTGTGCCCTTTCCTCTTTAGATCATGAGTGTAACTGCAGAAAGGGCAGCTATGACCAAAAGCTGAGTCCCCTCCAATGCTGTTGGGTGACCCGTGGTGAAATAAATCACAGGGTCTTTGCCAAGAGCCTGAGATGAGACCTGGTGCCTTCTCATGAAAGTCTTCTCAAAAGCTGCTGCTTTTTGACTACCAAGCCAAATGGACATCCTTGTGGTTGATCATTGGAGTCAGTGGAAAGGCTGCCTGCAGGCTCTGTGATCAGAGTAGGTTAGCATGGAAAGAATAGGTGTGCTGGAAAAGTCCAGACTTTGCAGTGTAGGTTCTGTCCCCTTCTGCTGAACTGTGCAAATTATCAGAGCATTATCTGTACCAATGCCAACTACCCACAGGCTGTATAGTGCAACACATGTTCAGTATTTGCAGGCTCAGGTGTTTGTGGAAGAGATCAGAAGTTCAGAGAATGTTTTATCCTAAAGCCACAAGGGTGTTCCTTGATATACAGGATCTGAAAAGTCAACCCCCTTGCCTTCATCTCTAAATTTCCTTTTTTTTTTCCTTTTTTTTTTATATATATTTTACAGGAATTCTTATTGATACCTTTGGGGACTATAAATATATGTTCATTAAATGTGGAACTGTGATGGTCCTGGCAGGAACCTTTCTGTTCATCATGAATTATTATAATTATCGTATGCTTGCCAAGGAGGAGAAGGAAAGAAAGAAAAAAGAAGAGGATCCTAAATCTGTATGGACAGAAAATGAAGGCAAAATAACCTGGAACAAAGACTCCATGCAGGATGGGCCTGAGCTGGAACCTTTGAGAGAGGAGGGAGAAAGAGTAAAGAAGGAAGTGAATGGCACAATTGAAGTTTAAACCTTTTCTCGTGGGCTGAATGGGAAATGACTTCTGGGTTGCTCAAGTGAGCACCAGCTGTGAAATCACACTAGGTATTAAAATTTTACTCTATTCTCTGCCATGTGCATCCTCTTCTTTGTTGCAGGAGAAGACTAGAACAGAAGCAAGTCCTGATTCTTATAAACTGCCAGGACACGGCGTTATCCACTTGCATACTAAAGGTCCTGCAAGATTTTCCTTTAGATACTCCCCATTTCCCAGAGAAAAGGGCAGGGCCAGGACGAGGCTGACGTGAGACAGGACTCCTTCTTCTGTTGCTTTCTCTGTGCAGGGCAGAAATTTATTCTTAAGCTTAACCCTTGACCTACATATGAACAGTGCAAATTTAATTTTTCCCTTGGAGGTTACAAAGTCCTTATTATCCAATTTCTGAGTGCCTTACCATTTCTAGTGAGCTTTTTTTCTTTACAACACCCTAGTGTTGCCACTATTAATTAATTGTGCAAATCAAGAACTGCAGCACAGAGGAGCTTTGGGCATCATTGCAGCAGTGAATAAAGCTTATTAGGTGTGCCAGGGCTGAAATGGAATCCACTGCCCTGAGTTAGTTGCCTAAAAGCCCTGCTGAGCACAGGTAAACCCTTGCTAGAAAATAGAGAATACAATGGATAGTGCTGCATTAAACCACAGCCCATTCTCCAGTGTGCTCTGCTCATTGTGTGCCTCACTCTACTCAGGATTTGTGATTTTGAGGGCTGTCTCAGAGCTGGGACCTTGTGCTATATTGTTTTTAACCTGCTCCAGTGCCTCCATCCTGGAGGGGATCCAAACCCAGCTGCCTCCCCCGTGTTTGGGCTGGAGTAGGCACCTGCCTAGTGCTGGCACTGCAATTCCTGCTGGCCTCATGCCACCCTGCTGCATTAAGGAAAGTTTGCCCAGGTCAGTGATGCAGAGGTGGAGCTGAGACCACTTTGGAGGCTCTGATCCTGTGGTGATAATTTTGATCTGGGAAGATCTGCACTCTGATGTGTTTTATACCAAGCAGCTGTTGCCCAAGAGCCGTGGATGCTGAGCATGGCACATTGTGCAGTTGAATCATCAGACTTCTGTGGAATTTAATGGATTTTATTAGATAAAAACCAGAGACTTTTCAGGCAGATCACCCAAATCCAAATCTAAAACCAGTCCAAAAGTTAGTTCTCCTTTTTCTTTGTTTCAATGGTACCCATATGTGATCAGATCATATTTTTTCATGGTTTTGTCATCGAAGAACTGTATTTTCTCGTCACTTGTGTACACAGTATGAAAAAAGACTTGTAAAAATACTTTCATAAATACACTGTACTCTTGAAATTAGATCATTCATATCTTCTTATACAAAACCTTTTCTGTGAATTATTTTGTTTCTTTGAAGAATAGTGGTCTTTAACTTCAGTAGGACCTAAATTTTAGCCTTATGTCATAACTTGTATTTTCTCTGAAAAAACCAAAATCTATATGAAATAATTAGGCCTTCAGTGCTTGTTTTTAATACCCTTTATTTCTGTCAAACATGTCTGTGATAGTTCATTTAAAAAGGCATTAATAGATGGTTGTGAATATTTTCCAGTATGCCTTCTGTCACATACTATCATATAGTTAATAAAACTATTTTAAAAAATTAAACGTGTTTACATTTTCCTGTGTGTGCAATGCAGCTTCTTGATTCAGTAAGGAGTTTATCCCCAGAGGGTTTCTAGTCCTGGCTCCATGCACATGGTCACACAACTCCTGGTCACAACCTCATGTTCTTGTTCATTTGGATTCCTTTGACATCCTTGGTGCTCTGGGCCAGCCTGACTCACCCCTCCAGTTGTGTGGAGTCTGAAAGCAGCACGGAATGACCTGGCAAGGACCTGACAAGATGATTTTCATACCTTTCCACCAGGTTGTATCAATTAATCCTCAGTGCAATGACCCAGATCCCCAGGTGTCCCTACAGCAGGAGCTGATACTCAGGCTCCTGGTCTCTCAGAAAGCCCAAGCAAGCTTTTTAGGTCATAAAACTTTGTTAATACAGATAAGATTTTTAATATAAAGGCATTCTGCTCAGCTATCTGTAAAAATCCTCTGGAAAGGACGCCTTTGTTAAACTGCCCCTGAAGGCAAAAAATGTTTCATTGGATAAGTAGATCTTTAAGGCTTCAGAATTCTTCTAACATGAAGCAGCTACTTCATTTAACCTGCTCACCCTCCTGTCAAAGGAACTTACACTGCCTTTAAGATTATGGTACTATTTCTGTCAGGTAGGAAGCCAGACTATTTTAACACAGTTTTGGTGATTATGGCTGGTTTTTGGTGGTGGGTGGCCTGACTCTTTCCTGTTACCTGCTCCTGCTGCCACCCTACACTCAAACCTCTGATCATGACATCCCACTAATCACTGCAGCAAAGCAATGCCAAATCACTCTGTAGTTATAAGCACTAGAAACGCTTCCTTGACTCAAATCCTATGAATTCAACACCTTGCCGACTCAAGCTGTAATCCTTTCTTGGAAAGCTCTCAAACTTTCCTAAGAACGTTTTCAGTTATTAAAAATGACTAGTGCAATATGAAATAACCATTACAAAAAGCTCTTGTGACTCAGTAGAAGCTGCCTGTGCATCTAATTTAGTGATTTCTGTGGCAAATTGAACACAATTTTCATATTTACTTAGGTTTGGAAAGCACCTGTGTAAGCAAGTCAAGAGGTGTGAGAGTTATGCCATAATATGCGTGCTAAGAACATGGGGGATATTTGGGATATCAGATGTGCAGGGATGATTGCAAACACCTTCTTTGGAGTGCAGTTATGAGGCTTTTATTTTCATATTTCATTAGCTTGTGACCTTATTAGAAGCAACAGTTATTGTTTCCAAGGCTGCTCAAACTTCATCAAGAGCCTGATTTGGATGCTGAACCATCACTCCCAACAACCACAAAAGAAGCCAACAGAGTGGTGGGGAGGTGTGACAAGTACCACAGATTGGATTTAGATTTATCCCATGAACTTGTTTTTGTTTACAGTTCCTCCCACTTTTATCCTGCCTACATTTAGCTTTCCAAATTCAAAGGCATGGAGGTAGAATTCAAATATTTTGCCACTTTGGTGTGGCAAAATCTGTACACATTCCTCCCTCTCTTTTTAAAAGGATGTTAGAGCAGTGACTCTGCCACATGATGGAGTGTCATGCTACTAGAAGGGGACATTTTCTGCCATCACACCTTGGGCCAGGTGCTGCTTTGCCCCACACATTAACATCATTTAAATAGAAAGAACGAACCATGTCTAGAAAGTACAAAACACACGAGGAGACTTGAGAAGACTGGAAGCACAAATAAATAGAGGCAACTTGGGAGTAACTGTGTTAAAAATTAGTGAGCAAGCAAACAAACAAATGAAGTGCCAACCTATATGTTTGAAATATGCAATCATTTTAGGCGACACAGGAGATTATTCAGAAGGACAGTTCCCATGGCAGCTGACACCAAATTTATTTGGTTGTGTTCAGAAAACGCCTTGTAGACAATACAGGTGCATTCAGATTACATCTGGAATGAATTTAAAAGATGACTTTCGTGCCCTCTGCAGCGACAGTGACATTGCCTATAAAATAGTATTATTTAGACTTATCAGAACTGTGTGAGGGCGTTTTGATGAGTGACATTCATAACTGTCAGCAAAGCTCCCCACAATGGCAGCGTGGCTCAGAACACACAGATTTGATTTGCTGTCCTCTCTGACACTCTCTAAAGTATTGCTGTGCTTTGGTTTGGATTTGGAAAGAGGCTCATTTACATCCTGACACCAAAAATATGAACACCCATGGGTAAACAGGGCGTTCTGTGTCACTGTGGTCGAGACCCTGCTGCCACCAGTAACAGCATCACAAAATTCCCTTTTATACACTGTACAACCCTCTGTCCTGCAGAGCCCTGCGCTGGTCTAGGTGTGACCCTGTGATGACATTTGTGCTGCACCTTCTGCTGAGGGTGAAGCTCCCCATGTTTGACAGTGTAGGTGTCTAAAGGCTCAAACAAACACAGCCCCACATGGCTTGAGATATCCAAGCCCTTAGCCCATCAATCAAACTGTTAGAGAGAATATCTGTGTCAGGGGAAAAATTATATGTACCCTCCCTCCAAAAAGGCATGAATTTGGACAATATTTTAAAAATGATCTGGGTTTTTTTTAGTATTTGTTTGTTTATGTGTTACTATCTGAAATGTACTCTACATCTCTCAACTTTAGTATTACTGATGATTTTGGACTGCAAAAGATTCCTCTAAGGACTTCCCTTTCTTTGCTCTTTTTAAACTCCCTTACTCAGCCACACTAACTTTACACAGCACTTGGCTGTCATAATGTCCAGTTTTTATACTTTTTAATAGTATGTTTCCCCCCTATTCCAACATTTCTGAAGCACTAAAACGTCATTTAAGAGTTGCAGATCATATTTTAGTCAGCTATTCAGGATGCAGTTTGCTGGACAGCCTAAGGAGCTTGTTACAGCACGAGTCAGACAGGGACAGCTTCAGAGGGGCAGCACCACACAGGGACCACACAATTCATGGAGAACCTGGCACAGACACCCAGGTTTGTACCCTCCAGATAAAACAGTCCCTCCCAGTGCTCAAAATTTTGATGTCTCTGATTTCACAGATAACTCAGGGACAGATACTTGGTGCCCAAAGCTGCCTGTGTCAGCTGTCACAGAAAATCACTCACAATCACAGGATGGTTGAAGTTGGAAAGGACCTCTGGAGATCATTAGTGCTGCAAAGCCTCTTCAGAAACTTCATGTCCAGCACTGCTCCTCTGCAAAGGCTTATTAATGTCACACCAGAAGCTTGCAGGTGGCTCCTTGTGCTTCCCAGCCCATGCTGGGGCAAAGTCTGGAGGCAATCCCAACAGGCCAGCATAGAGTTCACAGCCTTTTGGTGAACACAGGTCTGTTTTGTGTCTCACCTATCAAGGCATACAAGCCCAGAAGATTTTAGGAGGGATAAGAAGGAAATGGATCTATTGCCAGTGGATTTTATGCTGGAAAGGGCCGGGATGTCCCTCAGTGCACACACAGGACAGAGTCCTGGACTTCGCCCTTAGGAGCCAGAGTCTGCATCTGCTTCAGACAAAGTATCTGACAGTCTGATAGTGCAAACACCTCAGTTGGTGCTGCCCACCCTCTCACCATGGTCATCTCTGAATGGCCCAGCCATGGTCCAACTCCCCAGCCCATGAATTTGTCATTTTTCATGTCAGACTAAATCCATGGAAAGAGACACAGAGAAACACAGGCTTCCCACAGGCTCTCCAGAGCTTTTTAAACTTTTGTCTGCTGGTCACAAAGGTATCCCAACAAAATGTGTCACATGAAGAAACTCCCACCTCCTGTGGGAACACTGCTGCTTGGGACAGGCACCAAACAAGGATGTGCTTCTACACTTTCCTGGTCAAATCCATTGGCTTCCAAGAAGGGGAAAATATTAATTCACCAAAGGTGCCAGCTTCAAGGTATAATTCTGACACATCAGATTCCTGATGAATCCTGGATCCTGTTTGATGTGCAAAGCAGAGTCTTTCTGATGATGGAAATGAAATAGGGACAAGCACTTGCCTCCTGCTGCAGAGCCTGGCATTCCCTTCCTGGACAGATGAGATTCTTAAGTAGTTTTAATCAGTATGTAATCAGTCCCTACCATTAGTTATGCCTGTGATCACAAAGCACAACTCCAGAGAGAGATTCTTAGAATATCTAGGAGGTTCCATGCATTATTAAGTGAAAAAAACCACAGACTCTACCTTTCACCCATTAATACTGTGCATAAGAAGTGCTCGTTGAGCAAACTTGCCAACTCTAATTATTCTCCCAGCAGAGTGTGGAGGGTTTTTTGGCACTTCTACAAGTCTAATGGAAACCTCCACAGCCCTGCTCCTGCAGAGGCAGCGTGGGCAGGGAAATCTCTGTGATGTGCTTCAGACTTCTGAGATAGCCCTGCCTTGTGTGCACATGCACACACCCACATCCAGCATTGCTCCGACAGATCCGAGGGAAAATCCACCTGCTGAAGGCTGGGATGCAGGGGCTGCATTCCTCTGTGATGTCTGAACTGATGTGTTAGAAGGTTGAGTCACTCAAATCTGGTACCAGAGGGGATCCTCAAAGCATCTTTGACTCATTGATCACAGAGGTTCCAGTCGCAAAGGGAAGAGAGAGGGAAGCTCTTCTCAGCACTACCCCCAGACCACAGCCAGGGACTGGGGAGGGAACACAGGCTGCTCTCCATGTCTGGGCTCCACTTTCCACTCTTCCTGGCAGGACAAATCATGTAATAAAGTTTCTTCACAGCTCATGACCTGGAACATGATGTATGTTGACTTGTATTTCTTATTTCTTTGGAACTTTTTGGTTTTTTAATCAAAAAAGACTTGAGTGCAGCAGCTAGAAATAAATTGAATTAACTCACTGAGTAGATATTTGTCCTCTGACTTACCTGTTACAGAAATCCTTCAAAATACAGTATTCTGTGGCACATTTCAGTATGAAACATGAGGGACAATGATATTATGATTTCAGCTTTCAGCCAGAGAAGATAGTAATTATACACCATATAAATAGAAGTGCAGTGAAGCTGCTTTGTAATTACAGTGTAACTAAGCTGTACCTCATTTACTTGTATTCTGAAGTGCATCTGGAGTTAGCAATTAGGGCCAGGACATGATTAAATACTTACCTTCACCAATCCCAGTATATATAACACTATACTTACCTTCACATGTGTATTATTTTTCACTCATATCTGCTATGAACCTAGATATTTTCCAGGGATTAATGATACGCTGTGAAAAGTTGATAGCCTGAAGTTCAGCAGAGAGCTATTAAACTGGCCTGGCCATTAATCCCTAGAAAATACCCTGCACCAAGGTTGTTATAAGGTGAATATGGAAAATAACTTTCCACTCATGTTGAGCTTTGTCTTGGCTGTTTTGTCAGTGTGTAGGAACTGCAAGTGACTGCCTTGGATTTGGGTGTGTCTGATGTAAACAGGATGGATCCTCCCTCAGCTCACCTTTGTGCATCACCAAGGCCCTGAACTGACACCTTGTGTTCCAGCCAGTCTGTCTTAGCCACAGAGTTCTGGCAATCTTTGGAGATGAATTTTAGAGTGAACCTCCATTTTCTGATATGTGTAATTCCAGCTTCTCTGAGCTGAGAAACAACACTGGCAGCCAAGTAAAAATATCCATTACCGGGGGAATATGTAAAAACACTGTTTCATCAGTCATCCTGCTCACACAACTCCCTCCCAGAACTCAGAGTGGTAATGAAAGTAATTTAACACACATCTATAATTAATTTACTACATTCTTCCTGCCGATGGCAATCATCTTACCTAGGAAAGTTCATGAAATTGATCTTAATGCATAAAAATAAAGATGGAAAAGCGTTAAAGGCAGCTAAATGTGGTTTACTTTTAAGCATGTAAGCAGTTAAGCACTGTTTGGAGAACCGATTTGGGGCTGATTTAGCAGCAGCCATTACCTGTGAGAAATGACAATGAGCACATGAGCAGAGCAGGGCTTTGCCCTCACCACACTCAGGGTGTGAGCACTGCTGAGAGCAGCAGCCTTTGCTCCTGCTCTGCATAAAGTGAACAGAAATTCTAGTTTGGGTTCCAAGAGGCAGTGCAGGAGGGGACAAAGCTGCTGGACAGCTGGAGGCAGCACCAGGGGCATGGCCTGCACCAGCTCTTGCTTCAGTGCTGTTTAAAGTCATGAGCCCAGGCCCCAGGGATCCATTTAGGACAACTCTGCCAGTGTGCAGAACATCCAGATGTGTGTGAACACTGCACACACACCTGTGCAGATACCACACACACACACACACACACACACATATATATATATATATATATATATATACAGGGACTGACAAAGCAAGGCCATCCTCACTATTAGTTTTACAATTTAAGAAAAAATTAGTGGCTTCAAGTTGTACAGCACAGCCCAGAGGGACATGACTTACCTGAAACATCTTACATTATATAGCCCTTCAAAGTATGTAATGCTTACAATTATGGTCTATTTTGAAATGTGCTTTGGATTCCTTCTTTCCTCCTAATTCCTGTAAGTGGTGGCTAAAAGGTACCTGTATTTCTCAACTGCCTTTTCAGAGACTGATTTAGAAACAAGAAAGCTCAAACCAGGCACTCACTGGTGCCCATTTGAGCAAGAATCCCTTTGCTGATTACACAAGTGTGCACTTTGCTAAATGTAGAACTGTATTTTCTTATTGGAGAGGAATCACTCATTTTATTCCAAATAAATAATATCTCTTTTTTTTCCTTCTTGCTAATAGCCCTGCAAATATTATGCATGAAGGGCCATCACTTGTTTTTTGTTGGAACTAGGGAGAAACCCATTTAAAACAAAAGAAAAATACACCGTCTGGCATTTATTCTCCTTTCTCCACCTTTTCTCCTTCCATCTTTCATAGGAGGAGCTAGATTGGACATGACAGGGAAGTAAATAAGAAACAAGTATTCAGCAGAGAATAAAGAGAAACAGTCGCTTTGAGAAACGATTTGAAAAATTCCGGAAAGATCGAAAAATCAATGTTTTCCTTTTTTATCCAAACCAAACCTTGCCAAGGAGCCTAGCACTCTAGAGGAGCGCTGCTCCGAGAGATGCACGTAGTGCTGCAACCGAAACGGCTTTGGCGGGAGAAAACACATCCCGATGTGCTCCCTAAAAGCGCGAAACAAAGAACGCGGGCGAGTTCGCCGCAGCGCGCCGCTAGAGATCAGCCTTGCCCCGCGCTGCGGCCGCCCGGCGCTGCCCGCCCCGCCGCGGGCACCGCGCCCGGGCTCTTCCCTCCGCGCATCCACGTCCCCCGTGCCTTCCTCCGACACCTTCGGCTCGGCCGGGGTTAACGAGCCGGCAGCACATTTTCCTGAGAGAGAGCGTGTGTATGTCTCTGCAGCGGAGATGCCGAGCTCCCGCTGGCCCCGAGGGTGTTTGCTTTGGTTTAGCTGCTTTTTTTATCCTATCCTCTGCTATAAACTTTTAGAGCTTTGTTTCCCCCCCCGACTCCCCTCTGCTGAGAGATGACTGTCTTAATGCTATGCCTGACATTTTCCATCCTAAGATACTCACGGATCTGGGAGGGAGGAATGAAAACAGTCAAAGGAGAAGGATATTTTGATTTTCTGCAAGGATTCTCTCACCCCAACCTGCTCCATGGTCTCTGAGATTGGAGGCAGTGGGCAGCAGGATGAGCCCACCACCTCTCTGTGGGCTCAGGGCAGGATTGGTGGGCATCCATCCTCCATCCTCCATCCCACCCCATGCCCACAGCAGTTCATTTTTACACTGGGGATGCTGGGGGCAGTGGTACTGCTCTGCTCAATAACCAAAATGTCAAAGTGGTGCGCAGTGGTCCTCCACAAGGAGCAACTCTGCAGTTGCTTCCCCTGGAGCACAGCTCTGCCAGCTCCCACTCTGTGCCACTCAGCCTTAATGCTGCAATTAATCTCCCTCTTTCCCCGTGTCAGGTATTTCAGAACTTCTCTGATCATCTTTCATTTTGCGCCTGGGAAATGTATTGAACATGATGTGCGGATGTAACCAGCTGTGACAAATTGTGGGATAGATGTGAGCAGCACATGGCATACCAAAGGATGTGAAATGCCAAGGCCTGGGCTTCAGCTTCATCTGTGCTGCAGCATCTCAGTTATGTGTTTGTCTCAGGCAGAGCTGTGTTCACCCTCAGGATTTGCCCCAGCTCTTTACCAAATCACTGTTTATGTTCACACGTGCACCTCACGTGATGTGCACGTGTTTTGGACACGTGGCTCACTATTAAAGTGCAATGGTTCAACCGCAATAGATGTTTTTAACTAATTACAGCCCTTTCTGGGAAAATGTACATCAGTTTTCATTGTGCCATTCTGCAAAAATCTACCCATGGGTTGGCTCAAACTGATGAGATTGTCTTGAGATTCTCCATCAAAATGAAAAAAAAAATGAAAATGAAGGCTAAAAAACCAATGTGTCTGAGTGGTACAGTGAGGACAGATGTGGGCTCAGTCTCCTCCAGCTCTGAGCTGGCCAGATGTGTCAGCCCCCAGGGGATGTGCCTACCTGAGGTCACTGCTGCTCTGAGAATAATGCTGTGCAACTGTCTGAACAGGTGAATTTGAAAGCCACTCTCCTCAGGAGCTGAGAATATTCCTCCTCCTGCCCATCTCTGGAAAACAAATGCAGAAGGCATTGGAGGGTGGCCAAAATTGGTTTATGAATTCTACAAAGATTGCAGTGCTCAGTTTTCTAGAGATGGCAGTCAGTGTACACAGCACCAAATAGCTCTTTTTGTGCTGGAGGGGGGAGTTGTTGGCCAGTCAAAAATTCAGATTCTAAGACCTGTATCTACCTCAGTCTTCAAAGCCTGAAGTACCATTAGGCTTGTGATGTGCAGGAAGACTCTTTGAAAAGCCAAAATTGACAGCACATGTCCTGGTGATGGAAACCAGACCGAGAGAGGAGGCAGCAGTTCTGCAGGAACCACGAAACACTAACCCAAAGTGATCCCTGCAAGCTGGGGTGAGAGCTTGAGAGTCAGAGTGGAGGGAGAGAAGGCTGGGTGACACTGGGAGAAATGTCAGTCCCAAATAACCTTCATGTCTGCCCAGAGTGAGAGGTCTTTTCTGCTTTCACACATGGTATGTGGGCACATGCTACTCTTCCACATTCATTTAGTGTCACCAACCCCCTTATGCCTACAGAGGACGAGAATGAGCCCAGCATTATAATATCCATTATACACAGCACAGAGGATTTTACAAGAAATGTGACAATATCTGAGAACCCCATCTCTTTCAAAGCAAGAAAATAACCAGGAAACACTGGACTGAGTCCCAAAAGAGATGTCACAGCATTTGATGTGTATTTATGCAGCTATTTAGAAGCAAACACGAAGCAGTGATTATGTATAGAATCAAAGGGAACAACAAACTCAGATTGTTTTAGTTTCCGCTCTATCTGATTAGCCAGGAAGAACAACAGACTGATATGCTCTGAGCAAACAGGAACACGCTAAGCCTAAATGCTCTGGTCCTCGGAGGATTTATTTTTATTTACTGCATGAAACAAGGAGGGAGAATGAAAGAGATTTGTTTTGAGTCAGCTGTGGCTTTCGGCAGCCCAGGCTGAGCCAGCCCTTCTGCACACCCACGTGCTGCTGGACTGAGGGGGGCTTCCTGGTGCCACTTCCCTGCTCCTGGGCTGAGGTCCTCAGTCAGCTGCAGCACCAGCAGTGGCAGCTCTGCAAGTCAGCCCTGGGTGGGAGTTGTGGCATGGGAAAGGGCTCCAGCACAAGGTGTTTCTCACCTGGGCACATTTTGCAGCAGAGTGTGAGTGATGGTCCAAAATGACACAGAGTCCCAAGGCAGGTGCAAAGGGGAACCACTTTATTGCAAAAACCAGGCTTTTTTTTAGGCAGTTAGGCCTTTATCAGTTACAGAGCTTTAAATCATAACAAACATAATTCAACCAAGTTATACACCACAGTTATAAAACTTGTTTTTGTACCTCTAATTCAGCCGAGTCATTTTCCCATAGTCCCCCTCTACTCAGCTGAAGTTAGAGGCCTGAGCCATGGTTTTACAATGCTTTCCTTTTGTAAGTTTTTACCTGTATGCAATAGTAGAGCATTAGGTGGAATAGCTGAATGTGGTGCCTCAGATGTCTGCTCAGTGCTGTGAGGCACCAGCCAGATTCTGAGAGAACAACAACTTGTTATGGACACACTCAGGGAGGATGGACAGCACTGATTTATGGGGACAACCAGCAATGTTTCCAAACTTTGTGCACAGCCATAGGGAGCAGAGAATCCACAAGATGTCTGGCATGATCCCAGCACAAGATGTAACTGGGAAGATTTCCAGGAGCCAGGTTTTAAAGAAAAATTGAAATTGGACATGAGCTCCTAAGTCTATAATGTGCTATCTCAGAAGGGTGGAAATCACCAGCTATAGCTTTGCTCTTGCAGACCCTTGACAGGCACAAGAAAGGTTGTGCTGAGGTTGAACAGGAGCTGCTGTTTGCATGATTTCATTCATCTGCCCTTGGAACACACCATGGGATCACAAAACACTGGTGAGCATTAGTGCTCAGTGCACCAGGAGCTGTTTTGCATCACTAAGGCTTAGGTATCACATTGCAAGGGTAGGTGACAGAGTGGCTGCAAGAACCAGTTTAGTGACTAAGGTTAAGTAGCTTTTTCATGCAGCAGTTAAAATCCTATGCCAAAAAGTCCTCATGACCTAAATAATAATTAACACTACTGGGGCAGGAAATAACCACTGCACATAGCAAGTGTTTTGTGTACTTCAAACCAACCTTTTATAAAACCAGCGAGGTTTTAGGGAGCTAAATCTTGTTTTCTTCCTGTTCTCTCCTATGGCCAGGGTGGTGTAGAGCAGCAAGACAATTAATTCATCACTGCTGGCCATCAGAGCCCTGCTCCCTCCCTGCTGTGTGGGGAGACAGTGGTGCTGTGCCTGAGAGAGTAAACCTGACTACACCCCAAAAGATGCAAAGCCACTGCAATGTGGCTCAATAAAGGATGGATTTTGTTCTTTCTCATCAAAATATAGGACACCAAGTGTTTCACTCTATTAACTTATCCTTGTCCTCTTAAATGCTTTAATAGTATTCTTTCAGTTTCTCAGTTACGTTTTATGTGGATTGATAAAGTGAGTTTTCCCACAAAAGATGTTGTGCTATAAATACCATTAAGATATACCTGAGAAATGGCTGAATAAACACTGACACAGAACAGGAAGACTTATTCCTATCTAGAGTCAATGGTATGATATTCAACTTACAAAAAATCCTGTTAAATGCAAAGAAAGGTCGGTAACATCATTTTTTACTCCTTTCCCAAAAAGGAAAGATTCCTCAAAAAAAAAAAAAAAAAGAGTCTAGGGCTTCTGCAAACACACTTTAGTGAATTTCTAAATGAAGAATAGTAATAGTTTTACGGAAGCTGGAATGAAAAAGGTCATTTTTGGAAAGGAGATCCAATAATGCAAAACCTCAGTGAAACATTATGAAGAATATGCCAGGGAAGACTGTTCAGCTGGGAGAGTAACAAGGATCTGCATTTTATTATCTTTTAGCCTATTTTCCCAAGCAGGGGAGGTTCACACACTCGTATTCCACGTACCTCTATGCCTCCACATCTGTTCCTCACGGGTAATTTTTTAACCCATGGAGTTGTCTGCCCAAACTTCGAAAGGGAGCAACAGTTTTAAAGGCAACTGAGATCCCCTGGCTGTCATGGAAACAGGCACTGCTATTCCTACTGGTGGAAAGGCTGCAGCCAGACCTCATCCTTACTCAGATATGGAGGAATTCACACAGGAAAAGATGTTTTCAGCACCCAAAGCCCAGGAAAATGTTCACCTGGAGCCTGCTCCTTCCTGGCACCAGAAAATCAAACTGCAGAGTACAACTGGAAGAAATCAGCTTCTATTAGTCTCACTGCTGAAAGAATGCCTCATTTAAAATTCAACTTTTCTGAGCAAGTTTTGTAAGGAGAAAGCTTTTTACTTGACTTTTAAACACAGATCTCAAGGCCATTGCAAGAAACACACTGTGTCTCTTTCAGGCTCGAGGACCCAAGCATCTGCAGGATCCAAGCATAAGGTTTTGCCCTTCAGAGGGCATGTGTTGGTCCTTAGACAGGTATGAGACCCTGATTCTGTATGGAGGAAGGATGGTCCAATTTGTGGCTTTGGACAGCTGTGTTCGATTCTCCCTTAACCATGGCACTTGGTGCTCAAGCCTCTTGGCAGTTAAACATTTGTACCTCACTTTTACCTGCACTGGTGCTGTGGAAGCTGCTCTGCTCTTCCACCCCAGCCCTGTGATCACCCAGCTTTTCCACTTGATGCAATTTCAAAACACAGGGCAAGCAGAGCTGAGGATGCACAACTCCTTCCTCAGGGTGTGACACTGAGGATTTGAAGAGGAGAGGTCCTGGCCTCTCCCCCTCCCCTTTGCCTCTTCATTTCACACTTCACAAGTGCACCAGGTGCCTTTCTCAGCTGAGAGCTGAGGGTCTGCGCTGTTAGATCCTACAATTCCCTGTGCCAACAGCCTTTGGGGTGGGTGAGAGTTGGATTTACAGCCAAGTACAGCAAAGCATATCCCTAAAGAGCCTCTCTCTCCGTTCCCCAGATCTCAATCTGGCCACACCACAAACCTGAGACAAAACAAACAAACCAAAAGCCTCAAACAGCTATAGCCATACCACAATATAAATCCCAGAAAAATGTATGGGAAGGCAAGCCTAACCTGTCCTGAGAGCCCCTGCTTCCAGAGTGGAGCTGTTCCTGCTACAGGGTGCTGCATTGCCCCAAATAAAACTCTATCTGAAGCCATGCTAGGTTAGGTTTCAAGGATAGTTCAGGATTCATTTCATGATGTGAAATATGGTTATCCCTGAATTTTTGTTGCAGCCTCAGTGATACCTCATATAGCTCTCCCAGATTTTTGGATGATGAAGACAATATCCCATTAAAGCATCACAGTATTCCTGTGCTATCTTCCACAGGTGAGAGGAGACAGCTGGGAATGTTATTTGCATGGATAAGGGGAAGACTGATTGAATTGAGAAGCAGCATTTGTAATCCTGATTTGAGGAAACGCCTGTGTTTACCAGGGCATTACAGCCCCCATTTATCTGTCATCTCTTCCCTTCTTCAGCTGACCAGTGAGATTTTATTCTGCCCAGATCTGGCAGGGTTTGTTTTATGCACTTCTTCCTTGTCATCCCTGCACACAAACACACACAGCACACACTGCCTGGTGTATCCACAGAGCTCACACAGACTCTCATCTCTTATGAATGCACCAAAAAGGTCAGAGCATTCAGCTGGCATTGCAAATCAGCACCAGTTATGTACTCTGACAGCACCAGATGTCAGCTCCAAAATGAGCTGCATCTGTTCAGCAGTACACAAGGAGCAATGCATGAGAGGATGGGACCAGACCCTGGAATGGCCCCTCAGAGCCAGGGCTGTGGGCTTGCATGGCAAATGCAGCAATGAGTCCATCTGCAAAGGCAGCTCTGGGCTTCCATCCTAGACTTGTTGCTGTGCTTAAGCTGAGATGGGAATGAGAGGTGCAGATAAAATGCAGCATCCAGACTGACCAGGGGCTGGCCTGAACATGGCAATTCCCTTTCTCAGCTCTGAGCAACATGGGCCTGTTTTGTTTTCCATCAGCTCTTTCCCACTTCAAATCCTGTTCCCACCAGCTAAGGGGTGTTAACTGGGGTTTCCTTCATCTGGTCAAGCCCTCAAGCAGCATCTTCCTCCCAGTGTCACTGACACCAAGGGAAGAGCTGGTTTGGTAGTGACAACCAGGACAGGGTGACCTGCCCTGCCCTGGAGCATCCAGCCCAGAAGGGCTCCTCAAAGTCACATCTTTGAGATAATCATGCCCCCTGTAAAGCTTGACAAAATGTATTCTCCCTGGACATGATGGAGATAGTTTGGCTTATTTTGTCTTTTGGAGTTTTTTTTAAGGTGAGGGCAAGGAAGGTTTTCCTTTTCTCCCTTGCACATTGCATCTGACATGATAAATCTTAGAACAGTAATGAGAACAAGTTAGTAGGGGACTATATTTTCTCTTCTCATAATGAGCTTTGTCATGGAAATGGATTGATTTTATGCCACTTTCTTTCCTCTTTATAATTTTTATGGGTGGAATGAGTTAGCAAAATTTTCTCCCTCATAAATTCAATATAAATTTGTCTTAGCCTACGTAAGTCTGTGTTTATTTTGGCCACCTATTTCACATCTCCCCTGTTTACAGCACGGGAAAGAGGGGAAATGGCCAATCAATCAAAATCTGGAATACTGAAAAGGTCACAGCCATTCACACGACACCAGCATCCCCTGCAGCACCAGCTGCTGCACCACTCCAGGTGTGCCTCGTCCTGCCTTCCCTGCAGTTTCCCCAGGCCCTGGAGAAACTGGGAGAAATTCAGATCTTACCTAGAGGAAACCAGTGCAGGAAGAATGACAGTGAGAGGTTTCTGCCTCCCGTCCAGCCAGAGCAGATGTCCCGTCTGGCGCATGGCGAGGAGCGCTCGCGATGGCAGCGCTCCCGTCACTGCTGTCACCCTGGCACCGGGACTGCCAGCCCCACAGAGGGAAAATGGATTCAATAGCCACCCTCTTCATCCAACTGCTCTTCCCTACAGCCCCAAAAAGCTGCAGACTGGATTGATGAATCATTTCCCCTTGAGCGTTGCATAGTTTTCTCCACCCTCTCCAAATTTCTTGCTTACCACCTTTGATAAATCCTTTTTCCCACCAATTCAACAGCTGCCACTGTGGCAGAAAAGCAATTTTTTTCCCAGGTACACAACAGCAAATGAGGGGCTGAACTTCAGGTGTTCCTCCTTGTGGGGCTAAACTAGACACCTGCATATTCACTGGTGCTCATTTCTCTTTGCACAGACCGACTAAAACTTGAAATTCCCCTAAAATGAAAGCATGGAAACAAAAAGGAATTTCATCTTTGTGCAGCTAGGTGCAAAATCATACATAATGTAATGGCTACAAATAGGACTACGAGTCGTCTTCTTCTGCCCAAACCAGCAGGGCAGAAGGTCTGGAGGGCCAGAACATACCACACACAACAAGCCCAGGGTGTGCTGGAAGGTGGCCTAGTCCCTGCTAGGTAAGAAACTGGCCTCTAGAAGTCCAAATGGACCAAAAATTTAAACTCATAATGAACCTCAACACTCTGAAAGTTGTAACCCTTTGCAGTAAGACTTCATAAAAGAGATAAACCCATTACTCAATGGGTGTTTGGATGATAACTCTTCTAAGTGGAAAGAATGTAGAGGAGAAAATATTAAGCAGGGGAATTGCAATTTTGCATTTTATGTAATAAATGAGGAGATGAAGGGAACATGTGACTGCTGTTTTACAAATTGAGTTGTGGAAGCCAAGCTCCATCTCTGCTCCCATTAAGGATTAGGATCTGGAGAGAAGAGCTTAAAATCCAATATTGCTTTGAAAACAATGCACAGACACAGCTTCAAGTCATTGCCTTCACTGCACTTTGCAGCTACTGTGGGCACTACACAACTGCTTTGCAAACCAGCCCCATCAGACACTGCAGAAAGGGAGGGAAAACTGAGGTAGGCCCAGGGACATGCAGAGGTAATCTCCCTCTCCCTTTTCCAAAAGGATTAACTGTCCTCCATCAGCACCTCAAAACCATCACAATAATAAGTGAGAGAAGAGATCCACTCACTGTTGAGAAGGATTCATTTTTATCTTCATCTTTAAAGAGAAGGTTTAGGAAATGGGGAAAAAAATTAATGCAGCAAATACTGGTTTAAGTCACTGGAAAATTTTAAAGCCCATTATATAAAAACAACAAATCCTAGAGAAGGAGAAAAATTATTTTACCTATTGAACAATGTCAGCGTGCAGACAAATGGGTCACATCTGGCTTTTTGAAGGCATGAAGCTCAGAAATTAGAAGTCAGCTTCCATTGAGAGAGAGAGAGCAAGAAAGGAGTATATTTAGGTACTGTGATGCTAATATTAGCAGGTTTGTAACCCTTTTCCTTCTACAGGGTGGCTGAATAAACAGCCACTGATACAGGGAATAAGAAATCTGTAATGTATAACCAATGCATAAGAAGAAGCTCTGACTGTGTATTCACAGGAGAAGATAAATCAAGAACTCGAGGCACTCTATTTTAAAAACCCAAATTCTTGGGTTTTTTTTACAGCAAACTGTGTTATTTTGCCTCAGCACTGTTGGGAATAAATGTAACTGTAACTAAGCATTGCTAGAAGTAATAGAACAAAATCCCCCAACGCAGTAAGCAGCAATGGGTTCATGCTGAAATCCTCCTCACTCTTGCTACCACAGGTTCTGAAGTTTGGCAAAGTATAACTTAGAGAAGCAAAAATCCTTCTAAATCCACCCAAATAAGGCTGAGGGGGCAGTGCAAGTGCAAAACCCGGGGGGGCTTCTTCACTAAAATTTGTTTCTACTCCTGGATGAGTCCTGACACCAACTCAGAAGGAAGCAGGGCAGGAAGGTACACGCTGAAAGTGAGCTTCTGGTTCCAGGCCTGTGGTAGTCTGTCCAGCTGCACAGTGATCAGCTAATTGACAGTTAATTGGCTTGTCAGGCAGTTCTAAATATTCCTTTCTGCCATAAGTAGTAGGGATAGAGAAAAAAAGCCACCTGGGAGAGAGCATCAGTTTTCTGCGTTACAGAGTTTTCGGATAAATCATGTTTTCTTGGCAGCTAATACAGATTTGTCCACAGAACTGTTCACCTCAGCCTCTAAATATAGAGGCCCTCAGATGTTGTTCACATATGAATGGAGTTATGAGAGTGTGCTGTGATTTATAGGCACCTTTCAGTTTACATCTTTGATTTACTTAGACTGGGATTTGTTTCTTTATGGAGTTTTGCACTGGCGTTTGCAAAGCACCAGACCACAGCAATTCCTGAAGGCTCAGGAGCAATAGTTGCTGTATATCCTTACAGAGCCAGAGTGCTCTGAACAAGGGCAATAAGAAATGTTTACCCTGCAAAAGCTCCTTCAAATCCTCCTGCAAAGAATCTGGTTCTTCTGCAGCATTTCTTTGCCATCTGAATCCTTCAGCCTGTAAGAAGTCACTCAGGACAGAACTTGGAGCAAATACATCCTTCATTTCCTAAATCAGGAAAAAACATCTCTTGCCCTGATTACTACATCTGGAAGAGGTCCAGAGATGTGAACATTGCTCCTTTCCATCACCACCTCGCTGGCTTTCTTTGCCATCTCTTGCTCACTCTGTGCAGCAGGACAGAGCAGTTCTTTGGTGCACAAGACACCCAAAAAAAGGGCTTGGCTTGCAGATGCTGAGCAACCCCAACACACTGACTCTTCTCCTCCTCTCTCATCTGGCCCATTTGGAACTGGAGGACAATCCTGATCTCCTTGGAAAGCTGCTACAAGTGGCTGACACTAATTTCAGAGCAGTGAAATGTGGTTTACAAGCTCCTTGCCAGCAACCTTTAGGGTCCACAAGTTATAAGACAGTGGGAATGCTGTCACATCCCTGTTCCTCTAGAGTCACATCCACTTCTTTGTTCTCCTGTCACTGATTTTTACTGTTCACCCAGGTCTCATCTCTCTGCCCAGCCAATAAATGCTTCATGCTGGAGCCATTCAGGGGAATAGGTGCACACACAGAGGGTTGGTACTGTAACAAATGCATTACTACCACAAAAAGGGAAAAGAGTTTGGAGTGTTAACTTGACAGAAAAAGCCAATAATATGATTGTATCTTTTTAGTTCTCTTTGCTGTCTATCTGGTATGAAGATTCCTCTTGGGCTCGTGCCCCCAGAGCTGAAAATTTAAACAAAACTTACATAATTTAACACTGCTTGAACATGGGTGACAATGATTTGCCTTCATTTTTGTTTTCATTAATCCCAGTTTTGCTGTTAGGTTGGTTTGTTTGTTAATCCTACAAATGAAACTAAACCAAAGCTGTTATACATGAAGGGCTTGCATGGATCAGATCTTTTAGTGTCATATTGTGTTCTTTTATACAAAATGATCAGCTAGTAATTGGTTTAATGGAAGAAAAAACAAATAAAAGCCTTGATGAAATGAGTATTTCACATGCCATGCATGGCTGAAGGTATGCTAACTGTGCAGAGTATCAGTGCTTTGTGCTGGACACAGCCTCATTCCCAGCAAAATCAGCAGAGATATTCCAGGGTGGGAGCAAGCTCAGATGCAGGATGGCAAGGAGCAGACAACAAGCAGTTGATGCAATTCACTGTGGTGTCATTGATGCTGGAACTTGTGAGCTGATGGCAGCATATTCCAGTAATGAGCACATCCCCTCCCTCTGTAAGGTGTTCAGGTGGTGCAGGAATATCCCGAATTTTGTTTTTCTGTGTGTGTGTCCACCACATCTACCCAGACTTGCTTTCCTTTGCCACAAGAGCAGCTGTGATAAAGGGCTCTGTAAATCATGGGGACATGCAACTTTGGTTCACCACTCTGTAATATCCCTGCTTTCTCCTCACAGCTTGGTGGTCTGCAGTGGCTCAGCTTCCCCCAGCTCTGGTGCTCATCCATGTGTACATTTGAGTCTATCCCAAACCCACTGAGCATGAGTTTTGATGCTGCAGTGCCAGAACGACAGCAGAGAAGCAATTAAGGCTTTTTTAAGAATCTGCAAAATCTTTTACATACTGCATCGAAATTTTAGGCATCATTTTGCCTTGGTGTCTGCTTAGAAATTCTACTCCATTCTGTTAATACCAGGGGAACTGTGTTAATTTGCCCCAGAAGAGGATTTGTCTCTTGTTTTGATCAGTGGCATGACCAGGATATTTGTGTATTTTCTGTTCTAATGTCAGGGTGACTCGATGACATGCACAGGCTATTATTCAATAATGATGCCTAAATGGAGCTATCAGAAGGGTTATTATCAAGGTTATTAAAAAGCAATTCTTTCTGCCTTCAGTTTAACCATGAATTGCAGAGCTAACCATCATCTAGGTGAGGATGTGCATATTAATCAAGAGGCTTCCTATGGTCTACCTAGATATCCCAAGCCTGGATAATGATTGATTTACTCTACTCTTAGATTAGCACACAATCATCCAGGGGTGTTGAACATCTGACCAGCAGAGTTAATTCATGATGCCTGGCATCCATTTTGCAGTTTCCTCACATCTGTTCTTTCTGGCTGAGACACTACATTTCTTTTAAGAGCCCAGAAAATGGCACATAGAGAAATGTTTGTGGTGCAGGCAATGGTCCTACTAAAACCACTTTCACTTCAACATTTTCCAGGAGAAATAAGCTTTCTACAGAACAATATGCCAGATGCTAAGGCATGGAAAATGCCAATAATTTTTCAGCAATCATTTGAAGCTAGTTGCCCAGAATTGCATTCCTAGGCAAACCAAATTTAATCAGGTTAGTTCCTAATGAGCCTGTGAGCACTATTTGGGCTAAACACCAACTTTAGGGAAACATATTTAATTTCACTTCTTGCCTTGCTAAGGTAAAGGGCAGCTCCACATTGCTGTCACATGTTTCCAGCAAACCCTGAATGCAACAGGAGCTGCATCTGTTGAGCCATTTCTTTGACAGGATCCTCAGCTGCCTCAGGACTTTCCTGCTGACTCTGCACTGTCAGGGCACACATTTCAGCCTTGGCAAGGCTCTCACAGTGCTGTCAACCTGACCAACACATCTCGTATTAAACGGTTTCCCATTTGCTGCTATCATCATTTTCACAGGCTGCACTTCAGCTTTGCTGTGCACTTCTAACACTTTCAATATTGCATTTTGCAAGTGAGGAGACCAGAGATGCCAATGTGTCCAGTTCCTTTCCCTGGCAGCCTGAGGATGACAGCCAAAATTACAAATGGTCACTAAAGGCAGGCAGACTTTGCTCTGGTCTATCCCTCAGTTATGTGATCAAAACTGCTCATCCAGTCCCGGGAAGCTGTCAAAGGTAAGTGTACAGAACAAATGCGAGGGTGGATTTAATAAAGATTCTTTTGAGAAATATTGTTTGCACAATCAATAAAAAGCTTTTGGAGGGGCTCTCAGGGCTTTTAGGCAGTGATTTGTGTATAAGAATCTTCAATAAAACACAGACATTTCAGAAGGGACATTGAGATTCACCTCCTTAGGTTCAAGTGTTGTGGGGCAGGTGCTGATGTGCTGATGGACAGTCCTGTGCTGTTTTTCAAAACACTGCCGTGAAGAGTGACAATGATTACATTGATTTGGAATAGCTGCCAAAAGTGAGAGGGAGAGAAGAGTTATCATTTGTATACAGAAAGACATAACTATCAAAAAGTGAAGTGTATTCTGAATTTCCTACCATTCATGGAATCAGTAGCCTGGAAGCTGGATTCCCTGTAAATAGAGCAGGGTCAACCAAAACTGCTTCAGTGGAAGCAGATGAAAAGCCTTGCGGAGAATCATCTCCAAAACCTATTGAATAATTCAGTGCTTGGAAACTCATGTTTAGTTGTTCCTTCTGCTTATAAAGCACAAAATACTAGGACTCTATATCTCTGATGTTATGGAATAAACTGAGGTGAGCAGCACTTTGCTCTGAGGAAGTTTGGGTATTTTCTGACAAAAATTGCCTTGTACAAGCACTCTCTCTGTTAGTGGGACAGACCTTACTACACACAGTACTATTAGAGCCCTGCTTCCCCATCCACCCAGCCCATCAGAGAGACAATCACTTCTGGAAAAGCATCTTTATTACCAGTTAGCATGTACTTCAAGCTTCTACCACGGAATAGCAAATTGACCCCCTGGGAACAAAAAAAGCAACAGAGTTTTGCATCCCCCCTTCAGAGCTGAGTACCAAACATAGATATCCCATTCTGCTTTAGACTGAAGCTGTTGGATTAAATTCTTCCTGGAGCCCTCTTTTATGAGAAAACCTATTTTTAGAGAGGATTTAGCAAAGATAAGGAGAGCACCCAGCCCACAAATCTCTCCAGGGTACAGCCCTGTGGGAGCTACAAAGAAGGAATGCTGGTCTGGCAAAGCATTTCAAGTATGTCCAAAATAAAAGTCCTGGGGAGCAGAGGTGCTGAAGGCTTGGCTCTGTGTGCAGCTGAGGTGCCCCCAGGGTGGGCAGCACTGGGCTGGGGAATGGGGTGAGGGTGGTTTGGTTCTTCTCATCATCAGGGGTTGCTTGAGCCCAGCCCAGCTCAGCAAAGTGGACTCCTCTGCCCTGATAATTTATGCCCTGTTATGCTTTAGCTCTGTAATTTACCAAAATAAAGAATAACATTCTTGTAACAGAGATTAATGGCTGTCAGGCTGCAAAGTAATTTTTCAATATGAAATGGAGCAAAACTTACATTTTTAGCACAATTTCCCAGTTCAGTGATGCACCTGGTAATAATTATGATTTACATTAACCATAACATCATCCTTCTTATATCAACTTGCCTTAGTGAAGAATGAAATAGGCTCTTGTTAAATGTTTCATGAAATAATTCAAATTACATATGCTAAAATTTCCCAGCTCCCACTGGCCAGGCTAAAAATCAACAAGAATAAAAATTATTTGCTGCTGTAAACCCCTGACTCTATGTTAAGAATTAGGCAAGTAGAGCCCTAAGAGCTCTTGTGGTTAAATTAATTATAAGAACAGTTGAGAAAAACTTAAAGTCTAAAATAATTATGCAACTGCAAAACTCATTTTATGCAGATTTTCCATGTGCTGAGACTGAGTTCAGGCTCACTTTCTCCTGTAAGAATTTGCCTGTAACAAAACAAAAAGAGGAACAAAACCTCTGCTATCCCCAAAGTCAGCAAAGTTCAGCCCTTCAAGACCACCTAATTAATTAACTTCCAGGCAGCAGGGCTGCAGAAAAGCAAAGGAGTTGGTAATTTGTTGCTTTGCTAATCTAGGGCCTGAGTGGGTCCCTCATTCTCCAAGGCAGGAGGAAACACTTTCCTAGTGGAGTTTCTTGCCAATATATAATAAACTTCTACAACAAAACCAAAAGACATTGTCTTTTCCTTGCAGTTTGTGAGGAATGCAAAAATTTACAGGCTAAAACATTACACAAAAAAAAAAAAAAAATCACTTGAACAGTGTGAATTATTTGTCTTAGAAACACAGATAAATGAAATATAAAACAAATGGAACCCTAAAGAGCAGGTAAATTCATTTGAATAATGGGATTATGATTTATGATTTTCCTAGTGCAAGAGCGAGACTCAATTCCACAACTTCTACTTCTGCACTGGTTGCACAAAAGCTGCTCTGCTCCCGTGCATGGAGCACCAGGACCCCAGGCAGGAATTCAGGGGAGACCTCACCATGAACAGTCATGGCTTCTTTCCTGAGGTGCTGCATCTCTGCCAAGAGGAGCCCCTTGGCCAGCAGCTTCCCAGGAACCCAGGGGGCTGGAAACCCTCACTCCCCATAAATATGCCCCCTTCCACTCAAACAGTCCCTGGAGCACCTGCTGGAGACAGATATGCCCAGATTAGACTGCAGGATTCTCTCTGCAGGGAGCCTGCTGCTGTCTGGGGAGCAGGAGGGGGTACAGCTCACCCCAGGGCAGCAGCGTGAGCTCAGCCCCAAACCTACACCAGCCAACTGCTGCCAGCGTGGCACCAGGGACAGCTGATTTTGGCACCAGCAGTGGCCAGCAGTGCCTGGCACAGGGGTGCAGAGCTGCCCAGGCAGCAGCTCAGCCTCCCCAGTGCAAAGGGCTGCTCCATTTCCTCTGGCTCACTCAGTCCCTATCAGCTGAGCTGGGTAACAGCCTGGTGCTGCTGCCACTGCCAGAGTAAAGTTCAGCACTGAATCATTAATTAGAATGACTGGATACTCTGGGATTTAAACTAGTGATTAATGAGCCTCTCCAGCTCTAGCTCCATGTGAACAACTATCTAGTTCATGTTATATTTAACTTATTTAAAAAACACCTCGCCAAGGCAGTAAATCTTGCTCAGAAGAATTAGTGGAGAAAGAAATAACACACCACATTTATTACATTGCTTGCAAGATGATATTCACACTCTCTTGCACTAATTTGAATGTCTTCTTTAGAGAGATAATAAAATTTATGTTTTAAGGGTTTCTTTGAAAATCTGTCTAGATTGGAAATGGTGAAGGGGATAAAGACAGGGTAAAGAAAATGGGTATGGCAAATAATGCAAAATAATTCAGATGAAGCAAAAACACAGTGCCTTGCTCTTATTCACTTTGGTATAAAGCTCCCAAACCCTTTGTGGTAAGACAGCATAGTCTGCCAAACCAAGCAATCCACTGTTAATTACCTTGCTAAGGAAATTTGAGTTGTACTGGCTGCATCACACAGGTGCTCAGACATCCTGGGTTTCCTGGTGGTTTTTGCTTTTCTTAAGCAAAGGTTACAGTGCAGGGGTGCACAGCAAATGCATTGGAAACACAATTTTGAACTAATCTCTTCAGAGCATTAATCCACTCCTAAGCTCCCTTCATTCCTGCAGGATACACAATCAAAAGCTGGGATCATGGCTGCTGGGGCAATGCTTCCCCTCGCATCTGCAGGCAGACACCAGGAACTCAGAGGCCACCAGTCTTCACCAATTCCTCTAACTGTGCTCAGTGACCTCCTCACCAGGAGTCAGTCCCGGGTATCTACAAATTTCCGCATGTTTAAAGTTCCTCTCTCCTCTTTTATCTTTGTCTGAGAGCTGTCAAAATGCAGCTACAATTTCATAGGGTAATGAGGAAGAGATTAAGGAATGCACACATCTGTCACCTAAATACATGCAATAAGGAGAACATAAAATAAATAAAATCAGGATCCCATAAAAGCAAACAGCAGCAGCTGAATTGCCAGCTCGGGTGCCCCCTCCATCAGGTTAACCCCTGCACCCCCAGCTGCAGCAGCACCACCTCTGCAAGCCCCAGACCCACCCACAGGGGATATTTTCATTGTGGCCAGGCTTGTGTCCAGGGATGGGGGTAAGAAGGACAAGCATGCTCTCCATCCAGCCCATTCCCTTTGCAAATGGGGCATAACCTAACCCCCTTGTGACATCTGTGCCTTTCATGGAGCTGAATGGAAACACCTGAATTTCAAACCATCTGCAAAACCCAAAGCAGAGTCTTCTTGCAGCACATTAAAACTACACCATCACTAAGCCTAAAATACCAACATATTATTCTTTGGGACTACTCCAGCATCATCTGTGGAAACATTATCAGCCCTTGGCTTTCCTTATCTGTGCAGGCCTGAAGAGATCAACCCAAACCTGTTCTCAGGCAGAAGAATTCCAGTTTCCAGGGGCACATTTCCAGACCTTTGAGCTGGGTTGTCCACAGATCTCTCGCCACAGGAGGTAATGGAGACTGTGGAAATGGGCTCATTCTCTCTATATTTAAACAATAATGTCCTGGTAACCATTTTCAGCCTTTACCCAGAAATGGTTAAGCTCCTAAATTGGATCCATTATCACCCAAATGAAGACACATACCAATAAGCTAATTATGTTTCTTACCAAACTCGTGAATAATTAAATATTTTATTGTGATGTTACAATTTGTATTTATTATCCTTTGCTAAGGAGTGAAATTAAACATAATGAGGTCTGTTAGTGCCTCTCTTCAGAGACAAGCCCACATTACAAGCACCTATATCATTTGCACCAATGGTGATTAATGGGTTTAATTTACTTGACTTGCATATGTTGGAATTTGTGAGGGGGAGAGAGAAGGAAACTCGGATTGTTAAAATCCTTTTAATTAGACTAATAATGCCAAGTTTGCATGTGTTAACTAGGGTGCACTATTAATTAGTTTTAGTAGGCTGTTTTCTGAGAGGTGGCACTGTAGCATTCAGGCCTGTCTTGTGATCCCAGGAGAGCTGATAAGATGACAAACAGAGCATGACATTACACATAACTGCAAACAAACAGCCTTTAATCTTTCTGGATGAAGAATTGGGGGTAATTGATGAGCAAAACCCTTGCTGCACTTTAGCTGCCTCTTCCTCTCGTTGCCTTTACTGTTATTCATTCAGCTACAGCTCAGCCTCCACAGCAGCCCATCCTCAGCAGTGCTAAAGTTGTAGGGTAGTTATGGACCTCAAGCCCCCCCAAAACTGACAGCTGAGGGCTTGTTCACACACAAAGCACTCAGTTCTGGGGTTTCACAGCTAAAATAGCTCCTCCAGAGCAGGAGGCAGCGGGCTGGACAGACTGGTCCCACTGGCACACAGCTTTCCCTGCAGGTACCCGAGTGCCCTGAGCATCCCCACAGCAGCTCCTGCGCCGGTGCTGGGAGCCTGGGGCAGCCTGGGAGCCTCGAGGCACCACCAGAGCAACATTCACCATCTCCTCTGCTGTCTCACAAGGGGCAAACACACAAAAGAAGGGACAGGTTCTGCCTCAGATCAGGCGGCAGGTCGGGAGAAAAGCACACAGCCAGGCAGAGGCTGGGAAAGGAGGAGAGGAGTCAGTGGTGAGGGGGGCATGGGTAAAGCTCCCTGGCATGAATTTGGCTCCTATTTGCATGGAGGTAAGAAACACACAACAGCTTAAAACAGCTTCCCATAAAACCTAATCCTGAGTGCCACACTGACTGTGTGCCATTTTCAGTGCTGAGGACAATCAGTGGGCAGGTAAAATCACCTTGTGTGAGCAGCTGGCACATGATCTTTGTGCCCCCCAAACCCAGGGCAGGGAGCGAGGCCTGAGCCAAAGCTGCCAACTGCAGCTGGGTGGAGCATGGGCTTCCCAGGTGTTTTCTAATCCATATTAATCAAGCTGTGTCACCACAAGCAGCCTTTGGGGCATTCTCAGGCCATAGAAGCAATAAAATTCCTGCCTCTTTACTGGAATAAACCTGGAATTCAGCTGCACTGTCAACAGGCATTTGTAACAGTTAGCAGTTTCACTGCTGGAATGGATGCCTGAAAGACTGAAGATTTCAATCTTCACTTGCCTTTCTCTGTTCATATTAAATACCTGTCAGTGCTCTAATGTGTGGAATTTGCATCAACATCCGTGGAGACATTTTGAATGCAGAACAAGCAGGGATTGTGCAATAAAGCTCCATAGTGCAGACAGGAACTGTGGTAATGGAGGGAATATGTCTTCAGTCCTTTTCTTTTGCAGCCCTGTCATACTGTTCCCAAGAAATACAGATACAGACTCATGTCCCTGTAGGCTTACTTAGCTCTAATGCAAAGGAAGCTGGCTCCTGTTGAAGCAAACTGGAGGGGAGAGGAAATGTTTTGGCTGTTGCTCCAGGTCAGGAGTTTGGAAGCCAATGTAACCCTGTGGGAGTGGAAAGGTACATTTTATATCACCCTAAAATCTACAAAATGCACTAAAACAAAGGGAAAGGTCCCCATGACAGTGGCTTTGGTGTCAGGTTCCAGGTGAAGGCAATGCTTTGAGGATGAGGCACATAAACCCTGAGTTCATTTACTCTGTCATCATCTGCCACGCTTTAGAGATGAGAAACCCATCAGCAGTTTAGTCCATAAATAAGCAGAGGTTAAATTAAAGCCATAGCCACACAGAGCTATAAAAAATTCTAGGAAACAGTCATAGGTATTCTAAGAAGGAAGGCAGAAGAGAGGAGAGACAGCACAAGAACGTTTGCAAGTCCCTCTTTCTGTGTCTCAGCTGACATCAGAGCAGTTGGGGGCTGCAGCCCCTGAATTTGTCTCTGGCCCCACTGAGATGGGCAGGCAGTGCCCAGCACAGGTGAGGTCACACTGAGCCAGAGCTGCACATCTAATTGCCACCATCACTGAACCTCCAGCAACACCTTATTGCATCTATTCTGAACGAGCACCAAGAGGCCATTAAGGCATTGCCTAACAAGTGATGTGTCTGGCACTGCACTGTCTGTGTACTTCGACTTCCTCAGGTGATGAGTGGGGGAGTCAGAGGCAAATAAACCCATCTTTTTACCATTTACCAGCTGCTAGGCTGTGAGCTGCCTTTTCAGTCAGATCTTGTCAGCCCAAATAGCTACACACTCTGAAGTGCTGTTCTGGGATTTGAAAGGACACTCCAGATCCTTCCAGGAAAATGGGTTATGGCCATTCATTGCTGTTACAAGCACATCACTGCAGTTTACACCTGGTGCTTTGCTCACAGCCACAGTTTAAAATCTGCCTCGCAATAAGGAATGAACCTGCACATTTCCCCATAAATATGGATAAAAGCATCTTTTGTTTGGTGCAGGTTCCTCTCCTGGCTGAAAGGAGACTTTGGCCATGATCAAATCACCAGTGGCAGGTAGGGATTGCAATATTGTGATAAAGATTTCTTGCACAAAACCTCCCTTCAAGTGGGGGATCCAAAAGGTTTTCTCTGTGAATATTTTGAACACTCTGAGGTATTTTATCCCTAGCTGAGATAAGGTGAACTCTCTATCATGCTTGAATAGTAAGAAATGTTTCAGTGAGAGTCTTTAACCTTTCTGATAGAGTTTTGGACTCCAAACCAAGTAAATTGTGCACTAGCAAGTATTTCAAACCACAATGCTATTTCACATTACAAAGACAACTCTAATCTTTAAAAAAAAAAAAAAAAAAAGAGAGAAGTGAGAGAGTGTGCTTTTAAAGAATCTTCAAATTCTAGTAAAAAGGACACACAGGATCCACAATTCAAAAAACAAAAAATCAACCACACCAATTCTAGGCTAGACTCTGATCTCTAGGATTTAGTTTCCCAACATAAATGAGAGAAATACCAGGTCCTTCCACGCAGATGAGGAAATATGCTTATTTTTAATTCCTTCTGGCAACTAAAGAATACCTATCACAGCTGGAACAAAGACACCCAAAAGAAAATAACAGAAGGAGGTTATGATAATAAGCTTATATTCATTACAGTAGGATTATATTTTAAACCTTTCATTAGGCTCTTAAAGTTTCAGAACATGCTTCTCAGAGCCTACATTTTTGAAAGAAAAAAGAAAAACAAGAAGAAAAAGCAAAGTCTGACTCCTGTGGATGAACCCAGTTTTTTTTTGCATAGAGAAGATCTTTTTGTAAAGTTACTTAATGATATTCAGGGGACATCTAACTCTGATTATGACTAGAATCATGCATGTCTTCATTTACAAAGTCCTATTGGAGTCTGTGTGTCCTAAGCACAGGCCCTCTGAAGCATTGCTAAGTGGGGTAATTTGATTGCATGAGTTTTCTTGTAAAAATTATTGTCTTTCTGGATGTCTAATTAAAATAAAGATGCAATAAAGAATTTATGGTTTTAATTAGAACATAAATCTTAAAGCAATTATAATGTGATTAATAATTCCTTAACAGGCTTTCTTAGACAAGATGAAGAAAAGAAGATTTGGGCCCCATGAAAAATCAATATGCATTACTCAATTACATTAACGAAGCTACACAAAGCAGTCTAAGTCCCAATTAAACTGCTCCTCATGTTAAACTGGCAATGGAGTCTGTGCTTACTGATGAGTCTTGATCTATTTGTTTAGTCATTGCAGGGTTTTTTTGAACTGTGGGGTTTTGTGGGTCTTTTGTGGGAAAGATGCTGCAACACAGGCGTGCTTATGGCCTCACGCTGCCTGGGTAAGGTTTGCTCCAGGATCAACAGGCTGCAGCTCCAAGTCCTAAACACACACCCTGGAGAGCATCAGCATCTCCAGGAGCCACAGGCAGATCATCTGCAAGGGTTCCCTTGCTTATGTACTAAAATTAAAAATGAGTGAGGACACAATATAAATCTACAGTGAATGGTAAATCAAAACGAGGCAGGAAAGATATTCCCTATTTCTCATAAAAGCAGGAGCTCTAGAGAACCTGATGAATGTACCAGGGAGCAGGTATGAAAGTGACCAACAGAAATATAACCCCAAGAAACACGGCCACAAAAGTTTCTGACAAAATTATATTTTAAAGATCAAGAACATAAAGTGATGTAAAAGGGGAAGAGGGAACTCACTGATAGTCAGCTTTTCTCCTAAAGGTCCAGATGCCACCTTGGTGAAGCCCTAACACAGGAATAGCCCAAACACTTCAGAGAACACCTAGACCTGCCCATCCTTGTGTTCTTAACCATTTGCACCTGGTTGCTGTCAGGGACAGGACACTTTTCACAAAGTACAGCTGTTCTCTTCTTCCATGGTTCATTTTTGGGTGATGGTTTGGTAAATACTGATCACAGGGGCTTGGGGAGGATGAGGATATAATGTACAGCTTGTGTGTCACAAATATTATTTTATCTTTAATGAACAACCTGGCTGAACTGGTAGAGCAGAGAATTGGCTAAGTTCATATTTTACAGATCAAATGAACTTTAAAAAAACCAACATATTTATACATTCACTCATGCAAAGACAGCTCATCTGACCAAGCTGCCCAGCAAATGAAGCCACACTAATTTAAATGTACTGCAGAAGGAGAATGATCTCACACCAAACTTCTAATTTGTCATTCTGTAATATGGATTGTGGCTTGGAAACTCACTAATTGGCCATTAAGAACACATTGTTATAGAGGTGGACTTCTTGGTGTGTGAAGAACAACACTCCCAAACTTCTGCAAGAAAGAAACCACCACTCACTCCAAATGAGTGTAGAGGACATTGATGTTTTGTTATGTTCAGTCTCAGCTATCACAGAACATAGAGTTATTTTGGCCCTGTCAGCTTGGGTTCATCCCTGAGCCTTCACTGCTGTGAGTGATGCTGCCCTCCTGCAGCCACACACAAAGCTAAAGATGCTGTTAGAGCTACCCCTAGATCTCATTTCCTGGGTACATCCTGTGCTCTTTTAAAGTTCTTAAAGCACTCTTTAAAAATGCAGAATCCTTCAGCCAAATGACTGCATGAATCCATGGTGATTGCAAAGAGCTGGTCATATTAAGAAAGAAAAGATTCAATAATTGCAATGGGGAAACAAAATAACTACTTTATTCAAAGCTAATTCTCTGATTCAGTTACTTGAAAAATCTGATTCTAAAAATCCTTTAAAACCCTTCAAAAGGAGTGTAAGTTATTCCCAAGATTTTCCTATCACATTTTTGTCTCTCCTGTCCAAGATCTTTGGGTTTTCTCAATGCTCTGTGTGCCTGAGGGATTCACCAGACACAGGACAGGGAGGCACAGCACATTTCAACTGCAAGGTGCACATCCCGTCCCTGAGGGCAACTCCTGGCAAGGTCCTGTGCTCAGTCCCCTGTCCCCAAGCACTATCTTTGCTTAACACACCCTTTCCTGCCTTTATTTCTTTTCATATCTCTTTTTCCATCAGGAAACCATTTGCCTTGGCATGATTTTTCATCTTCTCATTTACATGTCTCCTGCAAGACAAACTCCAGCATTGATTTTACCACAAGATAATGTTAATAGGATCAATAAACCACAATGACTACATCAAAGTGTCTGTTCTTCACCCTCCAGGACTGCAGAAGGTGCTTTAGTCTTAAAGTACATCCAATACAGCAACTCTCACCCTTCTTGTCTACTCTCATGCAAGAGAGACTGTCTGTCTGCCAGGTAGAAAATAAATTACTAGCTTGTTGAAATAATTTAAATTTTAATACTGCTTCAGCACATATAAAATATTACTGATGCAATTAAAAAATAGACAATCAGCTCAATGCATCTAAAAATGGGTGCGGTGTGCCCTGAGAGGAATAAATGAGGTCTGGTGGGAAGACTATTGTAAGTACAGATTTCTCCTTCATCTAAGGAATTCTCAGCTGGTAAAAAAAAAAAGTGTGCTATTTCATTCAGAGCAGCCACCTTTTAATCCTTTTAATGATTTTTCTAGGGGGAGATTGGAAAAGACTGGTTCCCTACAAGCCAGATCCTCTAGGATGCACAGAAGGGTAATTTTCAACAGTGTAAAGAAAATTACATCCTCTTTGGTTGCTCTACATATTGTTTAAGATGGCTCCTTTCTCAAAATAGGAGGGGTCCTGGTTAGAGAACTGGACTACAAGTTTCAACAGAAAGTTTGCTCTGGCTCCTTCAAGCACTGTGCACCTCCCAGGAAGAACTCACATGGTCCCAAACTGGCCATTTTTTCTTATTCTTTTTGTTTGCAATCAGTATCTGACACTTGAAGTCAAGGCATTTTGCAGACAGCAATAAAAGACCTGAAAGTCAACCTAATTATTTTTCTCTAGGCCATATGAAGTGCTTCAGTGAAATGCTAATGATTTTGTTCAACTTTCACATTTAACTGGCAGCTCCTATGGCACTGGTGGGGTTGGAGGCCTTGTAGGGTCTTGTCCAGGTGAAAGTTGGCCTGGACTGACACCCAAGGACATCTCTGTGTTGGGGTGAATGGGAACCAGCTCTCTACCTCCAATAATCAATTGTTTCAGTGCCTGGTGAGGGTAGGCAGGTGCAACTCTGAAGAGGTTGAAAGGTTTAGACAGAGGATATGAAGGCAGCCCAGCTGAGAAGCAGCAGCTAAAAGCCACCACCTTCCAGGAGACCCTGTGGAACAGGGCAGGGCTCAGCACCTTTCCTAGGAAAGGTCTGTGAAAAATCCATGTAAAACCCAGCCTGTCTGGGTAAATCAAACCCAGCAGCCTGCGTTTGTGAGACTTTACTGGAGATAACAGCTGAGATTTATAAACTGCTTCTGTAATTCAGCAACAGAGTGCTACCAAAAATTCTTCCCTAAGGGTTCTTGTAAATCCAAAACCTCTAAAAACCAGATTTTCTGACTCTTTTCCTGTTGATTTAAACAGACTATGTTATCCCCAGAGCACTTTAAAGGTCTTACCAAATTTTTTTTTCAGTTTTTTATTTGTACATGCCAAATAAAGCCAAGGCTTTAACATTTCCCATAATGATGCAGATTTATTCTGACAGATTAAGTTTGCTTGAATTTAAAACAAAGTTCAGGACTTAAAAAACCTAGATGAGATATCATCATATGAGAGAATGCCAGTTTAGCCCCATGCATATGTGGTTTCTATCTCTCTATTAAAAAAAATAGATCTGGAAACTCAAAAAAAGTATTTGTACTTGTATTTAAATATTAAGAGCCCCATTATAAAAAACTCTGCTCTAAAAATAAGTTGACAGTAAGAAAGAAACAGCACAATGTGCTCAGTTACACATCAGCATTTTGGAGACTGACTGATTTCTTTAAGGTCATTTGGAGCAAACTCCTGCTCCATGCAAGAGCCAACATGCATAGCTCAGGTCAGCTGTGTTTGTCTTCCTGAATCTTGAAATCATGAAATAACTTCTGATTTATTCCAAGTTTACCTTGGTGTAGAGCTTGTCTACATAGCAAAACTGGGGCAATGTATCTACATTAAAAGTAGACACCAGAGTAAAATGAATTTGTTGAATCATATTTACTTTTTTGTAGGGATCATTATTCATGACTAAAAGAGCAATAATTTGATTTTTGTTTCCAAAGTGAATTAAGGTAAGCTCAATTAAATCCAGTCTAATTCTGTATAAGACTGTCTTTCAGAGCTTTAATGCAATTCAGTGAGTTGGTTTTAAAAGATACTTTGGAATGGTTTTACTGACGGCCTCCAAGTTAGATCAGGGACACAATACATACTTAAAAATGTACTTGAACATTTTGCGACAATTAAGAATAATTTTTCAGTCTTATGGATACATTTGTTTTCCTCACCATTCCATATAAACCTAGAACAGCTGCTTTTAAATTAGAATTTTACCTGAAGGATAAAACCCAATTAAACACTCAGCAGAATACTGCAGGCTTACTCTCAGTGACATCCAAGGGGCATGGGAGGAACAGCCCCAGGCTGTTCCATGGGATTAGCCAGGTAACTGGGGACTGGGACTTAATTTCATTACATAATTACAATTTCCCTTTATTTGCGATTGATTTAGCTGTAGGTTCGCTTTCTAATGTCTGTCATAATGACTTAACTAGCTCTGGGAACACGAGCAGGATGAAATAAGAATGGACATGATGTATTCAGCTAAAAGGTCAAATTGAGGTCTCAGCAAAGCCATCGGTTGCTGAGGTTCCCACCTGGGTGCCACCTTCCCACAGTCTGCCTCATGGAGCCTCCAAACAGAAATTGGTCAAAGTACAGCTGGACAAATGACTTTAACCTTTTAATAAGTGTCCAGTGCTAAGCAGATATGAACAGCATCCAAGGTAAAAATGTCAAAGCAGAACAACTGTGAGCAGTGGGGGACATCAAGGGCGAGTCACATTCACAATGACAAAAACTACCCCTTTTATAAGTAAACAGACTTTTTAACAATATGGGTAGCAGATCCCTCTCAAAAAAGTCAAGGCTTGCCAACTTACTGCCACTCTTAAATAATTGCAGTAATTGCTTTCCAAAATTCTTATTTGTGCTTTTACTGCAACCACTGTTGAGAAAAATCAGAATTTTCAAATCCACTTTAAAAAGTCCTCTGCATTCTACTCACAGGCTCATTATCGAAATGGTTTGGTTCACACAGATTTTACAGCTCTAATGCTTGTCTGAGGATGCGAATGCTCAGAAATGGCAATGAGGGTGAGCAGAGGGCAGAGCTGGTGCAGTGAGAGCCCCCCCAGAGCAGCTGCTCCCCGGGTGTCTGCTGTGCTCCAGTCCAAAAGGAGCCTGCTTGCGTGCCAGGGAGGACGTTTGCCAGCTCTGTGGGGAAAAGGCTGATCAAAGCTCTGATTAAAGGGGGATCTCACAGGGTCAAACTGAGCTCCTTTGTTCTTCTGACTGTTTTAAAAAACATTCGCCCTCAATAAAGCTTGCTCTTCTCTTGAGGACGTGTTGGCAATTAAACCCTTGCTTGGCCAGCTGGACCAGCTCAGATTTGCTTTAGAAATGTGAAGGAAAGTGGTGCATCTTGAGTCTCATAACCTGAATTCTCTCCTTGTCATTCACTTTTGTGTAAGCTGTTGAAGCTTCATTTTAAATCATGTTTCCATAAAGGCTGGATATGCAGTTAAGCCAATGAAAGAATGCATTTCCTTAGCCACTCAGCACACTCATTATAAACATTTAAACAGTTTCTTTATGCCCTTCAGTCAAAACTGCAATAACAAAGGGTAATTACACCAGAAATGCAGCAGTCCCCATCACATTTGAGGGTGCAGCATCCACCAAAGAACTTGACTTCAAGAAAGTTTGTCTAGAAGGAAAAATACTTTTTATGACTATACAAACTCTAAAGACAAAATCAAGCCTGTTAAATGTGCACACAGGCAGGGAATAAGTTGTGATTTTGTAAGAAATGTCAGTTTCTAAGTGCAGTTCTCATCATTTAACTACTGCATCTCCCTGAGGATAAAGGGGAAAGCATAAATCCAGTCCAGCAAATTTACAGCATAAGAAGTGAATCCTGTTTTCCAAAACCTTTGTTTCTCAAACCAGAACCTTAAAATTGCTGAGCTGTAGCAACATCCTTTGAAACTACTTACCTAAGCTTTGTCATTCTTATTCTGCTGCCCTGCTCCACCCAACCTGCCCCTCAGAGCTGCCCCAAGCACTCAGACATTGGATACAGGAGGCAGAAACTCAGACACAAACCCACTTTTTTTACCAGGATTCCCAAAGACAAGTCTTTCTCACAGGGGCTGACAAGCCTTGCTTACTCTGAAGGTCTCTTACAGAGCACAGTACAAAGTCCCTACAAAGAGATGCACAAACATTTTGCATATTTTGTAAGTACTAACAATGTGTTTTGCAAGGTTTAACCAAGCAATTCTTGTTGCACAAAACTATCTCAAATTTCTCTTTTCTTTTCTCCTTCCTGCTTTTTTTTTGTCAGACTCACACAAACCCCATCTTAGACATAGCATGAAATGTGGAAAGGGCCCATTACCCACTGCAGTACAAACCATTAAAGAAAATGCTTTTTTCCACCTGTTCTGTGCTTAAAAAAAAAAAAAAAAAAAGAAAAAGAAAAAGCACTGTCTGGAAAGAAATTTTTTTAGACTACATGTTGATTTCAAAACACCCCATGAAGATTTTGTTCACAAAATGTTTGACAAGATGGAAATGATCCTCCTTCAAAAAGCCTATGTAAGAATTTAACCTACTAATACAGATTCCTCAAAAGTAGTGATGAAAGAATAGAATTATTCTGAACATATCCCTATTCCCAGACACATGCAAAGCTGTTTGCATGAAGTTTCACATCTCCAACTTGTATTCTCAAGGTCCCACAAAGCTGCTCCTCCAAGGAAGCCACTGCCCAAGGGTTATTCACTGCTCACCACTGAAAGCCACATGGATCCCAAAGAACTTCAACCACAGCATTACTGAACCAAATTAAAATCTGACCTTTTACACCAGAGCTTGCCTCTTGCTCCGTTGTGCAGGAAGAAGCAGGGTCAGGAGACACAAACAAGGACAAACTCCAGGTCAGAGAAGGTACCTGGCAACAAAATGAAAGTGCCTGCATGCTTTTCAGCCTTAATAGGGTATAGGGTGGTCAGGTGCAGGGGGATTTGGCCACACAGGACTGGTCAGATCCCAGATCACTCCCTAGCACCAACACCTGAGGAGGAGAAGGGATTGTCCACCCCAGGCTGCTTCTGGAGGCAGCAGCTGTAATGTTGCCACTGTGGGATTAGTGCACATGGATTTGCTTCTACCCCTAAGAAGTCAGCAGGAGGGTTCCCACTGCCTGTGATCCCACAGGATGGGGACAGCTGGGATAAACCAGGTCCTTGGTTACAGGTGTTGCTGTTCTCTGCACAGAGGGGTGGAGAAACACATGAGAACCAAAGGAGAAGATGTAGGACTAACCACCAGCACAGCTGAGTCCCAGTGACTGGAGCTCCTGGAGCCAGAATAATCCTTTAATAAGCTGTTCTATAGCATCCTGCTTTGTGTGCTGCTGCTCCCTGTGCAGTACCTTACAGCAGGCTGAGGAACTCTGAGTGGAATAAAACTCCATCCAATGCAAGTTTGGAGATGAATCCACAATGAAACCATAACTTAGTGTCTAGACAAAGCAGCCCTCTTCCAGCCTGGCTTCACAGAGTGACAAAGTCAAATTGAATTAAATAAATAAAAGTTAAATTTTCTCTCTGCTTGAGGAACAACAGGTGCTGAAAATCTGTGGTTTATGGAGTGTAAGTAGGCAGTCCACCCCTATTCCCACCAGATTAACATCATCAGAGGATCAGAGATGAAATGGCATATCTTGCACCCAAGTAATCCTTTCTGAAGAGGAAACAATTAATTAGTGCCAATTGATATTGTCACAGGCTGATGAGGTGACACAGTACATTTCCCCAACCAGCTTGGAGCTGCAATGAAGACACAGCAAGATCCCCTTTCACTGAAAGCAAATATTAAAACAACATTCATTATCTTTTCATGAAAGGGAAAGAAAAGTGACCTTGGCAGAATTTGTCTCTCCCTCTCAATCTTTCAAAGTAAAACTCAGCCAAGGCAGCACTTCTCCCCCCAGCCCATCAGAAGACAAAGCCCCAGCAGAAAGCCACACAGCCTTTTTAACCAGTGAGGATGTTTTAAGGTGGACTTTTCCTAGAGGGATTTCAGAAGCCCCATTGCAGCTGCAGAAGCCAATGGAGTGAAGCATGGGCCACTGAGTCCAAGAGGGAAGGAGAGCAGTGCACTGCAGAGAGCATGCTTTATGTACTACAGAGCTGCTTTAAGCCATTATTGGAGATCTGCAGCTAAGCTCTCCAGTGGCCTGGTTCCAGCTAAAAGGCTTCCACTTGAGTGCTTCAGATCATGTAAGTTTGTTTAAGATGCATAATTCATGAAGGGTACATAACACCATCCTTGAATAACTTTTCACTCAGCACCTGCTTGACAGGGAGAGAGCTGACAGAGCAGTGTGGCTTCAGAAATCTGACATTAGCACGCTATGTGCCCCAGCAAGGGACAGGGATCACCACCCTCCCTTAACCCTTTTGTGGGATGAATGCCCAAGGAAGCCAACTGCACCATCTCATTCCATGATTAGGACTACTTCTGTTTGCTGCCATTATCACTGAAATAAAAAAACCAGCAAACGGTGTGAAGAGTTATAGCTATTTGCATTATAGTCCTTGAAGAGAATCTGTAGAGAAAAATGTCTGTTTTTATAGGCTTTAAAAACAAATCTATCGCACACGAAGGCCCTGAGCACAACCATCCCCACTCCCACTGAGTACCTTGTAACTCAAATAGTCCCACTGAAATCAATTTGGGATTAGAGAATGCACGGAAGGAAAGAACCACCTGGTCTTTTGGTAGCAAAATAAGATGTGTAAGGAACAAATCTGCAGCTAAAATTAATGTGATTTGCCTCGTTGTGCCCAATGGAGCTGTGCCCATTCACATCAGCCTGGAGTCCACTGTGACAGCATGCTGGTTGTAGAGCACTTGGGTTTTAATTACCAATGGCAAATACTATGTCCTTAAACTTTATAGACCTTATATATTTGTCCTATTTTATTTTGTAGATAAAAACCCAACTGTGGCCTGATAGGCAATTTAGGAATGATTTATGGACTCTGTCTGCTGTTAGTAACAGTTTGGAAGTTGCTGTGTGACAGAAGGAGGGCATTTTTTTCTAATTTATTTTGGGAGATAATGGTTGGAATAGAACTGTCATATATTGCTTTCCCTTATAAAATTGAGAATTTTTTTTTTTATCAAGGCTTTAGAAAAAAGGAAAAAATATAGGGCAAGACAAGATATGAAGAGAACAATGGACACAATAAAAAGAAGGTGGGATCTAGTGCATGGTAAAGGAAGAGCACAGCTTTCATAATTTATGCTGTGGGCCAGCAGTCCCAGCTGTGACCCTTGCCCCACTCACAGCCCTATCCCAAAGTATTCTCTCTAGAATTCCATTTATTTTGTCTTCTTTATCACTGGTAAAGGATTTATGCCTCCTGCTCTCAGGCTCGATGTGAGATTTGGATTAAGCACTGACATCCCTCCATTCCATGTAAAAGAAACAACAAACACATGCACACACAAACCAAGAGGGGTTAATTTTCAAACCCAGAGTTTTTGGGGATGTACACAGGTACAAAAAGCCTCTGAAAGAGCCATTTCACACAAAGCAATATTTTGTCTCCTGTGTACTGCAGAGCAGTGAAGTGAAACAGGACTTCCACCCAGGGCATTCCGAGCATGCACATTTTAAAAGGAGTAGGTTTTTCCATCCAGGAGTTCAGAGAGGTTTTGTAATTGGTGGCTTCTATGACCTCACTGTGATTTCTGCCCTATACCAGAGTGCTGAGCCTACCTGAAAAGTGATTTGTAAGTCAGAGAGAAATATTGAAATCCATGGACCTGGTGTATCGACATGCACTTTATCCATCCTGCTGGTACTCTGAAAGCCAGCATGGTTCCCTGCTTTTACAAGGGTCATTTGAGACTTTTATCTGAAAACTGAGACTTTTAAATCCTGCTCTTGCTTCCTGCAGGGCGTATGAGAGAAATGACACCAAACATTATTCTCTTACCAAGGGAGAGAGATTATCCCTGTGACATGGGTGCTTCCTGGGGACAGCCAAAAAAAAAAACCAGCAAAAAAACAGACAGTAGGAAGGAGTGTTGCATTCCTCCTGCTGAGGTTCCCTGAATAGTGAGCTGTCATTTGAAAAGGAAGAAGTTCAGTGGGCCTTTCAGTGTAATTATTTTGCATCTCTCCCTGTGTAAAACTGGGCAGAAATCTGGGCTGTGAGGCAGAAGGTGCCCACGGGATGCTCTGGCTCAGGATTCCTTCCTCAGTGTCCTCTGGCCTGTCCTGGAAGGGACACAGCTGTTGCTGGCTGGGGTTCCACCAGTCTTAGGGAATGGAAACACCCCCATGAGGAATAAGGATATTATTCTGGATAGATGGGAAAAGCAGCATAAGTAAACTTGGGGATTAGGGGCAACTTTGGGGCATCATTAGAGTCCCCAAAGAGGGAGATTGGCAGCAGAGCTGAAGGCCAGGCTGCCTCTGAGCCATCGGCTGGAGGGCCAGCTGGAGAGGAGAGTGGGAGCCCAGCCCTGCACTTTGGCTTTCAGGTTATCCCTCTTACTGCTGGGCCATTGTAAGACAAGGCAAAATGACTGCTGGAAGAATTTAAGTGGCTCATGGACTTCTCCCACTCAAAAAGCCTTTGTTCTGAACTGTTCCTACATGTCTCCTCTTAGCTGGACCACAGGCAGGTATTGAAGGGTTTTTAAAACACTTATATCTCTGCCAGATTTCTGGGGTCTGCAGATCCCCATTTAATCCAGCAGCAGCTCTGCAAAGGGCCCACATTGAATTAGTTTGATTTGATCCATTATCACCTGTTTCAGCCTCTGTCCTTTTCCTGCCTCTCTCTAGTCATCTGATTTAATTGCCTGATGATGAGGCTCTGCTCATATCAAAAGGCTGTCTCTATGCAGGACCAAACCTTCTCCCAAGGCACTGCTGAAATACAAATTGAAATAATCTTCAAAAGTTTATGGAGTATTATGAGATCAGTACAGATCTGACCATTACTTATTAATTGTTCAATTCAAGAAATAACCATTTGATGGAAAAGAGGATGGAGACCTGGGAAAGAATGGCTTTAATGAGATCTCAGTGACTGATATTTGGAAATATATTATTAAGTTCCTGCAGTGCGGCACTGAGATTTCCCAGCACCTTCAGGAATAGTAATAGCACCTTCTGCTTTTGTGTTTCTTGCAGGGTGGAGACATCAGAGGTCAGCTAATAGCAAAGGAGGCTTCAGAAATGGCTTACCAGAGTTATGCTCTGCCTTGCCAAGGGGTGGAAGAGCCTGGTTTGCCTCTGGAAGCTCTTTTCCTCTAGCACTGTTTTTCTTCTTTCCTTCTCTTCCAGCTTTTCTAGCTAGTTTAGTTCCCTCAGCTCCACACTGATGTATAAACAGGCTTTCTTTGAATCACCCCCTTCTTAAAACTGAAATTAGGCATACATGGTCTTCCTAGAAATAAATAACAAAGGCAGGAGGCAGGAGAACTGCATATCACCTCTTTCTGTTCTTGAGAGCTGTAACACACTCATAGCAAATGAAACGGGGTGCAGTGCCATCCCACAACTCCATTCCAGCAGGAAGAAATGAGGGAAAGTGCAGACAGGACAAAACAACCTCAGGTACCAAATCTTATCCTGGCACACCCACATGCAAATGATGCCAAAGAAGTACGTGCTCAACTATCCAGCCAAAACCTGCAGACAAGGAAATAGAAAAAAGTCACTGTGTTGATGTGCACTTGTCTCTGGCACGTGGACGTGAAAAGAATTATATCTGTCCTCTCCAGCAGGGAGTTATTCATGTTTCCTAATGTATAACACCAGAAAGCACAAGCCAAAGCCCTGAAAACTCTGTAGCCACAGGTGGCTGATGGAAGGAAGGTTTTGAGCACGCCCTTTCGAGTCAGCATTCATCCCTGCAGCAAAAGGATGGGTTAAAGGGCACTGTGCTGCACTTGGAAGGTAAAGCACAGCTCTCCCCAAGCACAGATGTCCTTTGTGGCCGTGAGAAAGGCTTGGACAGAGCTCACAGAAAATTCCCAAAGAAGACTGGTGTCATACCAGAAACCTGAGAGAGAAAAGACCACTTCTGTTTCCTGGGGTAAGCTATCCAGTGAGCAGGCAAAAGCCCATGTGCAATCTTTATTTACCCAGCGGTGTTGTGCAGAAGAGAGAACTTGTCTTTACCCAGGAGGAGCACAGGGCTCCTGACCCAAGTGCTAACATTATTCAATTGACATTGTGGCAGCCAAATCACCACCCTGCTGAGGCACATCCTGTGCATGTGCAGTCACATCTGCACTGGTGCATGCAGAAAAAGGAATAAATACAAGTAAATGAGGAAAAGTTCCTGCACACTTAGTTGTTCTGAGCCTGCTTTTTGTCTCTGTTCCTCACCCAGGCTGTGCCTGCAGAGGTGCCCAGCCCACGGCTTCCTCTGTGGCAGGGAGTGTGACAAGTTGCTTTGTCACTGAGCTACCTGGCAAGGGGATGAAGCCCACATGCAGCAGCACTGAGAGGGGTGAGGGGACACAAGCCAAGCCTCCCCCTCCTCAGCAGGGCTCCATTTGCAAAGGCAGGTCAATAACCAGGCAGGGCACTTATCCTGCACGGAGCGCCCGAGGGGCAGTAAACCCTGACGTGCAGCATATATCCACACAGCCAGAAACAGGTTAGGGCTCTCCTGGTAGTAACCAGCAGGCAAGAGCCTCAGGAAGGATGATTTTTCTTTTCTGACTGCCCTGTAAGAGAATATAGGGAACAATTCCTCCTGCCTCAGTTAATGGTCTCTCCCCCAAGAGTTCCGTTGCCTGATGGAGGATGACATTGCTTGCACAGGCATTCTGTAAGAACAATAAAAGTTCTGTCAGGAAGGAAGAGATGACACCCAGTCTCCCCATCCAGCATCATGGGTGAGAATGAAGCAATTAAACCACCAACTAGATCCAAATTGAATGTAATATTCATATTTGTTATGCTGTATTTTGGGCTTTCATTCTTTCATTGGTTCTTTGCAGAGATTGCTAGAGATTTATGATTTATAAAACTGTCAGGCTGCACTCTGTTTCCATGGGTCCAGTTAAGGAAATCCAACAAGGTGTGAGTTTTGTGTTGTGAACCTGTACTTATTTCTTCCCCTATAATGTTAGGCCTGCCAAAATGAAACTGATAGTTTGGAAATGAGAATGCTGAAGAGGCAAAAAAGAGAATGGTTTTACCAGAACTAGTGAAACCCAACAGGAAAGAATCAGAAAGCAGCACTTAGTGCATGTCTGTGTTATTTGAAGAAGCAGAGAAGCAGTGAGGTCTAACTGTCCAAAGAGTTTAAGATACCTGAGGTTCAGGTCTGTTTCTACTGACAATCTGTTGGATGACCTTGGACAAGCAAACTTTTTCGTTTCACACTTGCCTTTCTCACAGTTTGTTTTTCCTTATCCATTTAAATTGGAAGCTCTTAGGACGGGGTTTGGCTCCTAATGTGTGTTCAAACAGAAGCTGAGATGGAGAGACTTTTGTCTCTGTTGTGGGGCTCAAGGTGCTACAGTAATACAAACAATAATAAAAAAGAATGAGTGATGCAGTATAATTGCATGAATAATAGCTTACATTTTAAGAGTGTTCTTCCTGCCAGATCATCTTTGTGCCACTAAGTTCCGTTTACTCAGGGAATATTCAATAAATAATAAATAAAATCTCAAGCTGAGACTCTCCCAAGCACAGCAGGTAATTTAGGTGTATTGTTCATTAAAATTAATGCAAAGTGTGTGTCTAAATCCCTTAGCGCTCTCAGAAAATTCATAGCTTGAATATTTGATTTCCAAGCCAGGCAATTGGCAGGGTGGTCTCTGCATCTAGCAGACCAGGGAACAGAAATCAAGAGGAGGTTGGGTGTACTTGGGTGGAGAGCTCTTACTCACCTGAGCAGCTTTACTGGTCACTGGCCACTCTTGCTGGCCCGCAGTCCTGTGGGAAGTCACTGGGAATCCATCACTGTGTCCCTACAGGCCTGGGAGACTTTTGCTTCCTCTGGATTCCAAAGATTAACAGATGAGGCAAAGAGAAGAAGATTAAAAAGGAGAAATAGCACCTTCCTGGCATGCAATATGCCATCTATCTCTTCCATCCCCACTGCTCCAGCCTGAGCTTGTGCTCCTGAGATTTGCAGTGATACACTTGCTTTTGGCCAGGTCAGTGGGGACTCCCAGTGGAAAGGGCAAACAGGAAGTTTACAGCAACTCTGACCCACCTACGCTTCATTTCTCATCTCCAAATTTCCTAAACCCACGAGGAGGGGAGGAGCGGTGGGGGAGGATCAGCACCAGACTTCTTGTAAGTGCCACATCACTGCACAGCACAGGAGCGACGTGCTGGGAAAGGTGCTCAGTGCAGCTTTGGGAGATCACTCTGTCCGTGTCAGCGTGACAGACAACAGCCTCCAGACAGCTCTGAACACGCTAAAACACACCTACCTCTGCGAGCAATCCCACACTTGCCGAGGGGAGCAGGGAACGCTGCACCTCCGGGACAGCTCTACAAACAGCTGCCTTGCTCCAGCTCTGGTTTTCACTGTTGTTCCCTCCCGACAATTTTGCCACCCTTGATAAAAACCCGAGTGACAGGTAAAAGTGAAATGAGCCCTCTCTGACGTGTGCATGCATATTTCAGCATTTCTGCCACTGTGTGTTAGAGTCACAGGCGCTTTAATGACGCCGCTCAGTTCCTTGTTTCTTGCACAGCATCAGGCAGCAATTTCAGGCTATGAGGTTTCAGGAGCTGAACAAATGTCCCCTTTCTTACCCTTTCATGTCGACCATTAAACTTATATTATCATCAGAATCACAGCAAAACAGAGCAGGTTCTGTAATTCTGTAAGGAAATGAGGCTGACAGCATCAGAGCAAAATACACATCATTAACAGAGCCCTGCTCATCACACAGCTCTCAAACACGCAGCTCGGGGAACAGTCATGCTCTATTTTTGAGGGACACTAAGCTTAAATTATGATATTGCAACTGGATCAACAGTTCTTGGGCTTCCTGGGATCAGAGGAGCTAGGAAAAATAGCAGTTCTCAGTGCTGTTCAGGGTACCTTGCTCTCAGCAAACAAGACAGAGGCAAGTTTCTCTACAGAGGAGAAATACAGGTAGAGCTGTACTTGGAGAAGTGGATTATGAATATTATGATGCTGGGTTCATCATTAGAGGACAGACCAGATGGTGAAGGCTCAAATACAGTCTCATCCCTATGCAAAGGGATTTCTACAAATGCATATTAAATTTTATAGTAAGTTTCCATACACATGTAAATCCCTCTGTACTGGACTGAGCATATCCTTTAATGCAAAGCACTTATGTGCATTACAATCAGTAGCAAGAATAGCTGATAAGTCATTGCAGTTAGAAACTATTTGGTCTAGTTTGAACATAAAGGAGGAATTTTGTATGTTCTATCTTTTATTTAAACAACATCTTTCATGCCAGCAATGCCTTCTGAGATACAAATAGGAAAGTCCAGTTATATGTATGTCAGTGAGCCCCAAATAAAATTTTAATGTTCAGGATGCACTTTGAAGGCATTGGTCTGCTTAAATGTAGTTCATAACTGTGCTAACATCTTATGGATGTGCATGTTTATATCTTCTCTGGAACATTTTTTTTTTTTAAAGGCTGTAAAACTTAAAAACATCACTGCAGTTTCAGGTGAAAAAGGTCTAAGACATCTTTCAAAACCTGTTGTGTGACTCCTCAAGCAACGATTCTCTGTCTCAAGAGAAGTCCTGCAGGGAAAACTAACAAATCTAAACTCCAGAGGTAAAATATTTAAACATCTGTTCTGACCAGAGTGTTTCATAGTCTTCTAGAAAGTAGGAGGTGGTTTTTTGGAGTATGCCTAGAACTGCACCAATAAAATTATATATTTTCCTCACTTCATCATTCCACTTTTTTTTTTTCCAAACAGCATTTAGTTACCATTCACTGTACTGCAGAATTTTGCTACATTGGAATGAAGTGAACTATCCTGGAGAATTCTCCGAAAATTTGGTATTAAATCTGTGCCCAAACTGAACTCAAAAAATCCAAATCATAGAAATTATCCAGAATGCTTTTTACTTGACTTTTCTTGGAAACAGAAATGGTAAATATATTTTGCACATGAACTTCGTATTAGTTCACTGGTGCTACTTATCCTCAAGCTCCCATTAGCAGTGTCCCTGGACAGAAAATTCACTTGCCAAGTGTATCAAGCCCACAGAGGCTGTTTATCAGAATTGTTTTGCTTGGAGCTCCCTTTCCATCCCAACTACTGAATCTGAGGAACCCCAAATGAGTAGAAATTACAGGAACAATGATTCTCTCTCCACTATTCTCTTCAGAAGACAAAGACCTGGCCTTATCTTTCAGGAAAGAATTTGCCTCAAAGTAAATTCATAACACTGAAACAGAAAAAGGCTCTTTCTTTGTAATGGGAAAAGGCTGCAGGCAATTCAGCTCCTTCCAGCAGCACTGTAATTACATCATTGCAGGGGGGAGAAGGAAGTGCAGCCCCACCACTCCCAACATAAAGAAAAAGCTCAATCCCTCCGGAAAGCTATTAATTACAAAACAAATAAGTGTATTAAAATGCCATTATATTTGCCCTGAAGAAAATGGTGAGGCATAAATTTAGTATACTGGCAACCCACAGTTTTCCTATCAATAAATGGAAACCAATCCTTTTGATTTCCATGTAGTTTCATGAACTTAATAAAATCTTTGAGCCTTCTGATGAATCAAGGTTCTTACAGTTCTTCTCTTGTCTTTTTTCTCCTCTGCTGTTGCAGAGAGGACAGATGGAACCCTGGCTGAATGGACACACCTTCAAAGAAAGCAGACATTTCACTCTGGCAGGTATATTTTTGTCCTTTGCTACAGAAAGACTGAGCTAAATTCTTCATTAAACTTTTTCATTTAATAAGGCTACAAATTCAGTATCAATGGCTGCTGGCTTGTGAGAGTGTGTGTGTATGTGAATAAAATAAAGTGCAAACCTCTGTCTCAGTCTAGAAGAGGAAAGGGGTGCAAAGGGAGGGTCATTGCAAAGCACTGCAGAACATGGGGAAGTCAGCCAAAGTGCCCTTTCAGAAATGGCAGTCTTCCCAGCCTTAAAGTCTTTTGTGAAAAATAAAATATTCTATTACATTATTTTCCAATTTCAGCTGTCTCCCTTGCTGGACTCCAGGGTGGTGTATTTCCAAAAGTTCAGGAATATTTCACTGCTCACCATCTGCCTCAATAGCTGGACATATTGGACATCAACACCAGGACCAAACATCTGTGGCCCGAGGGCACCAAGCAGCCACCAGTGTTGTACCAGTGGGAATATCCATGCTCCAAATATCTGCAACCTCACTGATCACAGCATTATGGGCACACAAACATAAACTTCTCTTCCTCACTCAGTCCCCTTCCTTCTCAGTTAACATCAACACAAAACTGACTTGCCAAATTAGGATGTGCTTGGGTTTAAGGGAAAATGCTTCACTGTACCCTGAATTTGTGGAAATGTGCAGAGGGGATTTCTTGGCAGTCCCTTTTGGGTTATGTGTCACTCTGCAGTTAGTCCCCACACACGTGGCACTCGAATAGCCCTTTCTGGTAGTTCAGGATCCTTCTCGTGGAATCCCTTGTATTAATAAAGAGGAGAAATATTTCAGCATAAGGCTGCTAGAAGCAGCCAACCAACTCTGCATTTGGCTTAAACAGGCTCATGCTGAAGCCTAAAGTACTAAAAAACTGCACTGGGCAAGCAATGCCTTACACACCACAGGAAAAGCTTTTGGGAAGGTTAAGCCATGTAACCTCAGAGATTCCCCCTAAAAACACACACTCTTGTTAAAAAAGATACTGATAACTGTACAGAAATATCTATTTTGCAAGTCTCATCCTGGCATTTTATGTCCTGACGATCCAGTGGTTAATTTAGGAACAGGTTTGATTAGACCAACATATCCTATGGCAAATGCTAAGCAATAAAAAAACCCAGCCCAACAAATTAAAACCATGATTCTTAAGAATAGCAGAGCTGAACTGAAAGCTGTGAAATTTAGAAAATATTTTGAAACTTCTGTTTTCTCAGTTTGCATATTTTATTGTGACACCTGATGGGAAAAACCTTAAAACTACATGGGCAAGGCTCCAGGCTGCTTTATCCAGACAACATCGTTTTAGACCAATTATCCTGAAAAATTTTTGGCCTAAAATCCCAGTTTGCTTCGTGGCAACTTCCTGCTCTTCTCAAAGTAAATAAACAAGTTCTCTGCATCTGGAGTAAAGCAGGTGAAACGTCTGAACTCTAGGTGTTGCTGTCACACAATTTCTTTGCTATGAACTCCCTGAATTCCAAGCTATTTGCTCAAATCTCTCTTTGTTGGCTTTCTGCATGGTAAACTGGACCTCTGCACATTGATTCTGCTCCTGCCCATGCCAGAAATGGGCCATTCACACAAATATACCAAGACAAACAGAAAAACCATGATCCATTGTGACCAGGACAGAAAGAGATGCCTCTACTCCAGCCTGAACTACAATATCATCCCTGATTTTGGTGCAGCTGGGAAGGAGGGAAAAACAAAAACTGAAGTTGTGCCACCCAGTAATTAAACTGAAAGCTCTCATTGTTTGTTTTCAGTCTCTCTCTAGAGTGTAGAACCCCTAAAAACCCCAGCCTGGGATAGTTGTACAGGTGTTAATTTGCTATATCACCCTGGGAAGGATCTTCTCTTCCCTGGTTAGGCTGCAATCTGTGCTGGGGAAGGAGCTCAAAGGTGGCAGATAAACATCTTTCCCCATTTCAGTGGTTTTACATTGGTTTGACCATGGGAGGAGCTGGCCCTGCAGAGTTGCCTGCACAGGGCTCAGAGCAGGAGGAACGTGCTGAATTCAGGCCTGTGCACAACTGCAGCACAGAAAATCTGGATCAATTTGCAGCTGTTGTTGGAGGAGACCAACCACGAGATTTGAGTAACTGATGCATGGAGAGCCTGGGGAAAGGGCTGGTATTTTCAGGTCAACTAGAAGCTATTGTGTTTGGAAGTGAGAGGAAAAAATTGTTCACATTGCTTTTACGAAACATGTAATTTTCCATCTCCCTTGCCGTGCCTTAAGAGCTTAATTGGACGCAGTTGGTGTAGACACAAGCCCAGCTCCCATCCCAGGCTTCTGTTTCCAAAGGTCACAGATTTCATGCTGATCCTCTGCATTATGCTATCATTTCCACAGAACCTGAGGAAGGGAACATTAATTGCCTGTGACTGTAATTGGCTTCATGATGGTTGTCAGGCCAGTGGCTGGGAGCACACACCCCAGAACAGCTGTCAAACATTGGAACCTGGCACAAAGTCACCAAGTGTCAGGAGCCTGCTCCGAGCAGGACTGACATTTCCTGTGCCCTCCGAGGCTCTGCAATCAAGACAGATCTCTTGACATAATGATTCTCAAAAGGGACTAATCTGAATTAGTTTCAGCTGGTGCAAGGCGAAGATGCAAACATGAACAGCCTGTTGGCAGCAAGTTCATCTCCAATCCCCAAAGAGAAATGTGTTCTCCTAGACCTCTGTGTGTTCAGGCCCTGACAAGGTCACTGTGGTATCACTGACACAGCACTGACATTCCTGGTCCAGGGCTGGTTCAAAAAAGCAAAAATCAAAGTAGAAAACTAGCAGAGAAAGAGCAGGTACACGTGGTCTAATTGACATTAATATCGGACCTGGTTTCTCTTCTGCTAAGTCAAAACCAGTCCCTCCTTTGAAGCCAAGTACAGCAACTCAGATCAATCAAAATATCATCAGACAGTTGTGTTCTCTGTGTTACCACCAGAAATACCAGAACTTATCTCTAAGGCCACTGAAAACCAGCTCTCCTTGATGTAATATGCACCAGAGCAGAGAGGTTTGAGTGGGATTTTTAGATCCATATCCACCAGTTATACAACAGCTCTGTGCTCCAAAAGAAATTGCCTTTTCTCCCTGCTGGACAAGCCTCCAGTTTGCCTTTAGCCTGTTGGGACCCCTGCCCTGGAGTACCACATTAATGAAGAATATGGAACACTTAGGAAAAACCCTTATTTCCTGAAGCCCAGCATAGAGGACACTGGTAAAAACCCTATTAACAAAATGATTAAGTAAGACCTAATGACCTAAAAGAGTTGGAAGCTGATGTAACTGTCTGTGGTCATGGATTTAAACAACTTGCTGCATTTTTCTACTGTAAAATGTAAGATGATAATCAGATGAAGCTCCTCTCAAAACCCCAATTATCTATCTCAAGTATCAAGCCTAGAATTACAGTTTCACCTAACTATAGAACCCAGCAAAAAATATATATCCAAATGTTGGATACAGCTATACTTAGTAATGGGTAAAAATGAACTTATCCCTTTAGACACCTACATATTTACACAACTGTAGGAGAGAAATAAACACACTAAACACACACCATGAACACAGGTCCACTGTTGAAGAGAAATGCTTTTAGCAATGCAACACTCGAACATGAGAAATACAGCAGGACTGGAACATGCTTTTCTCCTGAGTCCCACAAATTGGTTTGTACAAGAAAAATCCAGCCCAAGAGTCCCATATGTTTATTTCAGTGGCACAAAGACCCTTCCCTGTGTGTGCAGAGCATGGCTGGAGCAGCCTATGCTAATCAGTGCCACAGCTGTTCAGGAAGGTAACAGATAGGACTGGGCTTGCTTTTTACCTCACTAAAATTAATCTTAATTATAGCAACTCATTCACAGCATTAGTGTGAAATACATGGTAAGGCTGAATGTAAATCACAAATTTGACTCAATTTATACCTGCAGCAGTTCTTTTCCACATGGTTAGGGAAGGTGCTATAAAAGCACCAGGAAAATGCCTGTGAAGCCTTTTCTCTCAGCTGTAGGAGCAGGAAGATGCAGTGTTAACCAGCAGATATACTCTTGGGTAGAGCTGAGGGACCTGGTAACACACCAAGGGAAGCCCACAAAAGACTCCCCAGACTGCAGATGAAGCCATGCTTATGTTGCTTTGACATTTGGACCTGCCTTCCAACTGTGAAGCTGGAAAACAGAGAAAAAGAACAGCAGAGCCATGACAGTGACCTCTCTGTGAACCTGAATTGGGTGGCACTTTGCTCCCTCCCACACTTTAATTCATATTTCTGTGCTGACTGTAATGCTGTATACTGGCCCCAACCAGAATTAAATTAAATATTTATGTTTTTATGATGAGATACTTTGTTACCCCATAAAACTTGCACATATGGAATTCTATTAATTTATGCTAATTCCTTATTTCTCTAGAAGAACCTTTCTCCTCATTAGCAGTTGATCGTTTAATACAACTTTACAGCACACACTAAATTGAATCCCATAATCTTTTGTAATTGAGGCTTTGTGTGAATTCGTTGTCATTCTTCAAAACAAAAAAAAAAAAAAGAAAAAAAAAGAAGGGGCAGGGAGATGTGTGTGGCAGCACAGCTCAGAGCAGGATCAGCTCTGTGGGGATCTGCTGGCAGTGCCAGCTGCAGGGAGCACAACTCAGTCAGCAGGCTGGACCTGCCCTTGTGTGTGCTGAGGAAGCATTTTGTGCTGACCTCAGGGAGGGAAGGACCAGTCCTCTGGCATGCTGCCAGTGCCTGCCAGCTGGGCTTGAGGATGGGGATGGAAAAAGAAAGTAGAGATGGAAATCACAGCCCACAGAGCAGCCCTGCAGCAGGGGGAGTGTCCAGTTCACCCTCTCAAGGCACCCTCTGTCTTACCTTTGCCTCCTGCTGAATCTTTCCCCTTTCTTCCTGACACCATGTTGAGAGGTGGTGTTATTGGGGAGGAAATTAGACCTGGTATTCCTGGGCAGGAAATTAGTATTTCTTCCCGTGCCATAACATTCCTTTTCCTTTTGTCCAGGGGCCCAAATTCACTTTCACTTAGCCACAAGTCTAATTAAATTAAGCAAATAGCATTGGCTAGTGCAGACCTGTCCCCTTTGATGGGATTGATCTCCGCCCTGATGCAACTTCCCAGGCTCATCTGTGGGATTCCTCTAATCAGGAGCTTTGCTCCAAGCTCATCTGTGCCTCTAAGCTGTGAATCAGAAGTAAACCAAAATATTTCCCATTTCAGGAAAGGAAGGCAGCAATATATTTTGTCTTTCAATATGTACCCACAAACAGAAACCATCAGGGAACAGTGGGATGCAATGCTGAGTTTCACATTGCCTTATCTTCCCTTTGTCCCACCTTTCCAGTACCAGCTGGGAATCTTCAGAACATTGAAGAGACAACTGGCCAGCTGCTGGATTTTTCTAGCAGCACCACAAAACAAACAAACAAACAAAACCCAACCAACAAACAAAAAAAAAATCTTGAACTCTCAAACATCACAATAAAAAGGTATGATGTATATATTTATATTTTATATATAAAGTATGTGTCAGATTTCTGTCACTGGACATGGAGGAACAGCTTAATGCCTCTGGAAATACTGGTTTTGTTTCTCACAGCACTGTTTACTTGTTTTCCAGGAGACTAGAAGAAATGCATCATTGCAACAATTCAGTCAGTATTTTTAGGTTTTTCAGTGTCTTGCACGCAGTGAAATGAGGGTCAATTTTACCTCCAGGAGTTCTCTATATTGTTTTTCATGACAAGAGGAACTCACACATGCTCATGTCCAGCTTTCATTGAACTTGAGCTGATAGGATTGGAAGTGTTGGAACAGGTTTCAAAATGCACACTGCCTGACTTTACTAATAAGGATAGTAAAGTTTGAGTTTTAATTGTAAGAGTTGTCAAGTAACTGCAGATTGCAGCCTGGGTTTATACACTCTTGACATTCACAGCTGTAAGGTTTAGAGAAAGGCACTCAGCCTCCACCAGCACAGCTGAGTGATAGTTCAAAGCTAGAGCAGAAACCATCCAGCTGTGGAAGATTAATAATTGCAAAGTGCAGAGGCCCCACTTCATCTTTGGGGGGGAGTTCATGAGCACTCCCTTAAATGTATCCTCAGGATTGAACGGAGGGAAGAGCTCTGAATGCTCTCATCTGTTCTCAGGGAGACATTGACAAAGACATAAACAATGAAAAAGCTAGAAATATCCATTGCCCCAGTTACAGGAAAACACCTGCAGCCAGCAGAGCATTTAAAACTTATTTAAGTCTCATTGAGTTTGGGGAAGAGTTACAAACCTGGCCATTGGCTGTTCTTGAATCCAGGCATCAAGGAAAACATCATTTTGTTTGTTTTGTGGACATAAAGCAGTGACTTCAGCACCAGCTTCTGTAGCCTGAGCAAACACATGATCTTAGCAATTTATAACCAAAAAGACTCTACATTTTTAAGTTTAAAAAAACACTTCCTATTTAAATGCATCTGCTTACACTGCTGTTTATTTAAATTGTCAGTTAATCAATGAAACGTAGTTGAGCTAGGAGCACATCACAGCAAATCAGTGTAATCACCTTCATCTTCATTTTACTTTAACTGGACTCATCTCTCCATTAAGCCCCTGACCAGAGGCAAGTCAGAAGTGAAAAAACAAGAAGTATCTTTTACCAAATGTGATAATCTATGTTGATCCAGCTCCTCCTTTGGCAGGATCACATCTTTATGTTGTAAAACACTCACTTCCAGTATCTTTTTTTCCTAGGGCAATGAGAGGAAGAGATTGGATTACTCACCTAGAAATTAGGAGCACAGCCTAAATCTTGTCTAAGTCCTTTATCAAATAGCTCTTCACATTTCTTTTACAGCCGGCTCAAGGCAGGAGCCAACTCTACCAATGAGCAGCAAAAAGCACTTGGGTCTCTGTGGAGGTGACAGCACCTAATGAAGGCAGTTTGCCTCAAATCAGTTACACCATCATTTCACTGACCATAAAATGACACAGTAAGTGCCTCTTAAAGACAGCTACCACATGGTTATTGCTGCTTTCCAAATTGGATTGTCATCAGGAGTGTTCAGGAGTGAAAGATACAGGTAGGGAACTCCTTAATTCCTTAGCCCTGGCAGGCTGGAGCTCCCAATGCTTATTCATTTTGCATTAGAAAGAAACATCAGAACATCTCAGCTCCCCACACCACGAGGTAAATTATTCCTGGAGCACTGTACTTGGTAGCCTCAAATTTAATTACTTTGTAATCTGCAGGTCGTGTTATTGCTCTGTGGTTACACGATTTTTTTCTTTTTCATACCTATTTACATAACCTATAAAAAAAAGTGACATTGGAGTGAATTTCTATAAATTGGTCCCAGGTACACAGCTCTCCCAATGTTTGTAAAAATGAGATTCTGCTCTCGGTGAGCATCTGCTGGCTAATCCTGTAGGCTGTTTTAAGAATGAAACTCATGTTTTAGCAAGGCACAATGCTTTTTAGATAAAGCCAAAGTATTGATGCCAACATGAGTTTCAGTTTTAAGCACTGATAGCTGCTCCCAGCTCAGCTTGGGTAGTATTCCCAGCTGGAGATAATCCAGAACAAGTTTATCTCAAAAGATACATGCAGATTATGAGTTTGATCAGTAGCAGAGTTTATCAGTATCTTTTGTGATGTTTCCTTACATTCAGCATATTCAGCCCTAAATAACAAAAGACACAGGCTGTTTGGTGGATGAGAGCTAAAGTCCAAGCATAGAGAGGTGGTCAAGTGCTGCATCCTTCTTTGTTCAAAACCAGCCCTCTCATCAAAAGTTTTCCAAAAAAGAAGAGTCCTATACCTGGATTTTGTGCCAAACAGTGTATAGGTATTTTCATAGGGGAAAATTGTGTCCCTCATTATTGTCCAGAGGCACATCCCACCACTGTGCACAGCAGCTAAGTTGCAGCCAAAGATCTGTCCCTCTGATTGATCATTTGAAATATAAAGACCTTTTTTTGATTTTTTTCCCCCAAAGCTATAGGAAGTTAGTGTAACTGTCTCTGCTGGCCACTTCTATATTGTATTTAACCTTATAAATATTTTACAGGTTTTCTTGTTTTAAAACCCACTGAGATACTAAATTTTGCAACAAAGAATGCATTGAATACTTTGCTGCGTGGTACTTGATTAATGTTAATAAAACTCATTGTTTTTTTAGTTCTGGAGTACCTCAGTGTGTTAGTAAACTGTGTATAATTTCTTACTACATGAGGGAAGAAGTACATATATATTTTCATTCGGGCATCACCTTTTCTTTTTCTGGAAAGCACTATTGGGTTTTCCAACTAAATGTTACAAATCTGTGCAAGTATGTGTTTTTTTTTTTTTTTTAATATTTTGACCGTGTATCTGGTTAGGGGAGAAAGAAATATTTGCTCTGCCCTAGAATTCTAATGATGAAATTTTGATCCAGAAGAGAAATTAATTACAAGCAGTCAGTAGTGAAGTTAAGTATCTAACTCTTATCACATCTGGCTTATAGAAATACCTAATTCCTGTGCTGGAGCAAACTCTACAGGAGGCTTGTGAGCTCCCAGTTGTGCATTGCACTTTTTGGTACAAGTATTTTTTTGATCTGATTTTTTTGGATCTGACAGATCCAAGTTCCTAACAGATTTTAACCCCCAATTTGCTTTGTGGCCCTTTGGATTACAAACATCACAGGTATCAATGTGATCTGCTCAGTAATACTTTGAGCAGCAAGTAACTCCCAGGATTTTTTTCAGATGAAGCATGGATTGATGTGATGTGATTTGCCTCTAAAGTATGAACAGGTTTTTCCTCCTTCCCTCCTCACCCCACCTCCCCACTCCTTTGTGAATCATCAATAACACCAGATGCTCTTTGCAATATGAAAAAAGGATGTACTCCTCTAAACAGAATTTCTGAAAACCAGGTGAATTGTGTGCTTCCAAGCAGTTCTGCTTAGGGTAATGGGTGGCTGTTCCTTTTTTCAACTTAGAAGCTTCAATCAAGAGTGGTAATTTGCACACGTGAGGGCATAAATATGAAGCAACTACAGCAGAATATGCCCAGGTGAAATCCACACGGGACTCCCTGGGTAGAAAAACAAACATTTTTCCTTTCTTCAGCTGAGGGGGTCTCACTGCTTTTGATAAAACCAAGGGAAGCTTTCCCATTGTGTTAAAAAAACTCCAGGGTTTCATTTTTGCAAGAAAAAGTAGTAGATTAATATGAAAATCTTTTCCTAGACTGATGCAGACTTGTTTCAGGTACTTGCTAATTGACAAAGCAAGCCTCAAGAGCCATCTAGAGGTTGTTTGGCAAGACTCATTTTTATTATTTTTAGACTGTGGCTTTCCCATGTCAGAAACAACCCCCTAGTTCTTTCAGGTTTTGCCCTTATGAGCAGCATGGAAAATCAGGAAGACCTCTAATTATATCACTTCAACTTCAGCACTGGAGAGGTGGTATCAGAGCAATCTTGCCTCCCCCCACAATGCAGCTGTTTGATTAATGAGCAGCTGCATTCCTGTGGTACAAGAGAAAAGTGCTACAGGAGGTGCTCCGTGAGGCAGAAAGCATTTGGCATGAGGGCTGGGATCTTGTGAGCTCCAGACACACTCCAGGGGAAAAAAAGGACCCAGCAAGGGGATAAGCAGATTTTGTAAAACTGAGATTTGCTTAATGCTGATGCTTTTGCAATCCTGATGGTACTGTCTGACCTGTTCTGGCTTCCCTTTCAGTCTGTGTTGAGTCAAACCAAAGCCAGTACCCTGAGCCGGGGCCATGGTTTGCAGAAGGATGGGAAGAGAAAAGGTTTGAGTGGGGTCTGTGAGTTCACTCCCACAGTTTAAAGATAGCCAAAATGTGCCAGCCTTCACACAGATTCTCTTTGGGGGCTATCATGGGGGTCTTGTTTTTGAGGTCCCTGCATGGCTTAGGAGTCAAGGAGAGAACAGGGCTTTGCAGACAATTTGATGGTAAGAGTCCTTCAGTTCGAGCAGATGTTTGTTTCAGTTTGCAGCTCCAGTCTTTGGTGGCCTGTGTTTTTATTCAGATTTCAAGACATCTTCAGACACAAGGGGTTTTTAGTGTGAGGAATGGAGATAATTTTCTGTATTGAGTTTAAATCTCTGTTTGTCAGAAAAGAACAAGCATGACCTTTCACTAAATCAGACTGAAACCACTTCCTGGCACCCTTTATTCTCCAGAGAGGAATCCAGTGAAGTTCTTCTTGTGTAAGTTGCTTTCACGTTATTACGTCTTGTGTTTATCTCAACAAAAAACTTGGACTTGAAGGTCTAAATATACTTAGCCAAATCAAAACTGCACTGACATGATAAATACAACTATACCTGTTAAAATCCTTCTGAGTAGGAAGCATATTTGTATACAGAAAGAAGCAAAGAAGCACAGCAGGAATGTTATGTGTTCACTTTGGGCTGAAATATGTGCTTTGCATTTAGAAGAATCTCTTTGATATTTCCTGCGTAATTAATCTGCTGAAGGAAGTACTTGGATGCCAGACTGGAACAACGGGAACACAAAGGGGATGAAGTGCTTGCTGGTGTAACACCAGTAAAAATGAGCCTAGGAAGCTCCCCAGAGTTGCACAGGTACAGAGATTGCCTGCTCCAGGGAAAGGGGATTCCTGCAACTTGCATTTATTTGGATTTTCCACCGAGGTTGAGTTTCTTGGAGAACCAGAACGCAGCGAGCAGCAAGAGAGGTTTAATCTCAGGATATTAAGCCCTCCTAAAATGTTTCTAAAGTGATAAGCCAGGCAGCTGCCTAACGGATTCCCAGGGCTGCCCTGTGAGGTCTCTGTGCAGACCCAGCCCAGGCACAGCTCCACTCCTGCATTATGCATGACCCCAGCACGCCCCAGATGTGCCAGAGAGGGGAACTCGTGCAGATGCTGCCGGGTAATGGCAGGGGCTCTCAGGATCCTGGGAGAGGCAACGAGAGGTTTTATCAATACCTATTATGAATGAGCTGAAGTGAAATGTTTCCATGAGGGATTTCTGCCTTCAGGATGCATAAACTGGCTTGATCAAAATGCTGAAGGTAGAAAGAGACAACAAAGATAAAGACTTCAGGGGAGCTGCTGTTCTGTTTATGCCAGATATTCCAGCCATGGAATATTCCAGCCAATATCTGATTGTCAGTGAGAACAGAGAAATAATAGAAAGGTGAAAACTGAAAATCGCGGCAAAAATGCTTCTCCAGAAGAGATGTATTTCTCTGTACATCTGAATTCAGAACACTAGACATGAAAAATAAGATTTAGGAGTTCTAACCTTTAGAGAAACAACTGCACAAGAAAATGTGTTCATGTAAAAGATGCCAAAACTCAAGCTCACTATAATGCAACAGCCATATAATTAACAAAAAGGAACGAGCAAAATATGAGAAACACAGCATGTATAAATAGAACATGGAATAAAAATCCATATGCACACACACACACACATATCTATGCAATATGAATATGAGGACAGCATCTGCTGCTATCTCAGCTATGCTGCACAGTCAACACTGCAATATGTAATCTATCAAATTGGAGGGATCAAAATAACATAAATTATTTAACAATGTTCCTCTCATGAACTATGGCCAGGCCCGGCCCATGGAAAAAGGCAGGGCTCTCACTAGGAATGTAGGCTGGGTTGGTGTAATATAAACCTGGTTAGGTGAATATTTATAAATCTCTGACTTTTGCATACTGATCCAGAGCCTAGAACTATATAAAATTCAAGTCAGAACTAACAAAAGCTCAGAAGAGCAGTTAATCCAGTTAATCAGTGATCCTGCCTAAAATTGTTCAATGGTTTTTTTGAAAAATGCAATTTAAAACTCTTTCTTTAACATGACAAAACAAACAGTGGTCGTCCTCTGATAGAAAGCACACAGGCAGTACTTCAGACAGTTCACAGCATTTAGCACCTTTAAATGAAGTTGCAGGTTCAAACTCAACACAAAACTCTAATAAACATCACAAATCTAGAATATTTGTCTAACAAAAAAATTGAGTTTTTCCTCATTTGCCTACTTAGATGGATTTAATAGAGATATTCTTTGCTGAAAAGAAAAGAATAATGTTGCAAACCCCCAAATCTGAAACTCCAGGCCTTAATGGCTAAACCATTCTGGGGTCTTTATTCCACATCCTCACAGTGACCATTGCCTTCAGATAACATCCAACTCCCTGAGAACATTCTCTCCCACTGAGAATAAGCAAGATAAAAAAAAAAAAAAAAAGATATTCATAGGTAATGAATTATTGAGAACAAACTAAACCAGCAAGTAAACACCACATTTTTTAAAAAGCAGGTTTTTGATGCCTTTTGGAGGCTTGAGAAATGAGTTAAGCTAAGTTGCCCACAGTCTATTACATGTCTGATTGCTTCTGACAGGGGGCAACACTTCACACAGAGCATAAAACACCCTTAAACATCAGAGAAAAGCAAGAAATAAATGCAGATGAGAGATTAAAAGGAACATCTTGGGCTGGATGTTTGCTTCCCTTTAGTAAACTCACATCTGTCTACAGCATGATCTAGGAGTGATGAGGTCAATGTTTGTGTTTCAGAGTAAAATCAGACTCTTTTCCTCACCCAGGAATCAGTGCTATCATTCTCAAGCAGTCCCAGAGAAATGAGTGAGATTCCTGCAGAGTAAGGGAGCACTCAATGCGTGCAGATTGCAGGTGCATTTATGTCCAATTTCAGAGGTAACATATTCTCAAAATTATCAACAAATGAGTTGGAGTTTTCCTTTGTGTGACACAATTGTAAGACGTTACTTTTTAATATTCTTGTAACACATTTGCAGTCCCACTCAGCCCCCAGAGAATACTGCAGAGTACATAACAACAGCAAAACTTGTGATACATAATCAAAATCTACAGCTTTCAATGAAAAGTATCCTCTAAAATTTGCCATGCTGCCAGCTACACTGAGCCACACACTTTACATGATGGAGACCAGCATGTATATTTGAGAACAGCTATAAGTAAATACAGAACCACATCCTACCTGTAGACATTTGCTATATGATTTTTCCTCATTTGCAGGCCCCTGTGTTCACAAATTATAGGCTAAGATGTGGTCCAAAGCCAGGAGAGTACTTTAGAGCTTTGTTACCTTCTTTACTTTCCATCTCTTGAAGAACAGCAGTCTAGCTGTGAGCTCAGCAAGATGTTTAAATTTGAAGTCTGTGAAGCTGACAGACCAAGAAAAAGGAGAAAAAAACCACACAAGAATGAAAATTTCAGTATGTGCCAATGCATAAATGAAAAGGTGTCGTGATCCTGTCTCTAGACCATGATCTCTGTAACTCTCTGACTTTGCCAGAGGGAACCGAGGCTCCAACATTCCACCTTCCCCAGCAGCATCTTGGCATGACACCCAGTTGTCCTGCTGAAGGATTTTCATTAAATTCAGATGTTTTCATCTGCTGCTTTTCATCTGTGGCATCAGGCTGCACTGCACCAGATTGGCTTTTATCAGATCTTGTTTGTCACGAGAGGAGACGTAGCTCAGATGTACTGAGGAAAAAAATCTCTCCAAAAATGTTTGTTAGGAAATGTCTGTGCTTGGAAGAAAAGTGTCTGAACTAAGATGGAGGGCGTAGGTTTCTTTCTGATTATGGATTTTGCAGGGTGCCACACCAGATAAGTTAAAATTGCATGATATGGATATCCCAAATCAGCAGTTGTTTTAGTTCCTGGTACATCTACACATATTTTATTGTTCATTTCAAGGAACTTTTTGCAGCATTTAACCTATAATTTCCACACTAGCACCTAGTGGTAATATTAGATGTTCCAGATCACCTATAGATTTCAACATTTTAACACCCAGATATGAGATGGGGTCCTGCAAATTAGGATATTTATGATGCCAAGTTGGTTTGCACAGCTCTTGCTCCATGGACTGAACTTACCAGAGCAGCAACATCCTTCCCTGCAAAGTTTGCCATTATCCTAAACAATCAAGCCACTTCAATCAAATCATTGAAGCTATTAATGGCATTGTGTTAATTAAAATACATTAATGTTTATATACTCAACCTAGAAGCAGATAAAGAAGAATTGCATATATTAAATTCACTTAGAAAATGAAAATTTCTTTCAAAATGAATTTGAAAAGAGGGCACGGAGTTACTCACCAGTTTGCTTTGACAGAGAGAAATATTTTCCTTTAAACAAAGAAAAAAGATATTTCTGAACATTTTGGAATCTTTAATTCTAGTGTTTTTTCTTAAAAATGGAATGCATTTCACTTCGCTCTTCTCATGTTTCATTTTGTCATTTCTAGCCGATGCGCCTTCATTTTCTGCTTCAAGACTATGTTTTTTCCTGTAAAATTTAATGATTTGTTTTGATTAAACTGCCTGAAGATAAAAATACTCTGCTTTGGGCAAAGTGGTTATTTCAGATAAAGCCAAAATTACTTTTCTTTTTATTTTTTTTTCAGAAAACAAAACAAAAATATAAAACAAACAGTGTCTTCTACCTCAGTCACCCTGTTCTTTAGCTTGGCTGGCACTTCCCAGGGGTACAGGTGAGATGAGAACAAGCAGGGAACTGAGACTTGGAACCCTTGAACTTGGATCTTGCAGGAGGACATTTATGAAATATGATGCAACTGTTCTACCTGTGAAATCTTTCAGTATATATTGTTAATATCAAAATTGGAATAGGTGCAGTTCAGACCAATATTTCTGTTTATTACATCTCCAGCTACCTCTTTATTTCAGCTTTGAGGGTCTCGGGGCAAGAATGCCTGAGCTGCAAGAGAGACACTTCACTTCAGAAATGTCTCCCCAGTATTCTTCCTCTGGTATTCCCTGGTATCTTTCCCTGATAATCCCTGAATTTCCTCATTTTCAGCCTATTGCCCCTTGGGCACAGCCAGCTGTTTCCTGCCAATGCCAGAGCATGTATGACAGGCGTAACATAATATTAAACACATTTTATCTATGGACTCTTCTGGGCTACGTCTTCTGTGTCTGGGCTCCTTGCCAAACCTCTTGGCACATCCCTGCCTTTTGCAGCATCCAGAATGAATTGATGACTGAGACAACTTATATGATGGAGTAAAGTACCCTGACTGGAAGTGACAACTATGTTCAGGTCTAAAAACTGGTGAGTTGGTTAAAAATCAATTTTCCCTATTAGCCAATCAATAAACTAAAGGCAGCTTAGAGGTCATTGGAGCAAAAATGTCTCCCCTGAGTCGTGAGCTGGGATCACAAACAGCCCAGAAAACAAGGCTCTCCACCCTCCCAGAGCTGTAGAGCTCACAGTGCAAACACCCCTTTTGTCCATAAAAATGCAGCAAACATGGAAAAGTGCCCTGGGACTCCAAGTGAAAACCTTGGAAAGAACTGCACAGAAAAGATTTTTATCCCTTTTTTTGCTCTCCTGCATTGCTTTCCACTTTTGTTTAAAATACTCTTTACCTGGTGCCTTCTTTTCATGATAATCCTGGTTTTAGCCATGTCAGGTATGACTGATAATGTGGTGGAAAAAAAGACAAAACCAGGAGAGGGACAAACCCAGAGACATTCTGAGCAGAGCACTTTCAGTGGGGGAGGGAGGGGGAGGTTCATGTAAAACCCAGAAATTTCTGCACAAAGTTGAATCGGAGGATTTTTAAACCAACTCTAGGCTTTAAAACCATTGGAGACATGAGAAAGGTACTGAATATCTGTACAGAAGAGCCACAGAGACACAATTTTCACTGACATGCTGTGTTGCTGTACGTAGAAAATTCTGAACATACACGACAGTGTAATTTATTTGCTTATTTCACATACTTTTACAATATGGAGACTAAATACCAAAGTATTTCTTGAATGGGGAGCAGGCCTAAGCTGCTGACCCACTTGGGGGCTTCTAGAGATTTTCTTGGTTGGATTTACTCTCTTCCTTGAGTATGTCATAATCCCAGAATTTACAGCTTCAGAATCGCTGGAAATTCATGATGATCCAGTTAACCTCATTTAGATTATAGGACCTAAGTTGGTAAATTACTTCCATGAGCAAACTTTATCCTGTCATTTTTTTTCTTCCTGCCCTGTTACTGTAGCTAGGGGAGGTGCAATGCACACCTGTCCCAGGCACATGTAAAGGAACAAATCTTTGTAAGGCACAGGAATAAAAAAATAAAATCACACAATAACCCCTGAAAAAAGGAACTCCTGTCACTGCTTCCTTCACTGGTTATAGAATATTTTTTTCCTCTTTTGTTTTGGACACCCACAGAATAATTGAAGGGAAAATGGTCCCATGGGAATTGGTCTTGAACAGCTAAAAAATTATACCAACTGCACAGCAAGCATTCCAGCTGCATGAAGATGAATGGAGGGGAAAAAATATCTAATATTCCCTGAAAGTTTTCTGAGGTTTTTATGGAGAAATTCAAGCCCATGTATCTGCTAAAATATCCACTGTTGTGAGTAGTTTACCTCACAGAGAAGTTCAAATGCTCTTTTTATTTTGTGACAGGGCAGAAGTATTCACACCCATCAGGTTTACACACAGACATAACCAATGGCTGCTTTTCTGACAAAACTCCATCACTGTAAAAATGCTCCATTAAATGCCTGGTAATAACATTCTATAGATGTAAGTTTCTCTAAGCCAAACTGCACACAGCATACTGGTAAAAATGGGAAATAAAATGCTCGTGCGATGGAAATATGTTCAAACCAGAAAACACTAGTGTAGAAAACACAGAGAAGAGCTCAATAAATAAGTTTGATCCAGGCTATAAAATTCTAGTGGTAGTCAAGAAAAGCCTGGTTCAGGTGGTTGACTGGAATGATATCAGGAAGATTGGCACCAGGAAAATGACCTTTGGTGCTCTTTCTCCTTGAAAGCTGTGCTCCCTTCTCACTATTTATTCTGTCAGTAGCTCAGCTCCCAGAGGATCTATGTCAATATTTTTTTGAAAATATTTTTGTATGACTTTTCCTAACAAAAATTTATCTCAAACCCACCAAAATTCTTCCACAAAGTACACTGGAAATATTTTGTCTCTTTGAATTGTAAAATTTTTTTTTTTGTTTTAGAGAAAAAAGCTCCATGTTTCCCACAGGGGGAAACAAAAGCTATTTTCTAGACAACTTTCTCCTCACCAGGCCTCCCACCCTCCTGGGAACTGAGCTAGAGGGAAGACATCAAAGCAGACAGAACCTTCTCTCTAGTTGTAGGAATTGGTTTTGGTATTTTCTCTTACTCTGTTGACAATTTTCGAGTTTGTATTTAGTTTCTTTCTTCATAAGTCTTCAATTTTTAGTATTAATTGTCCCTGGTCTCCTAGTTTATATTTCATTCACTTTTTCCCATGGAGGTGATGGTTATATTGTTTTCTCCTGTGTTGGTCACTATTTCTTACCTATGCCTGCTGCAGTAAATTCCCACATAACCTTTGAATCCTTGAGACAGAAAAACACAGCGTCTCTGAGGAGATTGTCTAGGCTGTCACTTTTTGGATTTAGGAAGGTGTGGAAGCTGGTGATTAAATCCCTGCTCTTGTCTGAGGTCTTCAGGTTGGCCACGCTTACCTCAGTGATCCAATTTTAAGGGAATTCTTAACGTTAAGTTACAAGACTCTGAATTATCTCACCACGTAGGGGTTTTCATTATCCCCCTCCAAATCATGTATATATTTTTTCTTGTTCAGAAAGCCTTTCCTGTTCAATTTATCCTAGGAAAACAGAGCAGCTCTTAAGAGAGTCAGGCTGGATGCACTGAGTAGCACTGAGAAGCTGGAGATTAAGTTCCAGGGGACCAAGATAGGTGCAAGGGACTGAACTGATACTGGTACCTCTTGAAATCCTGACTTGGAGTAACAACTTAGACTCATTCCAGGGTTGTAGAGATTATTCCTCTGGATATTGCACAGTGCAGCAGACTGGGCTATGGAGTGCTCTAAGATCCTGTTTACCCAGTGTATAAAATTTACCTCTGGGGGCCCCAGATGAAGAACAGACAAAACAATTTTCCCCATAAAGTTTTACAGCTGCTCCAAGGGTCCGCCACTAAAAGCCTCCACACTTGTGAAAAGGAGAAGAAACGGAAAATGTGTATCAGTTCCCAGTTCCAAAGTGGGAGTAATCACATTTATTTTCTTTCCTTTTATTCAAGTCTAATGCTTGAATAGACCAAAACCGTGGTGCCAGGGAGGTCCCTCATGATGAACACAAGGTTATTGCTAAGAAAATCTGGTTTAGAGGCATATGTAGAATGACAGAACAAACCTTTCAGTACAGCCACCACTACACACAGCTTTGAATTTGCTCTGGCTGTGGAGGGAATTGGCTCTGCCATGCTCAGGAGAATGGGATGGCCCAAGAATGTGTCTGTGGAGGTGCATCAGGTTGCCTGGTCTTCATCAGCCAGAAAGGTGATGATGTTAACCCCTGGTTTTCCCAGTGGAGTCCACACTAGCATGTCCACTCCCCTGCTGTGCCCAACACTCAGCATGCACATTATAGCTCCTAAACCCACATTCAGGTCAGGGGTGTTTGCAGGGACCTTATTCAATTGGCTGCTCAAGGAAATAAAAGCAGATCTGTAAAACCACATTGTATAATATATTAGAAATGGAATACAATTCTCAGGGGAATCTTCATTGAGACCAGTGAGATGATTCAGGGCAATATGATGAATGGCTACTGCCCTTTTCTCCTTCCGAATAAACATTTTGTCCCTCTCCACTGGAGCTGGGCAGCAGATGCAAAATTACAGCACAGAAAAAGAGCATAATTTGGCCATAAAAATGTTGCAATAAGTTGTTATATAACTGAAATGCCACCACCTTTAGTGCATCCACCCACTCATTTTACAACCAGTTAATATTTTTCTGAACTTACATGTTGTATTCTATCCTGCCGCCTCTGCAATCTTTTTGCCTATTTTTCTGCCAAAGCCACAAGAATAAAGCTGTCAACATTGCAACTAAGCCATCTTTCTTGTCTGGCAAATTGTCTAGTGGAGACTATAACCTCCTGGCTGCTCCACTGCATAATGTAAGTATCCTGTCTTAACAAAACAGAATTTAAATATTCTTTAGATACAAGATATCTGCAGGCTTCTGTGCAGAAACAAGTTAAATATATTTCCCTGACAGTTTTTACTTTTCTCCAGTGGGAATGGCACAGACATTCATATTAAGCTGAACACGTATTGACATGCTTAGAGAGATGTTATATGGCTTTTCAGCTGAAATATCTCCAGGTATTTGAACTGCAATAATAAATATGGCCGCTCCTGAGGGAAGGAAGAAGCAGCAAGAAAACTCCCCAGAAGAGTGTGATTAAGAACTGAAGTGAGCCTCTGGCATACAGTAGTTATGCTTTGAATGTGATTGGGATTTATGATTTCAGTTAATGCTGGAGCACAATTTTAGAAAGTTATTAGCAAGCTCCTGGCTGAACAGAACACAGTTCATTTGCACATTCCTCCAGATTAGCTTTATCATTGTGTTGTTTACAAACACAAGGCTGGATCCTCTGAGATGTGTTTTGGGGAGGCACAGATGACAGCTGCAGAGGAGCCACATGGACCAAAAATGAGGCCTCATCTGTGGGGTAGTTTTTAGTGCATTGGAGGAGCTGTAATTTTACATTTGAGAGATCAAAAGAGAGAAACTCATGAGACAAGAAAGACCAATCTCCTTTTCTCTGCTTTTCCATTTTGTGTCCCAAGAAAGGCTCTGGGCTGTGTGTTCGTCTGATGTAAATTTGCTGGATGTGCATCACCAAGGAGCTGGGCCCTTCTGAGGTTCACTCACAATTTACAAACTAACCGAGGCCTGACGTGGCTGGCTGTGTGGGCTAGTGTTGCACATATCCATACACATTTACATCTTGGCATTTATACATTGATAAATATAAACGTCTCAGCTTGCCTTTCTTTTCTATAGACACAGCTCTCCCCATCTGCCTCCTAATTTCAGAATTTCAATGTCATCTGTATCTGTTAAGGCCCTGTCACCTCAGGCAGGGTCTGCTCATGGGGATCTCCGTGCTCTGTGCACCCAGAGAGAGCCCGAGAGCTGCGGTCTGGGTCCTAAACTTGTCTTGGCTCACTGAGCTGAATAAAGCTATTCATAAAGGTAAAAAAAAAATCAGGTGTAAGCAGCTGAAGGCTTGGAGATTAATGAAGCATTCGGGAGGGAAAGCAGCAGAGTTTTCTCAAGGCAGTCCTGCCCCAGACAACTGGGGAGAGCACAAATGCCCTCAGGTTGCTGCTGCCCCTGGCAGCAATGACAGCAAGCACCAGAACCTTGTCCTCCTTTACCTTGGTCACTCACTGTCCCCTGTTTCAGTCAGACCTCTTCTACAAAAAGTAGTAAAGGCCCCTTATTCACTTCTGGCAGGTACTAACAAATATTTATTTCATGCCTCATTGTGTAGCTAGGTCAGTGTAGATACTTTGGTTTCTAAGGACAAACAATCATTTTGTCTCAAAAGAAATACCAAAATCTCCATTTAGACTAGGTCTTACATAAATCCTCTCTCTGGGTCTGTATGGTTAAAGAAAGAATGCAAGGGACAGCAGAATTACACCTCCTTGTTTTCCTGTTGCCAACACTGCAGTATTTCAGACAGAGCAGTTTTCTGTGAGAAGCATTTTCCCTTTCATTCCAAAGAGCAGCATTTCAAAGCCTTGTGCCAGGCTTGAACCAACACTGTGGCTGCCAGCATGACTCACAGCCACCTTGGCAGAACAGTGTCTGCCAGTGAGCAGAAAATCTCACTGATGCTTCAGGCACAACTCCGGGAAAACAATAGAGTAATTAACTTTTGAAACCAACCATTTCAATCCGTGCATAACTGGAGTAGGAGAAGTCTTGCACCTGCATTATCTGGTGTGCTCCTGAACCAAGACATGCAAGTGTTTTAAACTTTGTGAATTAAGATTAAACTACAGAATACACAGCTCATCCAATGGAAAAGAGATTCTTCTTCACAGTTACTTGTGATTCCTGTCAAGGCCGTGGGAGGCAAAATCTCTGAAAAATAATCACTTCCTTAGAAATTTTGACATTGTGAGAAGGACTGTAGCAGAGAACCTACCTTTTGAAGATTTGCTCTCAGTGGGCTTCATATGTGTCTCAACTACAGTTCAGCAAGACTCCTGGATACAGGCTTCACAATTTTGGGAACTCCACGGAGACTGTGAGCGTGGAGCAAGCAGGGAAGAGGCCAAAGGCAGCTTTGTTTCCTTCAGATCACAGGGGTCTCTGTGCCAGCTGGCTTCAAACAGAGCAATGAGAGACCCAAGACAAAGGTTTTGCAGTAAGTTGAGAAATTTTCTGAAGTATTTCAGGGGTGTCTTTGGTTTTACCCGACAGAGCCACTGGAAATGGAAAGGAAAATGAAAACCACAGCTTGTGGGTGCTCTTAAAGCTGATGTTAATCCTTCATAGCCTCGAGCACGTTCTTACTGTTACTCTATATTACGTTTTACAATTTCAGAAAATTGTGAGTAAAATGTTTTTTGGCTTGTTTATTTTTCCATATGTCAAAGATGAAGCTTTCCCCTTTGCTTCCATTGAATCTAAAACTGACAAGGCTGCTCTTCTTTAACAAATCATAAAGCACCTTATTCTGCCAAGACATCTTTGTTTGTGCGCCAGCCACATCAAATGAAGTTAGTGCAGGGCTGGGAATACTGTTTATTAGTTAACCACAGCTGCAGAACCAGCAGATGGAGCGGAGCACATTTTTGTCGAAGATCACAAAAGTAATGAGTACTGTTCTTTTCTTTTTCATTTTTAATCTGTCATTTCTTCATGATGGAGTTGCAGATTTCGTTAGAGGCTTCATAGACTGGTACAGAAGCCACAGTATCCACTACATTTAATTACTCCCCCATTTGTTTAAACAGTGAGTGATTTTATTAAATTGAATTATTTTTCCTCTGCAGCTTACATGAGAAAGGGGCATTATAATTACAATCAGGTTGGCATTTTAAAGTTATAACATTTGTAAGCTACAGCAAAATTTTCCAAAGCCTTGTAGAAATTACATGCTTATTTAAATGCCATAAAAATTTGCTCACATACCATCTTTAAAAATGTCTTTCTCAGTTCTGTGAGCTGAAACTGAGATCCTAGCTGAGGGGTAACAAATCAAAATGACCGAGTGGCCACCAAAACCTGTGTCCTCTGAGGACCCCCAGAGCACAGACAATGATGCAGTGCCAAGGAGACAGCAGCAAGACTGGGGCTGCTCACTGTTACTTAGAGCAATTCCCACTTAACAAAAAGCAACAACCAAACAATAAACAAGAAGTAAGAATTTTTAGTCTTTTCATTTCTAGCATCCTGTCCAATGAAGCAAGTGTGCTACCACTGGTCTTAATCACCAAGATTTCAGGTCATACCAGTTCCCTTATTCTGATGAAGTTCCCCTTCTCTTTACAGCCTTTGCACTGGACCTTCCCCACCTCCAGCTTTCATACTCACACCTAAAGCTTCTCAGAATCCAAATGTCTGTCCCAAGGACCTGATCAGTCTAGAGCTTCCTCAGAAGGGGGAGTGGAGATCAGAGTCTCTGGGACTGATCTGGTGACCAGGACAAGACCCATCACAAAGCTGTGTCAGGTTTAGGCTGGATATTAGGAAAAGGTTTTTCACCCAGGGGGTGGAGCAGCAGCAGCAGCACTGAACAGGCTCCCCAGAGAAGTGGTCATGGCTAATCAAGCCTACTGCCACATCCTACAATGCACGTAGAGCACCAAGCTTACACTCATGGTCTACATGAAGAAATGAGTTTTGTCAGAGCTCTTGCCACAAAACACATCAGCAAAAATATTAATTCTGTTAAGGGTGGAAGATTATCTCTTCTGCAAATGGAAGTGGGGATGAACAAAAGGAATAACTGTGTGATGTGATTTTTCACTAAGGCTTCCAGAAAAGTGGGGTGGTAAGAAGCAGCTTTTTCTGATGGATACATCAAAAGAGCTTGGGATGTGGGGACAGAGAAATGAAGGCTGGCTTGGCAGGACAGTGGACTAGAAGAGGGATTTTATTGCAGCTCTGCTGCTGCCCAGCTGCTTGAATTTGATTGAGACCCCTGAGGCTCCTTGTGCCCCTGCTCTGCTCTCCTGTGTGCTCGGCCTTTGGACAGGAGCCTGCAGGCTGTGAGCCTTTCCATGTGTCCCCACGGGACACTGGCTTTGGCAGACGCTCCTAAAAGCTACCAGAACCCCCCAAAACTCACAACAAATTATGAATGAGTTCTGATGATGGCATTAACACATTCCCAAGATGCACCTTCAGAAAACAGAACCTGCAGAACTGCTCTGACAATGGCACACAGAGGGGATTTATGGCATGTGCCATGACTTCAGGACCAAGTCTGCCAGTGCTTCAAAGAGCAAATCATTTTAGTGCTTTAAGTCCTCAACCAGATGAAGATGTTGAGAAATAAATGCCAAGTGATATCCGCCATGGTAGTTACAGCCAGAGTTGAGTTCTGTCTAGAGCTAAGGCTTTATAAAACTTGAAGGAAAAGAGCAAGCAGAACCATGATAATGATGATAAAATTATTCATTGCCAGTTTCTCACTTAGCCACTAGACAAGAACCCCCAAGATCAGTGGTGGGAGCCATCACTGTGGGCAACTTTTATTACCCTGGGATCCATTGCACTGATCAGGGAAGGCCAAGATGCTGTAAGCCTCTCTCCCCAGAATTACCCCAAAGTGTCCTTTTCTGCTCACAGCAAGCCTGCAAATGGGTTTCTGCACCAACTAAAAGTCCCTCCATGACAAGAGAAACCTTTGCTGTCCATCTAAAGAAGCTTTAGCCAGCACCAAACATAGGCTTTTCCTCAATAAGAAAATAATGTATAGTGCAGGTTCCTTCCATGAGTAACATTTTCCAATCTGAGTGTATTTCTCTGCTTGAAAGTACTAATATCTTGAAGAAAAATGGGAGAGGTTTCCCAGACTCAGAATTACTAGGAGCTGCTAGGATTGAGACTGTGAAACCAAGGCTCTGAATGCACAGAACCAGATTCTGCCAGCAAACTGCTGCTCTGAACTGTCCTTGGGATGCTCAAACCCAGCCCAGACAGTCACTTAACCAGAGTCAAGATTGCTTTGCTGTGAAAAATAACCTGCCTGCACCTCTGGCCCACAGTGCATAGCTTATGTCCAATATTAATGTGTTATTGATGTGAAGATTCACACCAATGACAGTCATAAAACAATGTGGATCTTTTATCACCTGATGGATTTAAAGGAAGAATGAATCCTCCAGTCTCTCTCTGCCAGGCTTTCCCCCTCACCATGCCTCTGCCATGCACATTGCAGCTGAGCCAAGTGAGGCATAAAGCACCACAGCTGCCAAAAAAATTAATTTTAATTGATTCCACAAACCAACTAAGGCAGCCTCACTTGAAGAGTGGGGGAAATGCTGAGGATGAAATCCTGCCAGTGTTCCAAATACAGATTTAGAGGTTTAGCCAGGTAGTTTTTACATCAAAGAACCTTTTCTGAGTTACAACTGGATGATCTCTTTGCTTTGTGGAACCCAGGGATGAAAAACTCATTAGAAAGTTAAATCCATCCATCTCTCTAAGATTATTTCTTGCAGAAACATGAAGTTCTCCTGAGCATAAAAAAAGGAGAAGAAAACAGCATCAGGGTCAAAACATTCTTTGAAGACTTCTGGAATTCAGACACGGTGAACTCCTCCTGTTTCTCCTCCTCATGACATTTGTCACAGACACACTCAGCCTACATCTCTCTGGATACTCTCTGCAGTGTGAATTTGGTTTGCATTCTAGCAACATGTCCTCAGCAGATATTTCCAACCTTGACTAAACCAAAGGAATCAAACAAATCAGTGGATCTACATCCAACTGATAAAAAATTCTACATTTTTCTTCCCACAGACTGCTTGTGATTGCCACCCACTTTCTAACCTTTCCTGTTTTGAATCAAAAAGAGAACACAGTAGCCAGAGAATTGAATTACAAAATAGTGAAATAAGTCAGAAAACTGCAAGGCATCAGTCAGAACAGAACATTGTCTGTGACACAGGAGATTTTTGATGCCTCATTTTCATGACAAAAAATGTGCAGTCCTAGTGCCATCCAAAGTTTTCAAAATGCACTGGTGAACTGTGAAACTACAATGAGTGCTAGGCACTTCACACTAGTAACACAAAAAGGGCTGTAGCAATTCTGCTAGAAGTAAATTGTTCTCTCTGAAACAAGCACATATGCAGCAGAGGACAAATCCCTTCCATGTAGAAATCTGCAAACTCTAAAACCAAATCAATCAGTTTAAAGCTATTTGTGTTCTACATCTGTGTCTAATAGGATCTCAAGTGTTTGCACAAACTGGGTTTATCAGTTAAAAGCATCTTTAACTCAGGAATTCTAGAAATCAATCAAAAACTAACTCAGTCTCTAGGGCAGATAAATCTTAGAGGACGTTTACAGAACTCTGTGCTCTTGAAATAAAATCATCTTATACATCCACATGCCAAAATGGGCTACCGTGTATCCAGAGTTAATGAGGTCTTGGTAGACAAGCAAGCATAGGAATATTTTCCAATTAAGATATTTATATGTGTCTTTATCTGATATAGATAAACAGACATCAGATATTTATATCAGGTATAGTTACAGAGAAACACACAAGAATTTATTAAATGATCCCACTGAAAGTTTTATAACTGCACAGTGTTATGCACATGCCATGCACAGCAACATAAGCCATCATCAACACATTCTCTAAATGTGTCATTTTAAAATTTAAAATAATTACTGGTATCACACTTTTTATGATTTTAAATAATTTAGGACATCAGCTAAAACTTCAGTGCTCTCTTAAAAGTTATAGCTCCAGTAATTTCCAATTCATAAAAAAAGAGCTGAAGGATTTATTATGCTTTGGGCTCCCAAAAACTAAGAATTTCTCCTTGCAGAAGGGCTTAAAGAGTCTGGAACAAATAAGAGACATGTCTGATTTATTGACTTACAGAGGTACTTATAAAATGGAGTTGCTGCACTGATTGCAGATATGGCAGGCAGATTATTATCGTTAGAGGCATCCCCAGGCCTCCAGGTTAAGAAGGGCAAACGTATTTCTAAATTTCCAAATGTATTTCGTGCACTTATGCATGATTTTGGCTACCTGGAATTGCTGCCAGAGATGGAAATCCTTGAAGGAGCAGTGTGCTCTTTCACAGAGCCCAAATCAACAGCTCTGGGAAGGGAACCTCTGATCCTCTCACAGAATCAGTGGCAGATGCTTGGCTAATTTGCTCCTGAAAACCTCCCACAGCAGTTTCTCACCTCCTCTCTAAGCTGGTTTTGCTTTGTTTTGCTTTCCCCATATTCCTGATTTGCAGTCTGCCCTGGGATTCACCACAAGGATGTGCAGCACTGAGCAGGAGAACTCTGATACAAACCTGCTTGAGGGACGCTGCCTCCTCCCCTCTGCTGGTGCCTGCCAAGGTTACACTGAGAGCCTGGGAGAGGGGAATAGAGAACAGCATCCAAAACCTCCCACAAAAGACTTAATTTTAAAGCCATTTACCGAGTCTTTCACGATAGGCATTTCCAGAAGGTCAGAACTCTTGCCAGTGACTCAACCTGGGAACCCCAAAATGCATCCTCAGAATGACACATACCCCTGGAGAGTGTCAGCCAGGGAGTGCATATTACGTGCTCAAGGAAGTCAATGTTCATTGAGGCAATTAAATATCATGCTTTATATTGTTGTCACTTGTAATTTAGTTATGCTGGAAATGAAGAATGGGTTGTCTATGCAATTGCTATCATAAACATCACTGAGTCTGTGTGGAAAGATTCACAATAAAACACTAAGTTGCCATTATCTCAGTGGCAGGTCTGTCCTCTCACAGAGCAGTAAGTAATAACTCTTTCACATTTGCAAAAGAAAGCAATATTTGCACTGCAAAGATGTGTCCTGTTAGTTTGAAAATAATGTCAATAAGGTGCTCTCCTTAGAAACATCTCCACCATCCAATTGTTTCCCAATCACAATTCATTTACTCAAGGACTGCACTCTGCTAGAGAGTAGGGATGATCCTGCTCTCATAATTACTGCTCCTATGTGCAAACATTGACAGCACAGAGGCAATTCTGGCTGATTTAGCCAAGTGAAAGGTTAATGCTTGGGAGCTGCAGCCAGAATATTTCTTTCAGCAGGAAGACATCCAGTGTGCAATAAAACCTTTTCCCCAGCTCCTGTTAAGCCCTTGTGCCAGGGCTTTGCTAAACAGAGAGAGAGTAAGTGCTGCCACACAGGGACAGGAGCCTCCCTGGATCATCCACACCTGACATTGCACAACAAAAAACCCCACAAACTTGCACAGTGCAAATCTTCAACAGTTCTGATCCCCTGTTTGTGCTGAAATGTACCTTTCTGGCCCTGCACCAAGAGGGATTCAAGATAACAATAATTATGTTTTATCCACTCCAAGAGGAATTTCAACTAGAGACAATATATTTTATCAATTATTGGCTTGGGTTTTTTTTATCTGTGGCCTCAAATACAGTACTCTCACAGTAACAAGGCAGTTACTGAACACTAGTTTGCACTTTTTAAGATACTCCATCCAAGGAAGAGCACTCAAGGGAGGCAAGTTACAAATTTCTTGGTAGACAGTTATTGATCTTTCTCAACTTTTAAGGTCATCATTGGAAGATACAGGGTATTTATCATGTCTGAAACATACTAGAGAAAAAGACTAAACTGAGTGATTAAAAAAAAAACAAAAAAAAAAACCAAACAAAAACATGAAGTAACCAGGTTCTTGTGCTGTCCCAGACTAGAAATAAATTGAATCAACAGCTGTGCAGACAGACAGGTTATACATCACACACACACTGGCAGCCCTCCCACATCACCTGGTGCAGGTACAGAGTTATTCACATTCACTCTGAAGCTACATTCACACAAGACCCACGCTGAATTTCAGATGCTGCCTTCTTAGGATGCTACACACAATCCTGTCCTTCAAGAGGGGAAGGATCCATTGGGATTTCATTCTAACCAACATTTTTTCAGGCAACAGGAGAGCTATGGTGCCTCTCATGTGATTTGGAGGGGACTGATCTTTAGAGAACATTATCCAGTCCTCTAAAAACCCCTTGTATCATGTCTCACACTGAGAAGCCACAAATGGATAGAGCTTAACACTCCTTATTCCCAGGCCTGCATCTTGAAAGACAGAGGCTAAATCACATCTTACCTCAAGAAGTTAATTCAGGCTGTTGTAAACCAAAATAAACTGGGTAGAGGTCTAATATTTTGCTATGTTTATTGAAATTCTCAGCATCTTTCCAAGAGGGTGACACTCTCCTTTGATAAAAGGCAACTTTAATTGCAATAGGTGTTAGGTGGCTGTCTGGTGTTTCAATTGCTCCATCTTTCTCCAGTGAGATAAAGTGAAGGGAATTGAAGCTGCTAATGATCATGCACACGAATACATTAGGAAACAACCAAGTTAGTCCTCATGTGCATGTGCTGCAGCACAGCTGTGAGCAAAATGAGCATTATTTTATTTTATTTTTTACAGTAGCCCTATTTACTCTGCCATCAGGCCAGTATTTTTTTATCATTCTTCCATAGCCAGTGATAATTACCTAATATATTTTGTAAACTGCAAGTCCGTTTTCGGAGCAGAAAAGGCACTTAGGCACAGATTGACTCCAATTGGCTTCACTGGATGCTCCACAGAGGAACAGCCATCATATCACTTTTAATCTCCTATGAAACAAAATGATTAAACTGTCAATATCAGGATGAGCCACCATGACGGCCACCCTGATGGAATGGTGCCTCTGAACTGCTCCTAATAATATGTATGCAAGGAATAGATTTTTCTTTATAATGCATGTAATTAGAGTACAGGACAAAATGTTCTGTTCAAATTCATGACATGCACAACTAATAGAGAAGGAGAGAATGAGGCCCTTGGCTATTTATTTGCATGAAAAGGCTCTAATATAGGATATACTTTAGAGAAATTAGTTTTTAATCTAGGTGACTAGATGAGATTTTAACCCTGAACTGGTTTTGAGCTGACCTGGGAGAATTTATGCAGACATAAATGTGATGTCCTGGAAGCCAGACGGGTGTCACTTTTTCATTAATTTTTGAATATCATGTGCAGTCAAGAGGAGCAGGAAATCAGTCCTTGCAGAGGCTCACCTTATGTGAATTTGCTCTGGTGAGACTGAATCAAAAAAAAAAGCAGATAGAAATTTTAGAAGAAACGTGTTCTTTGTAAATTTGGGCGTTGGAGGAGTTAGGTACATTGATTCAGCAGTGATTCCCCCTGCTTGACCTGTATAAAAGCAAAACCTACAGCTGTAGCTTTCCATGAATACATTAAGTGGGGCAAGTTACTTTCCCAGCACAAGTCTATTACAGACACTATTGCTGTGCAATTTTAACATAACTGGTCAAACAAGCCCTTGAAGGAGCATTTCAGAACACAACTGCTGCTTAAGCAGCACTGCTCATTTAAGGGCTCATGCTGGAAATGTGTGATTTAATGTAAATTTTATATCAGGTCAGGGCACACACTTCTCATCCCCTGGGAAAAAGGACTTTGAGCACATGTGAAAAGGACCTGCAGCTCCACCACCTCAATCCTTGGTGAATCAGTGCTAACAGCGTGAGGCAGGGACAACAATAATTTCCACTGTGTCAGACCATGAAACTATTGCTCATTTGGCATCTTATGAGCAACTCTCAGCTTGAGTCAGTTATTACAAATTATTTTTATACAAAAGCAATCTTTTAAATAATCAGCAGAGGCTTGGGAGGTACCCCAGGCACTGCTGCTGGTGGTGTTTGAGGTGCTGGGAGACCCTGGACACGCATCAGGGCTGGGATTTTTGCTTACCTGCTCCTTTTCTCCCAGCAGTGCACACAAGCTGCAGCAGAAACCCAGACTCCACCAATTCTAGAAATTCAGCATCTCCCCCTTGGGAGTCCATGGCACAGTGCTGGCCACCACTGGAACCTGCAGCCAAACATTTCAGGCAGGGAAGGAGAAACCCAATGAGCACAGAAGCCTCACAGCAGTGAAGGACGTGGAGACATAAATTATTTCTGTTAAAAATCACCACATTAATTAGGGAGAACGCATAATTTCTTGCTGGTTTTAGGTTTTGAGGAGGGCAGACAAGAAAGAACCTTTGGTGACTGGGGAAAGGCAAGGGCAAAGTGTCTTCTAGTGCCTTGATGAATGAACCGGTCACAGCAGCAGGGGAAAGTCAGGGTTTCTGTGCTAGCTGATGAAAAGGGTTTTTCTGTGAGCAACTGCAAGAAGGGAGCAGGCCAGAGCCATTTGGGACTTTGCCTAAGGCTTGGGCAGTTTCAAAGACAATCTATCCACAAATTTCTGTGCTAATTGCTAAATCTACTCTTTTGGGGGAAGCCCAGCATCCAGTGTGCCATTACTAAAAAGTAACCAAATTTTTTTCCAATATTTGTCTCTTACTGAAAACTCTTTCATGTCAAGTTCTTCTGGATGCTCATATAAAATAATGTTTTCCCAAATGACTGTGAAAATATGTCCAGAAAATTGTGTCAATTCTCATTCATTTTCCCAACTTTATCTTCCAGCACTGCCAAGATCTTTTGTGAACATACATATTTTTATCTTTGAAAATAAAAGCTAATAAAGATAATAGATAATTAGAGAAGATAATGCAATGATTGAATCCTCATAGCATCAGATGAGGAAGGTAAGTCCTGAAAGCATTTTTTTCCTTCTTGGGGAATTGAGTCATGGCTTAAATAAGAAAATAAACCCATATAAAGAACCTCAAAAATGACCATGAAATAAAAATAAAGACTCTTCCACTGATACTTTATCTGAGCATGGGTGAAGAGAAGGAATAAAACTACAGTGTAGAAGCCTGAAACTATATGAATTCAGAGAAAAACAAAAGGGAAAATAAAAGGAAAAAAGGAAAATACCTGTGATATATGTTTTTCAGGCATTGTGAGACCTGTGACTATCCAGAGCAAGGCTGACTTATTTCAGTTAGCCCAGGGAATCCCTTACAGCAGTGTCCAGCTCATCAGGCTGCCTCTCTGGAGTTCAGATTTTATAACAGGCAACCCTTCAAAACTCAGTACAGCTGAGCAGTTCCATCACCTGGGGAACTCAGAGCTGACATCAGAAAAGAGGCCTCGTTACCAGGTCCTTTGCACCTTTGACAATATCTTCGTATTTAGTGGCTGCATATTCCCAGGTCAGTGCTCACCCTCTATTGCTCTGGAGAAGAAATGTTGAAAAACCCAACAACTTGTGTGCAAATCCATATTGTGCAGAAACTGGTGGGCATCTCCCTCTCACCACATGTGCTGCCCCAGCCTGGGAAAAGTGGCATCCTGGATGGAGAAAAAATACCTCCTGATTGCTGTGAAGCCCAGAAACAACAAATATGAGAGCGGCTCAAGGGCTTTCCTGAGTGCTGAGCACTTCTGCACAGCACCTGACACATCTGGGTAATTTCCTGCAGTGATCATGCTTGTGCCACTTGACACAGTTGGGTTTTTGGTTTGTGTTCCTGTTCTGTAATTCTATGATCTTGGCTGTTGAAAATGGGAAATGCAGACAGAAATGCTCTTGGAGAATGGCAATGAGGGGCCATAAAGGCTTTGCTAATACAGTTCATACATTCCTTGTATCCCCATCTTTCTTCATGGGCTAATTACTATTCAGGCTCATGTTTTGGTTTCTGAGCAGTTGGGAAACTTGTTGGAAGGTGTATGCTGAAGCTACACTGTCTCATTATGCTACTTGCTTCCTCAGTTGGAAAAATCATCTCTGACAAGCCACTTTCCTGGGTGCAGAGCTCAAAAGACGCCAAGAGGCTTGGGGCTCGATGAAAGGTATTTGATGTCAATTGCATTTGACATATGCGGGTTTGATATGTTCCTGGCTTCTAAGCGATGCCAAAAATGCAGTTTATGAGAATAATATAAAGGCAGAGGACAGAGATCTAACCTCCTTCAGATAATTGCTCTGAGTTGTTGCAAGGTGACCTTCATCCCCACACAGACAGCTTGTTGGTGAGAGTGCAAAAACATTTATCTCTCCCAATTTTCCATGGGCACATAAAAAGCAGCCAGTGCTGCTAAATAACATAGCTGACCCTGTGTCTGCTGTGCAGGTGGGTGAGATGGTGGCCTTGATCCAAGCACAAAGGGAGCTGTCCTCTGTCTTCCCAAACAGTTGCTGTCTGGGCTGCTTCCTAGTCCCCTTGTTAAGGCCAAAAATTTGGTTTGTAAGGAGAGAGACCTGCAGCATGAAACCTTCCCAAGGTGTAAATCCACCTCTCCTGTCAGCCTTCTCCCTCTGACAGGAAGTGTCTGGGATCTGGGCACTGACAGACAGGTGCTGATGGCCGACACAGATCTTTTTCCTGAAAAAAGGAAGGAAGGAGGCTGCCGGGGGGGTCCTGCAGAGCTTGGCCTGCCCCTCACATCCTGCAGAGCCCTGCTCCTGACTGCATCCCCTTTCAAAGGTATGATTTCCCCCAGCTGAGTCCTGAATTGCACCATGAAGTAATTATAATTAAATTCGAGGTGAGATAGGGCATTAATAACATGAAAGCACTCGGTGCCGGTGTGCTGAGCTGGAGGCTCAACCTCTCCCCTGGCAGACAGACAAAATCACCATCAAGGGCTCCATTTCCCTGTCCCTGCCTGTCCCCAGGGCTGAGGAAACACTCTGGACATGGCATGGAAGTGGAAATTGGATCTGTCTGATTCCACAATGCTATTTGTCTGCTCATCTTCCCCATGGTGTGTCAGCACCACTCTCCCAAACTCAAGGCAGAGCTGACAGCCCACACGGTCCCACAACCATGGCCATGTCTGCAGGGGGGAGGGAAGGATCCCCATCTCTCCTGGCTGCAGGACTGCATCCTCCTGAACAGCCAGCAGGGCTTCAGTCTCTGCTGTCACTGTAGGTCTGGCTGCACCTCAGCACCTCATCCTGCTCTGAGGAGAGCCCTCCAGGAGCTTGAACAGCCGTGCTGACAGCTCTGCAGCTGGGAGCTGGGCAATGCCCTGAGGAAATGGCACTGGCTCTTTCACCCTCCCAGTCACACACTGATGAATTTGCCCTGCTGAGCCCTCAGCTGCCTCCCCTCACAGTCCCTCCTGGTGTACCTGTGCCCAGGTCAGGCTCAATCCCATGTTGGCAGGAGAGGACAGTGCCCAACAATCGCCCCTAGACCCTTCTTCTGTGGCAGGAAGAGTGATCTCATCCCTTAGGATGAGGCTGAGGAAGGCCAAGAGCTCTCAGTTCACACTGCCCACCCTGATCCAGCTGTCACAGACTGGTGGAGCACACAGAATCCTCCTGTCTGAACATTTGGACATTTCCACAGAATTGTGCTCCAAGGTAAAAAAGAGCTTTTCACACCATGCTCCCTAATGTAGAAATCAACAGGAAAAACAAGCTTCTCTTTTACTGATTCATTTTCCTTGGTGTCAAAGCAGCACAGAGCCACAAGTCAGGAATATTAATGATGTTCTATCTGGGCTGGGCAGCACCCATGGCCCAAGGCCCTTTATCAGAACCAGGAAGGAAGAGAGAGTGAGTCTGGGCCTGCCTCTGCCCATGAGCATTTCCATAGGTGTTTTCCTTCTTTCCACACTCCAAGAGTGACCTCACCTCTCCCTGAATGTCATCAGCTGCAGTTTGTTCTCAGCAAATTGCTTTGCTGTTTAATGAGGGCAATTTCCATGCTTGCTTAGATTTTTGCATCTCTTGCTGTTGGGGCCAAAATTAATCTGCCCTTCCTTTGGGAAGAATACCTTCTGTACTTCCTCTGGGAAGAATACTTTCTATCCTCCAGCTGTCCCTGTTCATGTAGAGCTGCCTGCTGAAAGCCCATCTTGTGAGATGCAATAGTTCCCAGAAAAGACACAGACAGTTTAAAGATGGCTTTGAAGCCTAGTTCACTTAAAACCTTTGGAAAACTGCTGCCCTAAATCTCACAGCTGGAAGTCATGGATGGAGTCTGGATGTGGCTGGGATGGACCCACAGCTGCTTTTTAAAGCAACTTGTAAATATCCCAGCACACTTCAGAATCAAGGCCTGTACATGCCAGAAGTGCTACTGCATTCCAGGAATATTTTGCTAAAATCTCCAGAGCAGGAAATTGCTATTTTCTGCTATAAAATTCAAAATTCTAGCCTGTTTTTGTAAGCTATTATTCCCAGTTATACAAATTCATGCCTTTTGCCCATCATTGCAGTATTTTCCTGAGAGTGTGTATACTTGTAAATGCTATATATCATCCAACTGCTCAGATTGGGTTTGAGCTAGAAATTACATGTGCACATAATAGGACATAATCCTGGTTTGAAAGATGCAGACAGACAAATTGTAGGGTACAAAACCCCAAAATGGAGCTGCTGCATACAGTTTATATATTTCATACAAGTCCTCTAGGAGCTGGAAATGCAAACATCAAACCTGGAGATGGCTTTTGAAAACACAGGCCAAAGAGAATGAGTAATTTGCCAAGGACATATAGGGAATTTGCAAGAGCACAAAGAATGGAAGCAAGATAGCTAAAGTGAAATTTAAAATGCTTGTCCTAACAATCTCCCTGGCATGACACTACACTGTTGATTCTCTGCTTTCTTGCCTAGGTATCTCACTCCAGCTTCTTAAATATCTTTTAATAACTTTAAAAAAAAAAAAACAGATGTGCAGGTGTTTCTGTTTGTGAGTAAGAAAGTTTCTTAGAAGTTCACAAGAACAAAAAATTCAATGTGTGTTCCCAGGCACAGTAAGATTTCTGAGCAAGCCTTTTTTATTATTCAATTTTAGCACAACTAATATATAGCTGTTTCAGATCTGGTTCCTCTCTGAAACATGCCTTGTAGAATGATGTTTCTTTCCCCCTGTAATTCTGACTCCACAACACCAGTTTTATTTGCCAGGCCTGGCAAACAATGATCTATCCATCCATGTCATGCATATTATGTCAAATTTATTACGACAGCTTTCCAGCCTATTTCCAGTCAAGGTTTCATTCTTCTTACAGATTCTGCAAATGAGCAACAGTTTTAGTTACAAATGCCTCCCCATGAGGCAGCACTCCTGACAATAGAATAGAACTTACTGTATTTCTTGCAGAATTGTGACACCCATACAACCAATCATTGTGACACACTGCTGAGGAACACTGTTTTGCTCTGTGGTTGATATATTCCCAACTCAAAATGAACAGGAGGGATACTGGGAGTCATTCAAGCCTTGATTAGTACTTGACTGGATCACACATACATCTTCATGTCCTGTTAGGAGAGGCCAACCCAAAGAATCAGCTGCCCACAGCCAAGGCCCTGAACCTTGGGAGAGGTTTGGCCACAGGAAAAATGACATTTCTGGAAACATGAATATCAAACATGCACAGAGCAAACCATGGAGCAGAGAGAACTGCAAGATGTTCTTGACAAATGGTGGCAGTGCTAATGAGTGTCTGGACTAAACAATTCTGTTCCTTTTTTGTTGGAAAGCACTTAGGGCTTTACATTAGCTCTGACCCAGCAAAGCTTTGACACCTGCTTAGAGTGAGGCTGACTCATGTGCAGGTAGGTAAATGAACTGGGCTTTGGGCAGGAAAATGCCCTGTCTGGTTCTTCCCATCTGGGGAAGCACCCAGTGCCAGTGGAATATTATTTTCAATCAGGAAATGAGATTCAGTCCCTGCTTTGCAAATTCTCAGCTTTGAAACACTGCAGAGACCAGCTCTGAGCTGCACCAGGAAGAAGAGAACTGTCATAGCAGCCCTCACAACACCTACAGTCTTCTCCTCCTGCTCACAGCACTTCTTCCCTTTCTGTGCCCAGAAACCCAGCCATGGTCTCACCTCTCCTTTGGTTTTGCCTGCAGAGGAGCCTGGAGCCAGCCCTGGCCACTCCAGCTGCTGGACAGCTGTGTCCAGGCACCAGCCAAGGGAAGAAATGTTTGGGAAAAGCTGTTTTTGCTTTTGCTGAAGGATTTCCCAATCCTTTCAACACTGCAAACCTCACAGTCCATGCAAATTGTAACAACCCTGGAATTTCTGTTGGCAGAGGTACAACAGAGGGCTGAATGCCTGGGAACATTATTATCCATTCCATTCTCTGCTGCTCTGACAGTCTATGTCTCATGAAGAGCACAGAAATGCATTACTAGCATCAGACCCAGAGAAGAGGATTAATGTGATTAGTCATAAATGGACAGAGAAAAACTCATTTTGGAGTTTAGAGGAGTTCTGTTGGAGAACTTGCAAGTGCAAAGATATTGAGCATCCAATAACTATTTAAGCTAGCGTGCCAATATTATTCTGTTTTGGAAGTTTGTACCAGCAACTGAAAAAAGTTTGACTTCAATAGCTGTCAGAGAAACTGAAAAGACTTCACAGCTCTAAAGGTTTGAAGAAAATAAATGCAACCACTAACTAAGGGTATTTTTTAAATCATGGAAAAATGACATTGAATAAGCTAACAATAGTGAATTTCATACAGCAGTAAATAGGAATATCACTCTTCAGCCTCGGGTTTTACAAAAGAAACCAATGTCATTTGGCAGATAGCAAACTGAGGTACAAAGAAATAAAAAGAGGTTTTGTCCTGGTACCCCAGGAGACTCGCTGGGAGCCAGGAACAAAAGGCAGGTCTCCTGCACAGCACCCCAGTGCCCTTCTTATGAGCAACACTGCCCATCCCCACAGCTTTGTACCCACTGCTGATGCTCAGGAGCACAGCAGAGCTCAGGTCTGAAGGGGCTGAGCTCCTTGCCTGCCATGGCAGCGGGATGAGCCCAGGAGCTCTGGTCCCACTGCAGCTGGAGCCCCTCCTGTTGGAGCCAGCCTGCAGGATCAGCCTCTCGAGGGCTGACAATGGCTAACTCAGACACAGGGCTGCTCTAGTTTTATCTTCCAAATCCCAGTCACCTCAGGACCTGGAGCAGATTTTCAGCTCTCTGGGAGAGTCTCTGAGCCCTGTGGATGTGCTTTGAGGGATGCCAGAGCACACGGAGTGTGCGCAGCTGAAACTTTGGAGGGGGCTCCCACCAGAGCAGATCACCCAGCACTAAGCCAGGGGTGCAGCTTACCAGAATCAGCTCTCCAGCAAAAATAGCACCTGGGTCTCATCCTAAAGCAGCAGAGCTGGGTGACAGCTCTGAGAACCAAGGGGACAGGGTCCTCTTCCAGGCTGGTGTGAGCAATAAACTCCTCTGCAGGTCCCGGTTACGATACAGCTGGAAGTAGGTGAAAGTCTAATAAACCCCTCCGAGACAAAAATGAACGAAAAACCCCATGAGAACCCATCCATCGCTGTTCAGGGAACACAACTTTTCCCTTCCATCTCTGCTTACAGCAAAGCACATGCTGAAGTGGTTTCCTGCTGTGGGATGTCTCTGCTGAGCCGGGGCCCGCAGGAACCATTGATCACTTCCACGGGTAAACAACCTTGTTTTTCACCAGGCACAGAAAACATGGATGCAAAGATGCAGGCTGGGAGCTAGAGAGTTTTGCAGCCAGCAAATTCAGGGAATAACTTTAGTATAAAATTAGAAAGGAAAAAAAAAAAAGAAAAGAAAAGTGTTGGCTCCACCTCTCTCTGAAATGCCTTGGAACCCAACAGCTTCTTTTCCAACAAAGGACACAGAGCAGCTTCCAAAATGTAACATCACATGTTGAGTACAATTCATGCATCCAAAGTCTTTTCATTGAAGCAAAACAACAACAAAACCAAAAATTCCAGGAAAAAAAAAAGCACTGGCTCTACCACAAGAAAACTCAGGTTTTGTCATATGAATCAATCAAAACCAGGATAATATTCCTTTGGTTTCAGTATAAACTGCTATTTCCTAACTTTCAGTGAATAAATGATCATTTATCTTCCAGAGCAAAAATAAATCTTCAATCACAGTATTTCAAGTGCAGATTATTGTCCTCAGAGGGGAAAAAAAAGAAGTCCATTTTCCAGTCACCTGTGAGTAAAACAATTTGCTTCCTAATTCTAGAAGGGACTCTACTGAGCAGAAGGCCACCTGTGACTGCCAGAACATGGATTTCAGGTGGTTTAGGGTTGGATTTTTTTTTTTTTTGGTTGAGTTTTTTGTCTGTTTATTTGTTTGGGGTTTTTTTTGTTGCATTTAATTTTGTGGTCTCTAAATGTGGTGGTATGTAAAAGATCAACATTTCTAATTAGAACCCCCATTAATGGAAAATTAAATTATTCCAGGGTCAGGAATAACTATTAATTTGCTGAATATAACAGGATCATTCAAAATATTCTGTTTCTGAAACAATGGAGAATTCTTGGCCCTTCACATGATTTGCCTCTAGTGGGATTTTTCTTTTCTTTTTTTTTTCTTTTAATTTTTATTTCTCCAGATTTTCATATTTTTGGATATTTCCAAGACTGACCAGCATTACCCGAAATATGAGAACTACAGGAAATCAAGGCCAAGGAAAATCTATTAAATCCATGTTTTCATATAGATTTTTTTTTTTCCTTCAGCTTCAGTGAAAGCAGCAGATTGACCTCTCACTTTAGCAGCCACTGAGTATTTAAGAGAACATCAGGAATTTAACAAGTCAAGTGCTGTATTTATCCGATAATTAAAAGCTGCCCTTCCCAGAGGGCACTCCCTTCCCACTCCCTTGAACACATAATTATTTTCAAAATACTTATCAAGATGTTATTTTCTCTTAAATCTCCTTTAAACTGCCCCCATCTGTCACTGGGTGCAAGTCTCTCACACCCTAGGGAAAGGATGTGGCTGTGTTTTGGTCATCCCTTGTTACACCAAAATTGCAATGTGTTTAAACAGAAAACACTGGGATTTTCTGTTTCACATGGAAATTGGAACCTGTGCTATTGGAGATTGGAACCACAGCATCATGGACAGGAGCTTGTTCTTCTTTCTGGTGCCACCTCCCCTTTTCTCTTGTGGAGGTGGGGCAAATATGGAAAAAAAAAGCAAAAAAAAGTAAAAAGAAGGAAAAAAAAAATCTCGGGTTTCTTGAAATAGATCTTGCCTTGCTTTGGGCTGGTTTTGATTGGCTTCTGTATAATTAGCTCTTGCTCACAGTTTCTGTGATAATTGCACTCTCTATTAATTGAGCATATATTGTACTCCATGCAGTCAGCAAGTGATGAAGCTGTCAGTGTTTTGTTAGCTATTACACCGCCTGATTCTTACGGGCTGTTTGATATTGGTAACAAATTAGCCAATTTATACGTCATAAATAAGATTCAAAAGCCCTGCTTTATCAGCTGGAGAGAAAAATACTGTTATCTTGGTTGACAAAATGCTTGTAAGATTCCAAGCGCCTGTTGGCAGGAATTCATCAGAGCAGATGTATTCCTTCTATCAGGCACCATTTGGTTCAATTATTCTTAATGTTTAATGGCAGAATAATTGAACCAAATGGTAATATATACCCCCATAAAATACTTTCATCAAATGCTTTAATTGCTGGATCTCTATAACTGCAGTGTCTGAGCGCTTTATTCTGCTTATTGACACTTGACAGACCATGATGTTAATACATTACTTTCATAAATCTCTTGATGAGCTTTAACAGAGGTGAGCACTAAACCCATGCAAACAGGTTCTCCACTGGTAAACGGGCTGGGGAATTGGAACAAGCAGGGGGAAAAGCAAAGTGACACAAAGCTGTGTCCTCACAATCCCAGGCACTCCTGTGCAGCCACTCTGCAGGAGGAGGAAGGATGAGGGTGGTCATACCTCTTTCTGTGCTTTCAAAACCTGTTCCAGGCATCTTCTCCCTTGCCAGGGAGCATCTTGGTCTAAATGGCAAAGCAGTTTCTTGTTTTCTACTTACCAGGCATTTAAGGGCTTGTGCTCAAAATGTTCTTCCTTGGGCTAAATCTCCCAAAATTCACAAGAGTTGTGACAGCAGTAACGTGGGCTCTGCCCCCACTCCATGGAATTGGCAGAGGCTAAGGACAAAAATGATGGCTCAACACACTGACAAAAGCAGCAGGAGCTCGCCAGGAGGTGGGGTGAGCAGGAAGGAGATGCAGAACCAGGGCAGAAGTTGCAGGGAGGGAGTGGATGAGCGTTTGCACTCCCTGCTGGATGCAGGGAATAAACATCTGTAACTAAGGAATGTAGTAGGAAGAAATGGTTTCCAGGTCAGGTGGAAGACTTACGAAGCAGAAGAGGATCTCTGGCTCCCCAGGGCACTGCCTGGCTCTACTGTTGCAAGTTTGGCTGCTGCTGGGTACAGTGGTGGTCACTGACCAGGGCACCTCGCTGCCAGGCAAAGGATGCAACAATCCAGGTACTGTGCATCCAGAAATGGCCAGAAGACAGTGAGTAGATGAAGCCACCTTCTCCCTGCTTCTGGGAAATTCCCAGTTTATCAAAAGCAACAGGTTTCAATACAAAACTGAGGTAAGGGGAAAGCACAGAAATGCCTGCCATGGATCTGTTACAGATCCATGTCCTGATCTCCACATCAGCAAGATCAATGCAGGTACTGGACCTGGACACACTTGTGCAGGCAGGTGCCACCCCAGTTTGTGCCAAAACAGAGAGTGCCCAGGAGGACAGAGCAGCAGAGAAAACAGCAAGAAAGGTGAGTCCCTCCCAGGTCCCCAAAGTGCCCCACTCTGCCGAGACACCTGCTTTCGCTGCAGACACTGAGCAAACACAAACACTGTGCAAAATCCCTTGTGAAGAATTCTGCTGGGATTCTGAGAGGATTAAGCAGAGCAGAAGGAATGGGGAAGAGATGTATTTTTAAAGCTTCTCAATTAGTTTCTAATTGCTGGCATCCAGCCAGTCTGGAGATGCAGGGAAAGGAGGGGAACCAGGGGGCCACAGCAGCTCCTCCCAGCCCAGAGTTCTCCCAGTGCCAGCAGATCAGAAGCACCAGGGCTTCAAGGACAGCCTTCATCCTGTGCTCCTACTTGTGCTTTGGGCCAGAGAAATGCCACATTACAGTATTGTGGATATATTCACTATTTTGTTTTTACCTATCTGGGGTTGTTGTACTCTTTCTGGGTAAAGACAAAATTGAATGAAGATTGAAGGGGTGAAGTCTGTGGAAAAATCCTACCCACTGAAGATTTCATCATGCTATGGCATTTATGTATACTACAAGATAAAGCCCCTTCCAGTGCCTAAAGGAGGCTGTAGGAAAGAAAAATGGGACTATTCATCAGGAAGTGTAGGTTTTAAACCGAAAGATGGTAAATTTAGATCAGGTATTGGGGAGCAATTCTTCCCTGTGAGGGCGGTGAGGTCCTGGCACAGGTTTCCCAGAGAAGCTGTGGCTGCCCCATCCCTGGAAGTGTCCAAGGCCAGGCTGGATGATGTTTTGAGCAATCTGGTCTAGTAGAAGGTGGTTGGCAGGGAAGGTTTGACTGGATGGTCTTTGAAGGTCCTTTCCAAGCCAAATCATTTTTGTGATTCTGTGAATGGGAATTACTGCAGACCATTAAAGCAGCACCTGCTCTTGAATTGCCAAATTAATGTTTTATTGTGATTCACATATCCTGAGTTAGGGATGGGGGTCCTGGGACATCATAGAGACACTGCACAGCTCTGTCCTGAGGGTTGGAAGTGATACAGGCACTTTCTGAACCATCTTAGAAGAGACTCGGACACAGAGTGTGAGTGGTTCTGTTACACGAGTAACAGCAGAACAAAAGGAACCCCACAGACCAGTCCTGCAAACGTGGGCTTTCCTGCTGCTGCTGCCTTTTCAGATCTTTGAAAGGTCTGCAAACAACTGGGGAAGAACTTAAGCTGTGATGTGAAAAAGCTCAAGCTCAATCATGAAACCTGGAAATCAACTGTTAGAAGCAGGCACTGCTCTGGCAGACCCCTCCTGTGTCCTTTCAAAGGGAGCCCTTTTCAAAAGGCAGTCTCATGACATGGAGATGGGAATTTCCCAACAAGAAAATCCAATGCAGCTGTCATGCAGAACAAGCCAGGTTCAGCAGATGGATCATGACAGTGAGAATCCTTCAGGTCTGAGAGCAGAAATTTCTGCAATGAACATAATCCAGATGATAGTGGGGGAAAAAATCAAGATGGCTTCTGTTAAGGAAATCAATAGGATTGAAGCTGCAGGGCTGAGTTGGGCACATGGAGAACTGACACTGCTCTGCTGTTGCCCTCAACAGTTTTGTCTTGATGAGGAAGCACTCGACATCCTGAACACTGGAATGAGAACAGCAGTGTCCTGCTCCCACTGTGGTAAACACAGAAAAAAGATTCATTCTTGTGCAAGTGACATTCTGCATGTCTGAGAAAATTTATTTTCTGCTCTGAGTATTCTCTGAAGCGAATGTAAGGACTGACTGACAGATGTTCAGTGGACAAGCTGTGGAGGTGTGTTATGTCAAGCATTCCACCAGGGCTACAAGACAATGGGTATGGAAAATTAAATGCAAAATAATGCATTGCTTCATTTTCCCTGTGTTTTGCACACACTTGTTTAGAGCATAGCTCAGAAGGGATTAACATCTTCATATGACATTCCTCCTGCTGTACAATATGGGAAAATCACTTGGGAAAACAGCAGAAAAAGCCTCTGGCACTGAGGGCTTTCCAGCCCTTCAGGAATACAAGATTTAGGCTGAGCAGTGCTAATCAATGAAGCTGAACTTCAGTGAATGGACAGGATTAAGAAAGTCTAAGAGAAATATTGGGAGTTTTTCTGACTTTGTATTAATACTGGATTCTTTGGGCAAGCCCTCATAATTTCTTTTTATATCAGAAAGGAATGCTGCAGTCAGAATTCCTAAAAGGCCCTTTCTCCCATGTCTGCCTCAAAAATGGAAAAGATAAAAGGGGCAGAGAGAAATTCACCTGGCCAACTTCACTGTAAGGAAGAAAGGGAGGGACAAGTCTGGGCAAGATGAGCTGTGGACATCTCCAGGAGCTCCTTGCACCGAGCTGCCAACACCGAGCCACTTCCCTGGCACCCATTCAGGGGCAAGTCAGGACATCCTAACGACCTGGGCAGGGTCAGAGGATTTTAGGCCTGACATCTGTTGGTGACAAAGAAAAGATTCACACCTTCCTGGTAAAGCCTGAGCTTGTCTGTGCCCGGCACAGAGGCCACAAGGGCAGGACAGTGCTGGTCTGCATTCCCCGTGCAAAGCCCATCACTCCAGTGCCGCTGGCAGAGGGAGGATGAGCCCTCTGATGTTCAGTGGCAGCTCTGCTGGGCTCCTGTTGAAGGGCAGCCGTCCCTCCACAGCTGCAGGGGGTTCTTTGCTCAGGACTGGCTCCCCCCCAGCCCAGGATATTACAGCAGTGGGGGCTCAGCTCCACGCTGCTGCCCATCCCCTTTGATTGAGGCCCCTGGTCCCACCCTGCTCGGCCAAGGTCGGTTTTGCTGAGCAGGCAGCCAGGTGAGGCAGGGCAGCAAATGCCATTTGCTTCCTGAGCTGTGCTGCCCTCCAGGGTCAGGTCCTTTAATGGAAGCTCAGGGAAGGAGAGTTGTTACCAGGATTGAGCTGCTGAGTGCTGCCCCATGTTCAGTCACGAAGCCAAACAGAGCAGTGCCCCTGAACTAAATGGCATTTCCTAACCCCCTGTACTGATCTGTCTGAAACAAAGGAGCAACATCCCTCCTAAGGACATGCTGCAGTGCCCTTTCTTGCCTGTTATTTTTTGTTTCTCTTTTGGAGCAGCAGTTGGCACCTAGCTCTGAAGAGGCTGCCACATGCAATTACAGAGGGAAGGTCTTGAAGGACACAGTGCTGAAGCAGAGAGACATTTGAAATAAACTTAAAGGGAACAGCTTTGTTTAGCTATGTGGCCTTTGGCTGCCCTGTAATTCTTTATGTCGATTATAATAGAAAGATCAAATTTCTCATTTTCTCACCTCTGTATCTAGAGAAATGCAAAATTTCTTACACTTGATCTCTCTGAGCCCTCCTTTCTCAGATTTGCTTACCAATACTTTGTCACTGTCACCTCCTTGATGATGACCTGCTTGTATTCATCCATGCATTCAGAAGAGTTGCTCTGGTAAATACAAAGGTCCGAATTTCCAAATCTCATCATGCTGCACATCCCAACAGCATTTAATTCATGGAGCAACCTATTTCTGTTAGTTGCTTCCTTCTCTCCAGGCTTGGCTTTCTCTGTTAGATTTCATTAAAAATTACTGTGGATTTAATTGTGAATTGAGGGCTATTCCCCCATCTTTGAAAACACAGGGAGGCCCAGAACGAGGCATCTTCTGTACCAGGGAATATCATCCTCATGGCATTGCTCTTCCTTTCTCCTTCTTGATGATGTGTGAGGACTCCAAGGACACAAGGAGGGCAGATATAGGAAACGACCACAATTCCAGTGTGGAGGATTTTCCTTGCAGGCAGAGTGAGGTACAGCAGACATGAGAAGCAGAGCCCTTCCCAAGGCCCAGTGAGGATCCTCCTGCCATCCCCCCAAGTCCTGGAAGCTCCCTGCCTTCCTGCCCTCTGCCTGCCCATCAGGGCCACTTTGTGCTTATGGAAGAGAATGTGGCAGGGGGAACTCAGTGCAAGCAGCCTGTGTCTATCCACACACCAGAATGTGTCCTGTCTCCAGCCTGACACCCATCCAAGAGACACAGAAACCCTTTTCCCTCTTCAGTGCTCTCAGTCCTATGGAAGGGGAATGGCCTCAGGACATGCTGTGCAATGGTCACTGTCCCTCCACCACCCTGCACTCACCAGCATGGGCAGGACAGAATTGCATAAGGTCAAATTCACATATGCACTGGAGATTCTTCTGCAATCTGCTGCCAGGTCTTGGATAACTCAAATCTTACCTCACAGCAGTTATCTCTGAGGAGTAACATGCAATAATCCATGTATACTTTTATTTTTAATCTTTAGCTGGTACTTTGTGAGACTGAACAAAGACACAGACGTGTTGAGGATTCTACCAAGGGTGCATCTGTCTTCAGATGAAAGGATCCTGACATCAAAATGACTGCAGCTGGGCTGGAAAAAGTTTTAAATCACTGCGATCAACACAAGTTTTGCACCAAAGTACAAATACACATGCCATGATTTCCTCTGGGTGACTGGCAAATCCAGTTATTCTACTTATGAATGGGCCTCATTAGGTAGGAAAAAAAATTGTTGGTGCAACCTGTTCCTTTTTAAATTAAACATATTAAAGTTGATAGATACCCCTAATTCTCTGCTCAGCCTTTTATGCATTGCAGTAACACTGCTCCCATTGTTAGGGAAAGTCTTGAGTTTGCATAATCTGCTTTTCATTTCCCTGGCAGCTGCAGATCATTCTTGGTGACTAAATTAAAACCAGTTTCTTTCAAGAATCCACCAGATCTGTCCTTCTTTTTCCTCCCTGTACCTACAAGTTAGGGAGAAAAAAAAGAAAACAAAACCTTCCCAAGGAGCATTAAATCCTATCAAATCAGGCTAGAAGGTCACCTCATCCATCCCTCTGCCCTGAGGCAAAAATCAACTCTCCTTAAGCCATCCCTGACAGATGCTCACATGCTCACCTAACTCTAAAAAACATCCATTGATGATTTCACAGCCCATCCCTTGGCTCACCTCATGCCTACAAGTCTGACCTCAATGTCCCTTACCACAGCCAAAGCTTCTCACTGCTTGTCCTGTCCACACTGAACGTAGGGAGACAATTTCTCCTTGCAGAGGAGTACTTCTCACTTTGAAGCAGACCTTAACAAGGGTGCCAAGCTTTCCAGGCTTTTCACTCCTCTCATTTATTCCAAAGATGTCTGTCTACAGCTCAAAAGCTCAGCCCTGTTTCAGAGCCCAGCGCTCCAGAACAGGCAAGTCAAACACTCCTCAGCCCATTCCTGCTCCTGCTTTAATTCCTGTCCCACAGAAGAGAGCCCAGGAGCTCGAGGTCTTTGCCTCCTGGGACAGCGATGGACAGGCACTGGGAGGGTTCCAGGATGGTTTTCAGGCTGGTGTGCTCCACCTGCACCCTGCCCCTGGGGCCAGACAGGCTGAGCAGAGCATGCCCAGCTCCCAGGTGGGCAGCTGGGTGCTCACACAACGCATGCAGCCCCAGGCCAGCCAGCCCAGCCTCACAAACCCAGCACAACCCAGTTCCTGGTCTCAGCCAGCTTTGAGGACAGCATCACGGCAGCGAGCAAACACAGGAAGTGAGCTGTGTGGGGAAAAGTGGGGAAAATCCCCAGGAAGTTTAGAAGAGGAAGGGGACGGAAGCTGGGTGATAAATTGAAATGTGCAATGACCTTCTTTACCCCACTCTGGCTGTGCTAGAGCTGACCTTGACTGCAGAAGACACTCCAATCTCCCGAAAGGCAGCAACAAGAAAAACAAGGAATGAAATCTCACAATCAGCTGAGGCTTACAGCAGCACAGAGAACTGGCATTCTACATGCTGCCATGTAATAAAGCCCTAAGCCTTGGAGGCTTGGGGATTCCTGTAAGCTGACAGTTCTTGCTCTAGGACGCGGTTTGGACACCAGGACACTGCCTGGCTCTGTGCACAGATTTCCTGTCTCTTCTAGCCCAGCAAGGCTGCTCAGCCCTGTGTTTTGGGCCACCCTCAGTGCCCCCAGGCAGAGCTGGGCTCAGCTGCCAGCACGAGGGAAGCCTCCAGGCCAGGCTGACCCACAAGAACCAGAGGATGTTTGTGTAGGTCCCCGAAACCCGCAGGCCCCGGGGCAGGGCAGAGCAGCCAGCCCTGCCTGGCAGCTCCTCTGGTGGCTGATTTGCAGTGCCACGCTGTTCCAATCACAGCAGTTCTGCAGGATGCCAGCTGCTCTGCCCACACAGGGAGGCACAGCCCTGACAAACAGGGCAGTAAGTGCTCCTTAAGGACATTACTCCACAACTCCCAGCTGCTACACTTTCGCTGTGAGAATTTAGAGGTATCTTGTTAAAGATGTAACACAATGTCAGCATTAACAGGTTCCTCCTGTTTTGCCTTCCAAAGTGTCCTGTCCTACAGAGTTTTATTAATACGGGTTGAAATTTCCAGATTTAAAGGCTAATTAAATCCCACTTAAAGCTTTCACAGAGGGGATTAGCTGCAAGTTACCCACTGCTTATGCTGCTGTTTGGTTTGTGTGGGGAAAATGCAACTTAAAATGCCTTTCCTGGGGAGACCAAACCCAACTTTGCACATTTGCACACATTTGTTTTATTTGTCCATACAAATAAAACAAAGCAGTCCACACCACCACAGCGAGCCTCTGGTTACAGCCAGTGCCTCTGAAATACCAAACCTTCAAAGATACCAAACCAGAGCTAAGGGAATAACACTTGTATGTACTGTCATTGGCCTACATATAAGAAAAGATATATAGAGATAAAATGATCTACATTTATAGATAAAAGGCAAATATGTTGGAGTATAGCAGTATCACCCAATTGAAATTAAATTCCAATCCATTTCATTTCACCCACCTGTCACAAAGTGCTGAATGGAAGAGCACAGGCAAATTAAACATTTTTCTATTTTACAGAAAGGACAAAGTCAATAAACATGTTCATTTTTACATTTATTTGTCAAAATGGTGTACACAGTATTAATCTTTGCAAAACAATAACTGTGTGGGCACAGTGGATGCTTTTGAGACCCAGACTTAGGGACACAGTGTGTGACAACATTGCACAAACAGTTCTTACACAGAATCTTATCCTTCCAGTATTAAAATATATAAAATAGAGTGTGGCTCTTTGATTTATTGTGGTGAGGTAAACGTTTCTTCCTTCAGAGCAGTGCGGCTTTGATGCACCTTCAAGAAAGCTGCTAACGATAGCCTTCTCCTTCATTCTGCCAATAACTACAGAGCTAGTGGCATATTTATTGCTCTTCTAATGGTCACACATTTTTTCCTTGAGCAACATGTAGAGAAAGGAATGGAGAAGGAAAAACCGGCAGGAATTGATGATAGCAACCTATCTGCACTATTTGTGTCAAGAGCCAAAGATTAGTGCAGATAATTTATTTTGAATGTAACAGTTTTAATGGAAATGTCAAGAAAAATTTATTTACATTTTTCTAAGCAGAACACAGTATTGATTAGAGCTGCTCAAAGAAAAATCACAATTAGGAATTTATTTCACAAATTTTTATATCTCTGCCCATTTACAAGACCAGATCATAATATCCCCTCATTTGTTCACATTTATTGATGATTTTTAGCACATAATTCCTGGGCAGAGTGAGATTTGTACAAAGTTCTTTAGTTACACGAGATCTTTAGTATTGCCTTCTGTTCCCTGCATGAATGATTTGTGTAACTAGAAGCTTGAATTTTGACTGCTACCAAAGAGTATATAATAATCAAAATGAATATTGGTCGACATCTGAGTACTGAAACTTAAGGGTTTTTTTTCTTATACATACTTTTACTGATGCCTGAGAAGTCAAATACTTTAAAAATTGAAAAGTTCATTTGTGTTTTATTCCCAGTAAATTACAGATGGTTGTTGGAAGTTAAATCAGCTGAAGAATTCTCCATTCTCCTGAGAGAAAACTGCTTGAGTTTCTCATCTTACTTTAAATCCTCACAGCAGTGACATTCTCACAAAAGAGGTTATTTTAAAAAGTTAGCAGCCATTTCCTTAGTGGCAGAAACACCCTTCTGGAGCCCCCTGCATGGCACTGCTACACCTGGAAATACAGCAGGGCATTTCCAAGAACTAGAAAAGAAATGAATCACATTTCAGTGGTTTATAGGCACGGTAAGAGTGGGAGTTCCTTTCCCTACCAACTACTCAATCCCTGCTCCTATTGTGAGGTATCCATTGGCATCAACAAAAGAGAATCATCTTAAGGCAAAACCAGTGATTTCCAAAAAAATAAAATGAACATCATTCATTTGAATAAAAATAGGATTGTAAGCACAGCTTTTTACACCATTGTAAAAGTCTATAAAAAATATAAATCCACTGTTACCTTGCTGACTCTACAATATAAAAACATGAATGAAAATATTGTGAAATAGGTGACCTAAAAGTGACTAAAGAACAAATCTGTTGACAGAAGTAAAGTATTACTTATTTTGTCTTATCATGAGTTTATCAGTGACACTTTTGGAAGGAGAGACAAAAAAGATCTTTAGGGAGTGAAGTATTACTTATTACAGCTGTGACTAACAAAATTACGAAAATTAGACAAAGACATAGAAACTTTTGAAGATTGCAGCTGCAAAATTTCTGAAGCCCAGCTTGCAAACCCATGGCCTAGGTTGGCCACGTGGCTCCAATGAAATCCACCAAGCCTGGTGAGTGCTTAGGAGAGCTCCATTAATGCTCTGGAACAACAGCAGGAATGATGCTATGTGAAATATAAGGACTTTCCACGAGAATCATCTCCAAGGTGTTATTTTCTGGCCACACTTGCCACTGCCTTCTTTGCTGCATCCTCCAGGTCACTGGCAGACATGATGGGGAGTCCACTTTCACTCAGAATACGCTGGGCTTCTTGGACATTTGTTCCTAAAAAAGAACACTGCCTATAATTAGTAATTAATAGTAACGAATAAATGAACACCTCCTAGCACATGTCTGAAAAAAATCAGGTAATGCCTCAAACTACACATCATTGCAGTTTAGCAACAGATGAAACGAGTGCCTCAGACTGAGCTGAGAAGAAGGAGCTCTTAATTCCAGTGACAATTGTGACAGACAGTGCACTCTGATAATGGCACTTGTGGGCACAGCAGGGTCTTTGTGAAGATGAGAGGGTCAGTGCAGCATCCCCCAGAGTCAGCAGGGACATCCAGCAAGAGCACTGGATAATGGCCCACGTGCCAGGCTCTTTTTAAGGCATTTATTAGCCACAATCAGCTGCAGCTAATCAGTGAGTCAACAATAACTAAAATTCACCTGTGATAAATGAAAGCTGCAAAATGGGCTGTTGAAAGGCAAAGATTTGGGTAATCCTGAAAATTTAACCAGGTTTAAACTGCTCCTGATTATGCTTTTGCATTTTTACTAAAAACAGACAATACAAAGGTCTCTGAAGTATTCAGCATGACACCAATCCCTCCTCTGCTGCTGCACTGGATTATTACAATCACAGGAACATTGAGGTTGGAAAAGACCCTTAAGATCTTCGAGTATGACTGGAAACCCAGCACTGCCAAGTCCACCACAAACCATGTCCCTGAGTGCCACATCCACCCCACCTCAAGGAGAATATATGATTACACAGCACAAGGGCTCCAGTTTGCGTGGAAAAAGCTCAACTTCAGTCAATAGACTAAAGCACAGGAAAGGAAAAAAATCCAAAGCTGAAAAAGATATTTCAGGAAAATTCATTTTCCCCACCTGTCTTGTCTAATAGATGAGAGCATCACCTTCCCATTTACTTTATCTCAGTCTTTTTGGAAAACTAAGACTAGCAGAAAATCTGAATTCTCCAGAGCTTTCTCCAGAAAAGCCAAGTGACACTTTTGATCACTGCTATGCTCTGCACCACAGAAGAACCTGGAGTCAGACATCCCACTGAGGAAGCACAATCCACACTTTGGGATCACAAGCACAAGCATCCTGAGCTGATCCTCTTTAGAATCATTTCTATCCTCCTCTTCCGTGTCATGTTCCTTGTTCATTTGCCATGCCAAAATGCTTAATTGCTTTGTAATTCCTACACCTAGCAAAATGGATTTTAATTATATTTGGAGCTATACACTAATTGTACCCTTAATAATTAAACAAGCAAGAAGCATATTCTTTAATGTGCAACCTCCAGAATGCTCATTTTAAAGGACGATTTTTAAATCTTTTTCTATTTTCAGACTTCATAAAACATCAGAAATGGTACCACAGAAGCAGAGTGTTTCAAAAGCCTGTTTCATCAGCATGCTCAAGTCAGGATTCCCACTCCTGGTGCTGAAAGGGACCAAAGACATCCCTGTCACAGCACTTTGTGATGGGAGAGGCAGGATCAGGAAGAGGAGTGTGGGATCCCATCTGCTCCCTCTGCAAAGGCACTGGCAGAACAGGTCATGCTTCCCCTGGTTGTGCAGAGGACATGCTGTAGGGTTTGTCTAGGAAGGTCAAAAACATCTGAAATCTTTGACAGAAGGGGGATTTGGTTGCTTAGTAACACCCAGAACTGTACAGAACTTTTTCTACAGAAAAAATATCTAGTATTATGGGCAAAAAAGAGAGCATAATATTTGATTTTTGTTCAAGTATCCTATATACTATAATGTGGAGGCTGCTACTTGTCAGCCCAGCACTGCACAGGGAGGCAGGAGCCATTCCCATTTTGGAGTCCCTCACATTGGTACAGTGATTCCCAACATGCCTGGAAGGTTTTGTCTTTTATTTAGATACAAGTGTGGTAAACATTTAAACCAGTCAAGAATGTACTGATCTCTCAGATAGGATTCTCCAAGACTAAGTGTTATGAGGAGAAAAAAAATGTCAAGAGGGAAATTTTCCTGGAAATTTTCCCACACAGAAAAAAAAATATTGTGCTGTTTGTGATAGCCATGTATTTAAAAGTAACTTTTGCTCTTCACTAAGTGGCCAATATTAATTTACTAACGGGTCAGAGAGGGAACATACATTGGATCTGTTCTGCACTGCATTGATTGCTCTCTACACCACTTGTCTAACATGCATTACAAAATCAATACCAAACACAGGCCCCTGAGAAGAGACAGGGAGTTTATGCAGGGAAATGAAATGATGAAAACTGAAAAAAAAACCCCCACTGCAGTCAAAAATGTATGAGTACATTTTGTATTTCTTAAATAAAACACTTTTATAGGCTGCCCATACAACTAAACACACTTTTCAGTAAGCATTTCCTTTGCTACAATTCTCTTTTTTTTTTTTAGTGATAGCCTTTTATCTCATTGTGATTCAATATTTTAGCTATGTGTAAAATATGGAAATTATAATGAGCCTGAAAGAAGCAGAGGTAAAAGATTTAAAATTAAACATTCAGAAAACACTGGAAACATTTAGGCATCTACAAAGAATACCATCTTGCTGCAACAGATGTTAAAATAAACAAATAAAGAATCTCTATTCCAGCATTAACCTCCTGCCACTGGATGGTGTCAGAGAACTGTAAACAGAATCCCACAGCCAGGCTATCAGAATAATCTGCCCTTCACCTACCCTGCAGCCAGCTGAGAAAAGGTGGAAATTCACAGGGCTGGAGGCTGTGGGGCTTTTGTTGTTGCTGGGTTTTATTGTTTGGGGTTTTTGTGTGTGTGTGTGTGTGTGTGTGGTTTGTTTTGGGTTTTTTAAACTGGATTCTGTGAAGAGAGTGGCTATCTA
>VXBQ01014535.1:1299814-1402371 GCA_013400175.1 Phainopepla nitens
TTCTGACACATAGTGTCAACAACACTCCCTAGAAAACCTGGAAAGATGTAATTTTATCAGCATGTACCTTCAGGCTTTGTAATCTAAACATCCTCCTGCTGAAGACCTGGGTTCTGGAACAACCTCTCAGTCTGTGTAAATGTAATCTCACATTTACACTTCTGTGGACCTGAAATCTCTGCTACCAGTAGCAAAGCAAATGTATTCAGCTCATTACCAAAAAAATCCTAATAATAAATATTCTGTCTAAGCATGTCTCTACCAGTGGTAAGATTACACCAGCACACACTGTGAGAAGCTGAATGAAAATCAAACAAATAAAACACACTCAGTCATACTCCACTTGCAGGATTTGGATTATGTTCCCTTATTCCCTTGGACTGCCATAAACCCATCAGGAACAGCCTAATGGTCACTGTTTAATGCTGATGGTTAGAGAGGATGCAGGATTCTGCAGTGCCATTTCTGGCTTTTCAGGTAAATAAGCTATAAGGGGATATAAGGGACACAGTGACATACATTTGCTATGTACTAACAAATAGATAAATAATATAAAAAATACTCTGATTGACCTGAAACATTCTGCTACGACAAGAAAGTCACAATATGCAGAATGTCAGTTATTATCAGTGACATGAGCAGGTTGTGCCCATGTTACAGAATCCCTAGCAAGGGTCCAGCTGTGACATGCTGCACTGCTGAGTGCACTGAGCCAGATCTCCCCCAGCATGGATCCAGGCAAGGAATTCCTGTCTTCCCACAGTCTGGAAACTCCTGGCCTCTCAGGTTCCAAAGAGAGGTTCTGGAGAATCAGGTCTGAAGTTCATCACTAGTTAGCCTTCTTCAACAACATTTCATTGGGGGTTTGGCTGGTGCCAAGCTTTAATTAGGGACCTTTAGGTAGGGAACAAAAGTTTTTGGTGGCTTACACATCTCACACCTGTTGGCTCTGCTGTCAAGAATAAACCAATTTCCACTGCCCACCTGTAAGAGACAAACTCTATTCTGTCCACTCCATTTGCCCTTTCCTACCTTAAACTTTCCCCAAAGAATATTTTAATCTCTCCCTCTGCCTCATCCTAACAGAGAAGGGCACATTTAAATTTGTGCTGAATGTTTAAACCCAAGATGTCTGAATAGGCTGACTGAATGAAGCTGTGTGACTTTGCAGTATCCCATTCTTCTCTCTTGACAGGCAAATTGGGATACTAAAAATCAAAAAATCAGGCACACATACTAAACTATACCTGGGAAAAGATACACAAGCTGGAGCAAAATTCCCTTTGTATGTAAGAGATTTCTCAAGATACTAGAATATTTTAGATTCTGAAGAACACACAAGGTCACTAATCACATTAATGAAAAATATAAAAAATTTTGCATTCAGATGTGAATAAAAAGCAACTTGTTTCTATCTGAATTTCAACATATTAAGTAGTTATGATTCCTCCCAGTCCTTCTTGCCCTATAACCAGAGAAAGAGAGAATTCATTTTTTGAAAGAGAGAGGATGTAAAATTTCCAGCATAGGAAGCAGACATCTAATTCACAATTCTTTTTTATTCTTCCCTCTTTTCATCTAACTCTGAGCTACATAAATGAGAAGCAAGGCTTGGCTTCCCTTCAGCACTCCTAGTCGGTTTTCACAAAATTTAACTGAAGTGCATTACATTTTAAAGGGGAAAAAATCCTGCATAAACCCAGCAGCAGTTACTTTTCTATCTGTAGAAGATGAAATCTGGAATATGTGGTTTCTCCATTTGTCCATGAGCTTTTTAAAAAATAATCCTGTGTCTCAGCTGGTGAGTTCTTTACTGATAAGGCAAGCAAACATATGTAATTATAAAGTTACCATTTTCAAAGAGGGCAGTAATCCTCTCTTTATCCACTGGTAAAACGGCTTGTAATTATTATACAACTGAGAACAAAGATTTGTCCACAGAATCCTACTAAATCAAGACAGATTTGACTGATTAAAACTCTAGTCATCAAGACACTTGTAGCACAGTGCATGTGGGCAGAGTCTTTAAAGTGCAGGTCACAAATCTGTTAGATTTATGGGAATAATCACAAACCTTCTGCTAGGAAAATGTTCAAAATGGAAACCCAAAAGAGTGCTTGTTCCTTTTTCACTTTTGAACTTTAAAATATTATCAGTGATGTTTTAAAAAGTCTTGGGTGCTTCCGCAGTACTCATTATTAATTCAAAATCCTTATAAGCTTAAATAACCTGGTGTGAGTTCAAAGAACAATGAAGATGATTAAAGATCCAGAGGGATTGATTTCTGAGGAAAGATTAAAAGGACCAAACATACATGTATTGCTTGGTTGGGTGATTAAGGAGGCAGAGAAAACAGCAGTGACTTGCTCACAGTTCCAAAGTACAACATCTGAAGGTTGTAAACATCGTAGCTCTTTGTTTAGGACGCACATGAGGAATAAGAGGAGGAATTAAAAAAGCTTTTGAGATAAAGATTATGCAAAAGTGGGAGTTTACTGTATAATTCTGGGAGAGAGCCTCCTAAAGAAAATGTGGTACTGCCATTTCCAGAGTCAGCAACCAGTCTAGGAGAAACATTATTACAGCTCTAGTAAAGAGCGAGCAGCCCTGGAAAGATGGAAACCCAAAGATGTTTGCATTTCAGTCTGCATTTGACACTGAGGATTCAGCTTCCATCTCTGTGGATGGAGCAGCAAATGACTCAGAGGCTGCAGGCACAGGAGGAACAGGCACCTCTGCAGGGCTTTCACTCCCACTCCTGTACAATCATGGAATTATCAGAATTACAGGAGAAAGGCCAAGCAAACACAGTGGCAGGCCCAGCAGACTGCAGTTTAAAATGACTAAGTTGCTCTTCTTGTTTCTTTTATAAATTTCAAATATCACAACAGAAACATCTTGTTCATGGGAAAAATGAATGGGTTTTTCAATATCTTCACTTAAAAAGCAGCAGCTACAACAGTTGAGAAGTCTCTCAGATCTGACAGATAAACTTTTTCCCAGCTGTGAAAGACAGGAAAAGTTTTTTTTTGCTAAGACAAAAAGTGAAACAACATTGCCTAGAGCTGATAAACAATGAGATTTTATATAATGAAACTTTTCTGCTTCTAAGCCACATCCATCAGTCTCTCCTTCATCCATATTAAACTTTTTACTGTCTCTTAAGGTGTTGACTGGTGCTGCGCCATCCAAAGAAAATTTTCACAGTTTATTTCTAAAATCCCTAAATTTTGGGTATTTAAACTTCCCTGCACTCACCACAGCAGAAGTCATGCCAGCATGTGTAGCATGAGAAGGAGGGAGGGGAAAGCTCTGCTTTCTCCTGAAACACAGAAGGAGCATTCCCCTCCCTTTGGTTACCAAAGGGCTCCGTGGGCACTCTGCATCCTCAGGAATCCTGGTGAGGGTAATTTTTGAAAAGCAAAAAGCCTGATGTGTTCAGAATGTATTTTCTTCCCCCTTCTATCACAGTGGGAAAAACCAGCTCAGTATTGCACCTCAGGTCCATAAAGGGATGCATCCATCACCAATGCAGAGTGACAGGACATCTTATGCTCTTTACACACACACAAACATGAATATAGATGGTTTTGCATAAGAGGCCTTAAAATCCACCCAGAAAACCCTCTGTTTTCCAAACCTGCTTGGCCAAAAAGAAATATTTTCAGCTGACCAGGGTTGTGTGCTGATTGCAATCAAGGCACTTTTCACTCAGTGGCAGAAGACTCTCCCTCCTCCAGGGCACTTCTCAGAAATTAGAGGCAGAACTCCACACCCACTGCCATTAAAGTCTGTACCTGCCAAAGAGTGCTTGTCCTCCCCTCTCTAAGGCTTTTTTGTCTCTTGTGAAACAGTGCTGGATGCACTAAAGAAAAAATACTCCTTACCATTACCAAATCTTCTGGTTTTTATTGGATTTTAGCTGGACTGGGGGGTTGGGCAGAGGAACATGTTACAGTAATTTCTCTCTTAAAAATACCATTCCTAACATCTTTTAATTATGGCACTGGCGTAAATTTAAGAAAACTATATTTTGCTGCAGTTTTAGCAATAACGGAATTGCATTCAGTAAAAAAAAAAAAAATTTGAAAAAGAAATACCTTCCAGTAAACATAAACTTGCATCAAAATAATTCCTATTTGCATTGCAAATCTTACAGGCAAACTCATAACACTTCCATTGCAAAATTTCATTGCTTCCAGCATCATCAGGGACCATAAATGCAGAAATATGAGTTTATTGACTTCAGGTTGTGCTACAGCTGAAGAATTGGACATATTCTTATAGTGTGTTTAGGAGGAGAAGAAATTCTAAGTGAATTACTGAGAACCTGAGGGATGATTTTGTCTGCACTCACCTTCCAGTCTGACCACCAGAGGTACTTTCAGCTCAAGCTCCTGGCAGGCTTTGGTGATACCATTGGCTATGATGGCACAGTTCACAATCCCACCAAATATGTTTACAAGGATTGCTTCAACCTGTTGGGGAAAAAAAAAAAAACAAACCCAAGGAGGAATTGAGTGTTTATGCTTTGACTTTGTTTTTTTAAATAAATACAGGTAAAAGATCTAAACCAGGATACCAGTTCCCCTCTGGCAGGCAGATTCTCATTTATGGAAGGTACAAGCTTCACCTCTGCACTCAGAGAACTTGAGTCTGAGTCTATTGCTGCTCCAGTGCACAGCAGTGATTAACTGTCTTGGTCTAAACTGGCATGGTAATTAATGTCATAATTAAAGCATTTACAAAAAAAGAGGGATTTCTACCTATAAATATAAATAAAAAGACCTTAAGCAATCTGTAGTTTGATTATTTTTAAAATGTAATGAAAAATCATCAGAGGCTGGAGCTCAGAAAACACAGGGTATGAATGTGTGATGCACATGCAATGAAATATTCATGTGGACACTTCACAAAACAATCTGGATCTTCACTTTATCAAGCACAAGCACAACAGAGGAAAAGGTAATATACTTGCCCTGACTTGATAAAGAGGAGTAAGAATCCCTTCTAATTAACAAGGAGAGGCATGTAATGAAGAGCATTCATTACAACAGGTTAACTGATAACCTCGAAAAACTGCTATTCATCAGTTTCTGGAAACTGCAATTTCTCCACCCAACTCACAATTAAACTGCCCTTCACAACATACAAGACATTAATGCATAAAATATATGAGTATGATTTCTTTGCACTTGGTGAGGGAGCATAATATGAACCCAAGCCCATGTTCCAGGCTCCCAGCCATGCCCTGTGCTGAGGAGGACACCACAGGGATGCAGCCCTGCTGTTCCTCAGTCCACACTGGGGCTCATCCACAGCATTTGGGGAAGAAGCTTCACTGGGTGTCACAAATAAGCTTTGCCAGAATTGTGTTGACTCAAAACCCGACAGGATCAAGAAGGGATTGGGTGTGAAGGAATGGAATATCCCTGCACTGTGCTGGTGCAATCATGCTTAGCTCACTGCACCAGAGGAAGGGATTCACTTTGCCCAGCTCCAGGCTCACCAGCACCAGCAAAATCCCCTGTGGCCATGCACGTTCATAGCTCTGCACAATCAGGTTTTCCACCTCTCCACAGACCAAATGTGACAATTAATTCCTGTGATGGGCACTCACACACACAGAGTTCAGCACTGGTACTAATACTGCCATCCACTGTACAAAAAGAAAACAAAACATCTCAACAAACCTCCCATAAGACAGGGACACCTTTCCCTACACCAGGTTGCTCAAAAGATGATCCAGTGCACTGTCAGCTCATGGAGCCAGTGTATGGCTCATGGTATGGCTTGCTCATCCCAGGCAGTGCACAGGCACCAGAAATTTATAACCCAGTCAAGCAAGAACATACAATTTAATTGATTTTATAACTCTTCCTCATAGTCACATTAAATGCATGCATTTACCAGTTAAGGGTTTTCTGGATTTTCAGTTGGTGATGCCATTGCAGTTATTTATTTCACCTTTGTATTACAAAATCCCCAACTCTGCGGGATTAAAACCCGCAGAGTAAAACCATAGAAAGCCTCTTTTCTACCTTATTCCCATTGCTTGTGCACACACAAACATTCCTGGTGTTAGGAAGTAAAACCTCAGAGGAAAAGCAGAGCCCTTCCAACTCTTATCCCATTAATCCCTATGGCAGAGATCTCTCTATGCAGAACACTGTGGTGTTAAAACACCCTGGTGATGGATTCTAACAGTGGGACACACCACAGACAGCACTGCACCCTTCCTAATACATCCTCCTAATTCAGGGACATCACACCAGACATGTGACAGATCAACTTAACCAAGTGTGTTTACATTATTAGAGATAAGGAGGAGGATTTTATGCCCACCGCAGATATTTTAATTCCTAGCGCAGACTTTTTCATTTAGGGATCTGCTTTTCAGCTTTCAAGCTGAATTCTAATCATGTCTTCTAATCCATTGGCAGCAAAAGGAAAAAAAAATGAAGGAAATTAGATGCAGCTTGGATAATTGATGTTTGTGTGGTTGGCTTTAATAAAAACACACTGTTAAATTAGAGAGGAGTCTAAAAGGATTCAATCAATAAGAAACTGAATCAGGTAGGGAATTCGATCTTGGGTTTTATCGTAATCTTCCAAATAAGCCAGAAGATCAGCTCAAATGATGCTGAGATTCACTTTAACTCTGCTGAAATCTGTGAACATTGTTTGTATATGCTTCTGTAGCCTGACTAGATCCTGCATTTCCAGCTGAAAGAACTTTAGCATTCAGACACAGTGGATGGATGAAGAGGTTTTTAGTGTTTCAGTGCACAGAGAATTCACTATCTGTATTACTTAAGTCTGTGAGAAAAATAAACCTCCTGTAGCACATCAGAACCATTATATATCCACATTATATATCCACATGCTCAGCATCTAATGCCTATGGACATGCAGACATACCAAGGAGAGGGCGAACTGCCTGCATACAAGACAGGTTACTAAACAGCATCATTATTCTAATAACCATTTTTACCTACCATAATGCCTTATAAATGGCTTTGTATTTCAGCAACATTACTAAGGAAACAAAAGCTATTTTAATGCAGCAAAACAACTGACGGATGTGAAATCCCCACAAAATGTACTTGCAACTGATTATGGATTCCTCTGGAGAAATAAGGGAACCCACAATGGCATGGAAACATCACCACCAGTGTTGGTAAAAACCCCACAGTCTCCCAGGCCTCAGCACCAATGCTGGGAAGCCAATGGAATAGAAACTGAGTGCTGCATATCACTGTTTTCATGTTAGATATGGTGTTAAATCTTTGCAAATACTGGAATTAATCCCACAGCTCCTAAGTGCTGTATGAACAGCTATGCAGACACAGAGAGTATTTATATATGAAAGTAGATATATTTATGGATAGCTATATCTGTGTAAAATCTGTGTCACCTTATTACTAAAACTAATAGCTTTAATTTCCAGCCACTTTTTGGTAAAGTCAGTCTTGACAGAGTCTCCAATTCTGCTTTGAATGTTCAGCACCAAAAAAGGCCCACACTGCAAATAAATCTGTGTACTAACCAAAGTAATGGTGTTAGGAGATTACTGCTGGAATTGTATTGGATCACCAACATGATCCACAAGGCTGCCAGGTTCCACAGAACTCAGAGCACTTTAGGTAAAGCAGAAGCAGCTTCAGCATAGCTGGCTGCTTTCTAAAATCAGATAGAGTGTGTGTGCATTTACTATATTCTCTTCTTATTATCATTTTCTCTAAAAATGTTCCCAGCCTTAACAAAACACACGCAGAGATGTGATCATCACACACTTAAGGATGAACAGAGGCAGCACCACAAAGCATTCCACCTTTCCACAGCCCATCTATAAATCCACACTGGGGATGACTGGCTGTCTGCAGCCACTGCTTCCCACTCTGCTGACCTTCCAGCCTGCCCCAACCACACCAGCTCTGCATGCAAAGAGACAGGACTAAAGCTTGACACTGGCAAGTTTTGTTCCTCTTTGATTTCCCACTTTTGCTGTCACTCCAGAGCACCTACAACAGGTGCAGGATTACAGCACTGCAGTGCCACCAGCTCCTTCCTACAAGGCAAACTCTGAATCTCACACAGAGCAGACATCCAAGCATGGATGCAGTTTAACTTAGATGAGGTTTCATCAGCACTGGGAGATAACCCAAACATGGGCAGCCCCATAAAGAAGTTGTGCTGCTTTCCCTCTCCCTCCCCAGCCCACAAACAACCCCTCTCCTGTGCCTAATTTCTGCTCATGTATTTTTTTGAGAACCTTTTTCACAACCTCCCCACATTACCTCATCTGATGACATCTAAGACTTGCAACAGTTTCCAATTATTCAGTGTCCCATGCATGCCTTGAGACTTTGTACACATCTTTTCACACAGATGCATGAACAGTCACAGAGTGAGCTATAAACATTATAAAACATTATATTTACCAATATAATCTCTGACCTTGTTGGAAATTGTGACTTTGAAGTTCAATCCATGTATTTTAGATGAAAACAAGCTATTCAGCAACTGCCAGTAAAACTACATCTGCAGCACATTAAAAGCTGCACTAGCAAAGAACGTGCTCATGGTTTGTCTGATTGAAGTCTGAAAAAACCCCACCTTTTTATTTCAAGCAAACTGAATTAATTTATTGACCCCTCCTAATTCTTTCATCAGCTGGAAGTGTACCCCAGCAGTATGAAGCAGATTATATCAGCCAAGTTTCCTTCTCCAGGATGCCCCAGGGCACATCTCTGTGGAAGACAGTGGCTTTGCATGGTACAGCTGGCAAACATGTTCCTGCCTGGAGGCTCCTAGCATTTTTTGAGGTTAAAACATGCATCATGTCTCCCACTCTTTCTGGTCAGCAGTCATATTTTGTGTCTACAAAAGCACATTCTGTTACCAAATGAAGTCATTGAATTGCCAGGAAATAAGTAAGAAAAGCAAGCTGGCAGCTCAGTGCCAGGCATTTGTTTCTTCCCTCCTCCCTTCAGCAGAACAAACACCAGGGGAAGAATGATATCTGAGATCACTCAAACACATCCCAGGCTGGGGGATGCTCACATTGCTGGATGCTGAAGATCCAGATGTATTCCCAGCCCACGGAGGGCAAGTAAAGGTGCTGTGACCTACAGCTGGATCCAGATATCCAGTACTGCAAACATCCAGAAGCCTGGCAATCACTGTCATGTAAAACCTTGATATTCCCATTCTGATTTTCAGAGGTGTTTTACACCTCAAATCCCAGGGAATCCCAGTTAAAAGAAGGGCATTGCCTATTAAGAGGTAGACAGCAATATGAAGAAAAGGAAAACCACTGGGTAAAATGGGATACACAGTTCTTCACTTTGAGTCTAATGTCGTGCATTTAATCCTTCCTACTAGTCCACTGGTGTTTAATATTCATTCATTCACAGTTTACCAAATTTGTTTCAATGTGAAGGAAGCAGATTATATCCAATTCTCAATACAAAGTAATAAAATGTAATAAAAGACAGATACCCACACTTGCGTCTTCACTCTTCTGCTCCAACAGATAAGTCAGATGCAAACATTTTTATTTATCTCTGTATTATTACAGCTTGGACCACAGGTCAAATGTAACTTTTTCTTATTCAGTTTTGAAATATTACTCTAATCCTCTATCTTTTTATATCAGAGAACATTTATGGAGGGTTTGAAAATAAAGATTAAGCTTTCTGTATCTGAGCAGTATGAAAGATTTACAAACACAAAAACATTTGCTTAAAACACCCACTAGAGGACAGTGCAATTCAATGTGGAAAAGGGATATAAAAATCTCTTTGGAGAGGAGAGCAGGATTATTTTTTCTGCTTAAAGCCAAACAACATGATTTAACTTTATAAAAATTATGCAAAATATCATTCTGCCTCTTTGGGATGGAACTTTGAAAGTCTGAAAGTGATAAGTTTAAAGAGGTTGAATCAACAAACAGCAAAGTAGGAAAGCTTGCAATCAGGTGAAGAAATACTGTGCAATTTTGAATGTCTTGCACTATTCTAAAACAGGTCAAGGTTTAAAATTCACTGGCAATGTACCCTCTTGCCCTGGCAGGAAGGGGACTCTGATGAACCTCCAAAACACAATTCAGATTTTTCTGTCTGGGGCACCCCAACTGCTAGGTAGGAAAAGCAGATTAAGGATTTTGTCCAAAGCTAATTTTTGGTCTGTATTCAAGAGGTTCCTGAGCAATGCAAATGTCACTGAGAGCAGATACCTGGTTCTGCCACATCCCACTGGTGTATGTGAGAGCCCATTCTTGGATGGCAGGTGAGAGGGCAGTACCTGGCTGGCACTGGAGGGAAGCCTTTTTGAAATGCAACTCCTTCAGTGCCATGCTGAGTGTCCCAAACACCACATTTTTGCAAAGTCAAAACTCTGGGGTTTCTGGTGTGCTGAAACAGCCACCTACAGGACAAAAATTTATTGGCTTTTGCTGGTTTGAAAACAATTCAGCAACAATCCTCTGCTAACTGACCAGATTCTAGGTTGTGGCCCTTCCTTGGGGTATGAAAATCAGGCAGGTCAGGAGGGGTCTGAAGCTGGGAGAGCTCTGGTACTCTGCAAAACCAAAGATACTCCCAAGACTGGACCACCAGGAACATACCTGCTGTGGGATTTTATCTTAATTCTCTGTAGCACTGGCACAAAAATAAAAATTAAGGGATCAGAGCTCATTAATGGAGTGAGATGAAATGATGACTGGCAAACTACACATCAGAGTACCACAGTGGAAACAGTCCCCAGAGACATTCCTTCACTCCTTTGCCCAGCTCCAAGTAGTGCATGCTTTGGGAACAGAAATATTCCAATTCCATACACACAGCCCCCATTAAATTCCAAAATATCATGGCAGGCAGCAATGTGGTCTCAGGAACCCCATTTTAATGAATTTCAGTGAGAAATAACCTCCATTTCAATGAATTTCAGTGAGAAGTCTCATGCCAAGCCTGTTTTGGGAACGTTTCCTCATCTGCAGGACGCACACTCTGCCCACCCTGAGCCCTGGCACAAACACATCCACCACAATAATCCATCATTCCCGTGCATCCCTTGGTCTGGGATCAACTTGAGATGCATTTAGGAATCTGCAAACCATCCCCTGCTGCCTGTGCCTGTGCTCCCAGCTGGCAGGCCTCAGTCAGGTCCTGTCCAGAAGATACATCCCCCCCACCCCACATTAATTAATTAACAGTGCAGAGTTAATTAATCCCACTTCATGATCCAGGCAGAGCAGGTGAGTGCCTGAATCCACAAAGGCACGTTCTGTCACTGCTGGGAAGCACAACCAGCTCCTAATATAATCCTTATTTATGATAATAAGGGAAAAGAATAAAGAGAGGGAAAATAAAATGTTGAGCCCACAAAATACCATTCTGAAGTATATTTGAGGATAAGGACAACAGCCTTTAGTAGTGTTTTGGGGACATAATGCAGCAGGTAGTTGATGGAAAAAAATGTATTTTTGGTGCAAATATGGCAGGATAACTCTTCTACCAGATCATGGGTATTTGGAATACATTTGTTCTGACCCTTATTTAAATATCTGAGCTTCAATGTGATGAACCCCTGGATGAGCAGAGCAGACTTCAGAACAATCTAGGGAAGACAACTACCCTCACAACCACATATTGCAAATCTGAAAAAACCACCCATCATCAGTTCTGGTGTGTCAGATGAGAGTGCAGTATTTCAGATTGCCTTTAAATTCCTCTCTGTGCACCCAGAGCTAAGGGCAGTTGCATTTTTTGGGCCTGATTTGGGGGATATTAATCCAGGAAAACCAAGATGTACCCACACCACCCCTCTTCAGGCACAAGCAGTGCACACTGGCCATTAATACTCAGGGAACTCCTGTTGACTCTTCCATATTAGCATGGTAAGTTATAGACACCCTCCAAACCCACTCATCCAAGACAGTTTATACAGCAGCATGACTGCCAGTAGTTCTTCCACAACAGCAAAGTCTATAAAAATTGATCCAATATTTGCTGAATTTTTCCTCTGCAAAACTAATTTCTCTTCAGATTAATTTCTCAGAGGCACATCATACACTTTCTCTAATGTTTTTACTGTCTGAAGTTTCAATTAGATTTTTTGCTAAGCAATAATCAGCTTTGTGAAAAATAATGCAGCAGTGTCATCACTATTGAAGCATGTGACACAGGAGGTAGCAAAGTGTCCCTGTTATTTCAACATGTTCTGCCCTGGGGTGCCTCTGTGTACAGTTCCATCATCCTTTGTGGTGTTTTAAAAGGCAAAATGGTCAGACAAGTTTAAATCATTTGAACTAAAAACATGCAATGCTCCTCAAAAGAGGGAGCATCTGGAGAGCAGGGATATATGAAGGAATGGAGCTGGTGCAGGACACAATCCACAGCGTGGGCTGCTGCCAGGTGAGTTGTTCAAAGAGTAACTTACACTGGATGGTTCTGTGGTGGGTGGCAGACATCTGGCAAATTACCAAAGCCAGTGCTGTTAAATGGCACAATCACAAATATCCACAACAAGACTTGACTAAACAGAACTGCTGATTTGATGGCTTTCTGTACAAGACCTTCTGTTTCATTCAACAGCCAGTTAAAATGTATGTATTACCAGTTTGGAGCCATCTCAAGATGTGCCTTCTCTTTTCCTTCTGGTTTGACTTTCTCCTAAGTTCAGCTGGAATGTGCCTTGCTCCAAACAGAGAATTACTTCACAATTCAGGCAAGGACAAAACCAAAACCAAACCACCAAAAACCAAAGCCCCACTAAGATCTGAAATCTTGATGTGAATAATATTTGAGGTCCATTGAAATTTATTTCCTGAATGGAAAGTCAGCAGAACCTATCTTTATTTCCTCTTTAGAAATAGCCTTAGAAATACAAATACTATGTTTATTTGGAGGATCAAAGTACTAAGTAAGAGTACCCATCACATGGGAGAAGAGAGATGAAGAACATAAAGTTATTCTTGTGCTCTAGAAAGACTTGGGATCTTCCTTGACTTCTACTCCCCATGCAGAAGAGAACTAAATGCTATAGAAGCTACTATCTAGGTCAGGCTGCTTTTCTTACTGAGACAATGGAAACTTTTAAAAAGGAATTCTGTACTTCAAGAAGCTTAATTAAAGTATAAAAATGCATTGTCATGGGTACTGAACTACATATACACATCTGAAATCTCCAAATAATTAAATCACGTTCTTTTACAGTAACATTGTAGTCATCAAAAACGTGAATTGCTGTCCTCATTAGGTTCCAAATTACTACTACATAAAAATCAGCTCACTTTTAACACGTAGTAAACCAAAGCAGAACTAGTAAAACTCAGAAAGGCACTTAGAAGAGTGATAAAGACACTGGACAAGGTTTGTATACAGAATATTCTAAATAAAACACAACTTTCCATCTTAGCAAAGGAAACAGAAGGAGGATTCAGAGCCAAGCCTGCAACTAGCAAGGGGAAAAGGGAATGAGGCACAACCATTTTGTACCTGCCTCCAGGTAGTTTTTTTTCTTAGTCCTTAATTCCTGTAATGAAAATACAAAAGGAGTCCCTTTACTGTTATTTTCAAATACAGCATAGAGACATAGTAAGAAATGCTGCCACAGGATATTGGTTATGTCAAAAGCTTATGTGAGTTGAGAATATACAGCAAGAAATTCCTGGAAAGAAAACAACTGAAGACTTGGAAATATAAGAGTATTAAAGATCACTAGGAAGCATCCTCAGACACTTGTCCTCCTCCTGTGTTCCTCTTCACCTGCCTCTGACTGCTGCTGGAGAAAACAGATCAGATCAAGACAGGTCCAAATGTTACTCAATGCAGTTACATTCTTCCAGCAAAGCACAGCTTACATTTCAATATATCTATGCAACCCTTTTCCAAATTACACCACTAAATAGTTGGTGTCTGCGTCATATGTTCCTTTATCAGTTTCACTAATTACAAAACTGTCGAATCTCAGCACTTGCCACGTAGCATCAATCAGGAATGTGGCACTGGACAAATGATTTGTGATTTTGATTACTTCTCCTTTTATTTTAATAAAATTAATTCCTTGCTCTTTCCTATCCTTTTGAGGAACAGACCCCAATCAGAAGATGGGAACAGAAATTAATGCTCATGACTTTGTCCACATGTGGAACAAGCTCAAGAAGAGCTTATGTGTCCTCTTCCTCTTGCTCCATCCAGCCTCTGGTGCTGAACCAGAGCAGGAGGAGCTTGTTCCTGGGACATACCAAGCTCCAGAGGGAACACAGCCAAGCAGAATTAGGAAATTCTCCTCTCCCACCTTGCTAAACTCAGCCTGCAACTTTCCCTGACCACCCAGCAGCTCATGCTTTTCCCAGTGATCACCAGCAGCTGGTGACCAGCAGGACCCGCTGCCACCTCAACATCAGGAGAGTTTTTGTTCCAGAAATGCCTCTTGCAAAGGCTGTCCACTCTGGCATTATATATTAAAGACATTCAGCTCTGGACAGGACTGCTGAGAGAGAGATAATGATCTTTATCTTCTGCAAGGTTTATATAAAAGACTTTAAACTAAAAAAAAAAAAAAAAAAAAAAAAAAAGTGACAGTTTAAAAATTAATGACCAGTAATAACATCCCCACAAATGGGATGCTAAGCTAAGAACTGGATTATTGCAAAATGAGATGACTCAGGAGTTGACAAGGTGGTTCTACATACTTTTTTGGACTGTCTTGCTACTTGCAAAATCATAAAATGCAACGTAACATTTTTCCCTTATAGCAAGGGAGAAAAGATTGGCCTGAATCTTTGACAAGTAAAAATCAGTGATGTCACTTCAGTCTTCCCAACAATTTAACCTATCATCTTCATCTTCACTACACTTTTTTCACCTATTTTCTGCATTAAGAAGGGAATCACCTTCAGAGAAATAATTATTCGATAATAATCTCCCATCCACTTTTCACAAGTTTATCAAAGTATCTTGTAATAAAACCAGAACTGAATGTTTTAGCCACAAACCCAAAGTGATATAATCAGCAAATCCAAACTGTGAAAGAAGTTATAGAGCTACATTAAGAAACAGATGGAGTGAGCCTAAAACAATCACAGATAAGCCAGCATAAAGGAACTTAACTTTCGATTAATCAAGGCTGAGATGCTCAAGGCAACCATGGGGAGTCAAGCACATTAAAATTAACAGGAGAGGCATGCAGATCACAGGCTGCTTCTTATATCTCACTCCAGTTCTGTACAGAGCAACACATGGAATTGTAGGTGTCCCTGTTAACCATATTCCCTTGCTTTACAAGTGATTTTGCACTATGGTCAAGGAAAATATCTGTCTGGAAAAAATGGCTCCACTAGACTTGTTAACTTCAACAAGAATTGGAAAAAAGCTTATGAGGATTTAAAACTCCCACATTAAATTGCAAAAAATGTCAGAACAAGTCTCAAATGTACGCTCTCATAACACTTGAAGCTAAGCATGATGAAAACAAACAAATAGCCAGCAAATACTCAGTTATACAACCAGCCACATTTCACACAGCCAAAAGCTGTCACTTGGCTTCAGCAGCACTTTTTCTAAATTCAGATCTTCTGCTGGGTATCAGCAACTTAAATGTAGTTCCTTGCTGTAGGATTCCAAAGATGCAAAGAGGCAATTCACAAATAAAAATTAATTCAGAACCTTAATATAGTGCAAAATTCAATGGCAATATTTAATGCTAAGCACACAAGTCCAGCAGTGTCTCATACCTTTTAATCTCAAAATCAGATATGCAAGTACATCCAAAGCAGATTACTTATTCAACAATTTGAGAGCATAAAAGTAAAGTTGCACATTTATATCTTCTCATGGTGACTTTTTTTTTTTTAATTTCCTGCTGGATGATCCACAAAAAGGAAAAATTCTCATTGTTAGAATCTATTTCCTCACCTGAGAAACACACCTTGTTTTCCAATATACAGAGTACTAAGACAAACTTGTGATCTGGGCTAAACTGCAGAAGTGAATTGAAAATCTGTATTTCAAAAGAAAACAATGCAAATGGTTATAACCAAGAAAATTACGGCAGGCAGAAACAGTTTAATGCATGCATTGCATGTAGTTTTTGTTAATTACTTTTTAAGTACTTATGCACTGTAGTGGCTAAAGAGGAATTACATAAAAGGGAGATTACATAAAAACATTTCCAAGTGGGTGTTTCAAGCTGAGCCACAGTCTGTAACAGCAGTGCTGATGAACCAGGACAGCCTTGGCTTCACTTCCAAGGCCTTTTTAATGGCCCACCAAAATCTCACTCACAGAATGGCTTGGGTTGGAAGGGAACTTCAAGGTCATCTCATTTCAACCCCTCTGCCATGGGCACAGACAACTTCCACTACCCCAGGGTGCTCCAGCCCCATCCAGCCTGGCCTTGGGCACTGCCAGGGATCCAGAGGCAGCCACAGCTGCTCTGGGCACCCTGTGCCAGGGCCTCACCACCCTCACTGGGAACAATTATTTCTTATATCTGATCTAAAAGTACCATTTCTCAGTTTAAAGCCATTCGCCTTTGTCCTGTCCCTCCACACTCTTGTACAAAGTCCCTCTCCAGCTCTCTTGCCCCTTGGGCACTGGAAGGTGCTCTGAGATGTCCCTGGAGCCTCCTCCTCTCCAGGCTGAACAGCCTCAGCTCTGTGTGTCTGTCCTCATAGCAGGGATGCTCCAGCACTCAGATCCTCATTGTGGCCCTCCCCTGCACTTTCCCACCTTTTCTTTTTTCAAGCATAGATCCCTGCCTAGATTCTGTCTGGTGAGGAATGAGCTGCTTTGCTAAAAGTCCCCGTTCCAGATGTTCTTCTTTTTTGCATGGAAAACATCATTTGTGTGAGATATCCGCCCAAAAAGCTCTACCACACTTTGGGAAATGAACACACAGCCAAAGAACTTGAACTGAAAAAGAGTTTCCTGAATTTGTTATTTGATTTGATAAAGCCATCTCCCAATGAAGTGTGGACACACTACAAACCTCAAGCTGAGCACTCTTCAAAGCCAAGATACCCTGCAGCACTCTCGACAGCTCTCACCTCACTGACACCTTGGAGTGTTTACAAAGAGCAAACAAAAGGACTCTAGTTTACTTCTGCCTAATTAAAATGTTTTAAAAGAATTTAATTATAAAATGCCAAACTACCCAAATGCAAAGATCTTTCCTACAGAGAATTAGTGATGAATTGAATGATTTTTTTTTTTTTAATCAAACTGTTGGCAAGCGGTGTGGGTTTCCTGTTTGTAAACAACCATATGAATGCTAAACATATTTATTCACAACTTGACACGAAATGCAGCTCTGTAATTAATCATTTCCCTATCTAAGTCAGAAAAAATAAACCCCCAAACTTGTACCCCCTCTTATTATGAAGTAGTCAGCTACACATAAATGAATAATTATCTGAATTATCAACTATCTACAGATGTGCAGCTCTTTTCAGCCCAGACAATGGCATTCCCCTGATGCAAAGTGCTAATCCCACACACATTCTCTTATTCTTTGTTTAAAGTGAGAAAATCTCCTTACTTATTAAATACGCTCAATCATGGGCTATTAAAACTATTGTTTCAGGTTATCTATTAATTGCAGGCTTCCCTGTCTATATTCACTGCTAAGATGCCACTCCTCTTATAAATTGAAAAATGCCTGCCTGAGTGGGTAAAATGTTAAAGGCCACGGGTTAAGACTAATTCTGAAAAATAAGGTAACTCTCAAGCTGTGAAAAGTTGTCACTGGAATTAACTGCTTGAAATCCTGTCTTATTTTGAAAGGCTGAGTTTCAGATATAAAAAAATACTCAGTAGAACTAACTTAATTTAGGGCTTAAATAATTTTCAAGAATATTTTGTTTTCTATATCAACGAGATGTTTAGATCTGAAAGGCTGTATGATTGCACTTCCTGTAAGATCTTATTTTAATCTTCTGAAATGCCAACAATTAGCAGTCAATATGAAGACAGATGAAAACATATTGCTCATGGGAAAAGACTAAATTCTTTGTGGGAATATTATATTAATCCAAAATAGACCAGAAATTTAATCCGCTTCTTGAATTACGGTTCTGAATGTAATGGCAGCATTTGTATGCTTTTTTCTCAACTTCAATAAGGAAAAATAAATATACAAGATCTTTACAAGCTCAGTATATTCAAATAAAATAAGAGTAATATGCAGTCATAGTGACCAAGTGACCTGTTTGACAGTCAAAAAAATTTTCTGCTGGTAAAATAAACAAACAAAAAGCTACAACACACACAATTAAGGACACGGAAGATGTGCCAAGACCTAACTAGAAGAGCATGATGCCATCTACTTCTAAATGTCTTTTTCATTACAGGGAACCCTGAATTAACAAAACACCAAATTTCTTACAGACTTAATGTGAGATTGCTCCAGAAATTTAATACAGTAACTTGAGAATCAATGATTTTGTTTAGATACCTGTAACTCATGCACTGTGTTGCCTTGGGGTGAAGGGAAGAGAAGTGGGAAAGGTGGAGAAACAATTTGACTTTATAATCCATGAAGTCAACAAGAATGATTCTTGAATAACAAGAGATAATAAAACATTCATTATCAAAGTTTCACTTTGTCGTTTGTCTTCAGTGTCTGCAGCTGCCAGATACACTCATTTATAATCCTCTGCCAGTTGCAAACTGGCAAATGCTTTTGAATTAGTCCCTTGACTTGAGCCTACAAATTTAATTGTTTCCACAAACAACTGGGCAATGTTTCAAGACTTTGTTTCAAGACACCCAAAAAGTCCTGCATTGTACCTAACAGATAAACCAATGTTCCCTGGCATTTCCTGGAATGCTGGTCCTGTTCAGAATTAAACACAGCCTGGATGAAAAATTTAAGAAGTATCAAAAGTAATGTATCAAGAAAATCTCTTTGCCCTAGAAACTTCTGACTAATTCCAATTTTGATCCAAATTAGAAGCATATCTAAACCTCCAAGGACTTTCATTAAGTAGTCCAAAAAAAAGTGTATATGTTTAAATCTGCTCTACTGTATGTAATTCACCAGAAACACTTTAAACTGCTGTTCATATGAGTGGAGAAAAATGCTCTCCTCAGTTTTGTTACAAAACTAAGAATTAAACTGCCTAAAGAAGAATTTTTACTTAAACAGAAAAAAAATCAACAAATTAAAGCCAAGGTAAATGCTACAGTGATTACTCCATTGCTCCTTTCATTTGGGACTATTCTGATCACATGGAATTAAATAGATTGTTCACAAAATCCTCTACGAGCACATGATCAAAGCTATCTTAGAAACACGATGATTACCAGTCACAACTCCAGGCAACACATTGCTGCAGACAAAATTGATGTAAATCAGAAATGAGAAGCACTGGAAAAATGTGATAGGTCCTTGCTGAAACAGGCAGTACATCTCTCATAAATACTCACATACTTTATAGTCATTATTTCACAGGAGTAACTCAGTGTGGGAGAAATAGCTTTGCCAGAGATTAAGAATAAAACAGGCTGGATTTGGAAAGCAAAGTGCAAAATGCAAAGGGTCAGTTTTCACTTTGGCAGATTTCTACCAGTGAATGTCTCCAAGTTTAATTTAATATATATAAAAGTTCTCTAGAGTGAGGGGTGATACAACCAGTGGTCTGAAGAAAGGAAATTAACTGATTATAGCTGATGGAAAACAGAAGGAACAACAATACAGCAATATTGAAATGATCCTGCTCTCTTTCACCTGTGAATTAATTCCTCTGCTCAAGTAGAGCAGTGAGATTAATGTACATGGGAGTGGTTTACACATCCTGTCAAAAAACCAAAACCTGCTCAGAGCTCAGACAATCACGTTTGGATATAAAAAAGCCCTGAAATACACATGCAAAATTCTTCATTTTTCTATAGGTTTACAAATATTCAGTTCAGCAGAGATAAGAAAAAATTTCATGCAGAACTTCTTTGCAATGGATTCAAATGTAAACAGGTGTGGTACTTGATGGAGCAAACAACATAAATATACTTGTATTTCATTAATCCTTATCCAATGAATATATTCACTCATTCACATAAAGAGAACATTCCTTTATAGTCACCAGTATCAAAAGTACAGAGATATATGAAACAATTTAAAATAAGCCATTGCTATTAAATGATACATCCATCTTTACGAATATATTTAACCACTCCAAGCATATGGATTTTATAATTGAAAAGTCAACACAACACTTTAGTAAATTTCAAAAAAAAATATTTCAGGAGATCTGAATGTTTTATATTTAGTTCGTAATTGCCTCTTCAGGGGTTTCTTTAACCCTTCTCCTTTAATTAGCCATCTGTTAAAGGTTATCATCAGAGATATAATAACCAGTAGAGATGACAATTCTGATCTAAATATGCAATATTTTTGCTCATGTCCTGTGTTCATTGATTCTGTATTTTTTCCTTCAAGGATGAGCACTTGGAGTACAGCAAACTCACAGTATTGGTGTTTCAAAGGAGGTTTAGCCAACGTCACCCTTTAATGCAAATTGCCCAGGCAAGACCAAGGACCTGACAGTTGACTCTCACCAGGATGTTTGGATTCTTGGTCCAAACACTTACACCTCAAACTGGCCATTGTTTTTTGCACTAACTTACAAAGAGGCCTCGTTCAATGTCATGACCTCAGTTATTTTCTGGCCTGGACTTTAAGTTTCCATAAAATCTGCCTTCCTGCAAAACAACTATGGTTCAGTTAATCACCATCATAGCCAGCCTCTATTATTACCTGCTAGGCTTTGATTACCAGGACTTCAGCAAATCCAATATCCCTGATTTTCTCTTATGGCTGCAGCTGTGAAAATGACTTCTGGAGAACACTGGAACAGAAAATGCCAAAGTGGTTCTACACTGAGAGCTTGCTGCTCTCCCTCTGGTACAAAATTCACACACAAGTTACAAAGCTACTTCTGAAATAATTGTCCACTCTTCAGGCTTTGAAATCAAAACCCAGCAAGTCTTTCTTGTGTCTGCCCAAAGCCACCCCACCCAACACTGAGGAATTACAACCCTACTTTATGCCCCACATTTTTTTATTTGACAAATGAACGCCACAAACCCAAGTAATGGTAGAGTTGTGAAAGCTCACAGTTAATAATGCTTCATGTGTGGATCAAACTGGAACTCTTTCAAACATTTTACAGCCAAACAAACAAGAATTTACTAATTGTTAAATCACAAACTGTACAACTCCTAGGTCAGGATCTACACTGAGCTCCAGTCATTGGTTGCAATGTAGGCAGGACAAACTGTGATAAAGCACAGAATAATGCAATGGTTCAGCCTGTATATTGCTGAATGTGGATGCCACCAGGATGTTTGGGTTTTCACTTCCCTCACAGGTTATTTTCAGGCCTTCCCATGTATGGCAAGCATTTGTAAACATTCTTCTAAAAGCAGGTTGGTCCATTTAAAAAAAAAAGTAAAAAAATGCATGGACACTGTTCAACACTGCATACAGCTGCAAATGGTGAAGATTTAAATGTGTACAAATCCTCAAAGAAACAAAATCCATTGCATTGATTTCTGGATAGCTATTTTGGTTTCCCAATTATGAAAAAGCTACAGGTAGCAGTTTTCAGTATAACATGATGCTGCAGTTGTCGCCTGTTTCTCATTAATTTTTCATTCCTACAAGAAAAAGTCTTTCCTGGGAGCACTAAGTGTCAGTGCAAGTCTGTTTCATTCACTTTTCAACACCAGACACGTATTTATTCCTAAGTTTTCAATTCCATTGCATAGCTTGCTATGCAACTTGCACACATCAACCCCAGCAGCAGACAGCTTTTCACCAAAAACTTGTAACTTGACATATACCTTGTCTTGCCTTAGGCTTAAATTGATTAATTCATCTTTCACTTGAGGTAAAGTCTCCCATTTAAAATGTTTTAGTAGGAAAAGGCAGATTTTACAAACTGAACCAGAAAAAAAGGACCTTCAGCATCTTTGTCACACTTTCAAATTTGATATTATGCACAGCTGCTAAGAAACTCTTTACCTTAATTTTGCTGTTGCTATCTACATGAAGTTTCTGCTTTCTGGATACTCCTTCCTCTGCAAAATATGAGAACTACAAAGCAATGGTTGTCTCAGTCTTTTCTCCTCTTAGAATTCAATTTAAGTCTCACATTCTCAGATTTTTGGCAAGAAAATGGAGTCAGAGGAGTTACTCAGAATATCAAAAACTCACTTAAGAAACTCATTCCATTACACCACTGAGTGGAACACCACAGAATAACTTCTGACAGGAGACAGCTAATACTTCAGAAGGTAAGAACATACTACAGTAGGTTAACTGTGGAAAAGCTTCCAGGAATATATGTGGTATCTGCCTAAACTAATGATGAAGGTTGAAAATTTCTTCTAAAAAAAAGACATATGCTAATACAATCACAGAACTCTGACCTCCAGGCAGGGATTTTTAGTCAAATGTTTGTGGGAAGTCAGACTAGATGATCTTTAAAGTCTTTCCTAATCTTCCAATCTGTCTCAAGGAGCACATACAGATTTGGGGTTGTATAACCTCCATGTATCTCAACATTTTTGGCATATTACTGACATGAATTTGTTTTAACTCTAGAGTAACGGGTGATCATTAGAATATCCATCAGCTGCTCCCTTGACAGCTCCATTGATGGCAGGACACAAGATAAGAGCAGAGGAATTCAACCTGGAAAAGAAATTAAGGATATATGGAAAGCTGTGCTCTATGTAGCAAAGAGAAGAACCCCCTGCCCCAAATGTTTTGCTCATGAATTTCCTCAGTTTTGTAACCCTAACATAGATAAAGATGAGTTGATTTGCATCTGACATTTCCCCTTTAATAGCTCAGATGTGCTGAATTTGGGACAGAGAGCACATAAAAGCAGTGCATTTAGGAGGTTGCTGGAAAAAACCATTTCCAGGTTGGACTGAAAATGTGCATCCACTCTTCCAGGTGTCACTGTTCTCTGTCCTGCAGCTGAAGGCAAGGAATTGTGAACAGCAGCAGCACTGCCAGCTTGATTTTCACTTGTATTTGAGGCACACAGGCCACTTTGAGCCCTTTTCATCCACACAGCAGAGCTGACTTGCAGCAAATGAAATGCTACATCACGTTATTCTGTGAAGAACTGCTGAGAATAACACTGCTGAGCACTTAAATCAAGGAAAGGTACATTCTTTGGCAGGGAAATAAGACACAGACATGTACCTACCATGTGCCTGAACAGGGGAAGCGGATGCAGAAAAAACGGATTTAATGGAAGCCACAACATCTCCTTTAAATGTGAAAACATGTTAGAAGCACCATTACTGACCATGCAGCTGCACACACCCTACAGTCACATTTCTACATCTGTATTTATCCTGATGTTATCAATTTTACAGTTGAATCAATAAAAAAAAATAAAAGCAACCTCAGCAGTAAAAATTCAAAACTATTATTAATCCTGTAGCCTGAAAATATTAGTGAGTGTCCACCTACAATGACATACAATAGAAGGAGAGCTACTAAACCATTCAAACCCTATATTTTAGAAGTCTGTATAATCCTTCCTCTCTCCCCCTCCTCAAATATTTATTTTCCATAGCAATAATGACCTCAGTGTTCAAGGCAGCCTTTGAAGATTAATGACCAGTGGAGGTTAATGGTCCTCAGCTATTCTTCAAACCATCAACTCCTCCCAGCCAGTCATTAATCCACAAGAAATGCCTTAATGCTTCACTTATTACTGCTTAAGCACCAGGCCTGTAAATTTTCAGGGCATTAAATCTCAAAAAGTAACCTTTTTCTCTTCACAGACCTCTATTTCAACAAAGGAGACAGATGAGACGAAAGTGACTTCGCTTTACAGGGATTCTCCTCAACTTTACTAAAGAATAGCATTTATTTGTGTTTATTTGCATCTATTTGTTTTGGGCACTAACAAATAACATCTCCTTTCCTGTCAAAATATGGATACCAAGCCTTCTTCAGCCAGCATGTCTTTGACACCTCTATAAATACGTGTTTTCCCTCAGCTCAGCTCAGCTCAGCCCAGCAGGAGAGCACCGTGGAGGATGTGGCATTGCACAACTCAGGTCACACCTCCTGGTTTCTAACACAGCTCTGCCTCTGGCTGTTGGGAGGCTTGGGAGAGTCTTGCCACCTCCAGAGAACCTTTCCCTTTCATTCTTTACCTGTTTAGGTTAAACTGCTCAAGGAAAGGAAGAGTTCTACTGTAGGATGAGGATGGAGAGACCTCGATTCCAGCCCAGGTTTCTATTCCGTACTTCAACATAAGTAATTACAACAAAACTCTCCCAAGAGCCTGTTCAACTCAGAAGTCCCCTGGCCATAATTTTGTCCACTGAAGTGGTACAGCATGTAAAAATCATCGAGTAACAGAATGCTTTGGGTTGGAGAGACTTGAAAGCTCACCTAGTGCCACCTCCTGCCATGGGCAGGGACACCTTCCACTGTCCCAGGCTGCTCCAAGCCCCAATGTCCAACCTGGCTTTGGACACTTCCAGGGATCCAGGGGCAGCCCCAGCTTCTCTGGGCAACCTGTGCCAAGGCCTCACCACCCTCACAGCCATCACAACTCATCATCTTTCGTCCACAGCACTTATTAGTCTTTTAAAATGTCATGACAAATGATTTACTTTACTGTTCTTGGATGCCAACAGAATAAGCCATCAAAAATGACAAAAAAATCAAGTCTTTCTTTAAATAGTGACATCATCAATCACACAATCTATATTCATTCAGAAGGTGAATTATACAAAAGTATCTAATTTAGACACATTTGATCTTGGCAGTCCATCAATCATCTAAAGGGTAGCCTTTCTTCACCCTTTTCTTTCCCTTTCTCTTGTTCTTTTTTATCGGCATCAAGTTTTACAATTTTCCTTATTGTAATGCTCTAGCTAATAAGATGTGACTTACAAAGTGTTCACAACTCTGATGTTCACAAGAAAATGAAAAATTCTTTGTAGGGTTCAGTGTCATATGACAAACACAGCAAGAGTTCATTATTCCTGAATCATTTTCTTTGAGGAAAACACCACATCAGAACAGAGTCAGAAAAATGTTGACATTAAATTTAGAAAAAGACTAGACATAATATCAGACTATTATCATGCTCATTTATATTGGCACTCAACGAGCATTAGTTGTGAAGGCAGCAGGGCTGGCTGTCAAATGTGAGCAAATTGACAGGCTATTAGAGTGCCAACTGGAGGGATTCAATTAGAATATTTACTCCAGCACCAGCAAAGCCTTGCTTTTAAGATAAGGCAGAAATGCAGTGTGCGTTGACCGGGAAATAAAGATAGAAAATTAATAGGCATAGACAGAAATGTATCACTTCCTTTCTGCTATAAAAGCTACAAACAAAGAATTAACTGGAAAATATTAACTCTAAAAAGGTAATATCCAATGCAAATCCAAGGAAAACAGCATGGGCAAGTCTGTGTCGTGCCTCTGTCCCAGAGACTGACACACTCTGATCTCCTCAAGGCTACTCAGGAATCCCAGTCTTGGGACCCTTCAGCCTTGGACTCTGATGCTTTGACACTGACTTTTCCCCCAAGCACTGAATAAATTTCAAGAAGAGCTGGGGAGTTTTTAACAATCTTTTAAGACAAAACAACATAAATTCCCAACCCAAACCTGACAAAACCTCCCAGACACACCTTCCCAGAATATTCTGAGTTGCAAGGGACCCACACGGATCATCGAGGCCAGCTCAAGTGAATGGACTGAACCCCTGATATTGGCACTAAATGACACTGTTCCCATTTACATATTAATCTTTTCAGAGTCTCTGCCTCCTCCACCAGCAAGGTGTTGAACAGAGATGTGCTTGGTTGCCACTCCCTTCCAGGGAGCTGGATATGGCTCCGTGTTCAGAAGGGCCACTGCAAGGTGGGGTGCAGGGGCTGAAAGGACAATCCATAAGTGAGGAATGGGAAGGTGTTAGGAATGCAAATTCCCACATGGGAAAGGGTGAAGACTCAGAAGAAGAGGGAGGAACCAGATAAGTAACTCCTGCAAAAGTTTGGGCATACTGAGAGAACACATTTGAAGCCAGATCCTGTTTCCAGATGCACATCTGGAATTATACCACAGCCTATGGAAACAGCATTTACCACCTGCCATCTTCTGTGCATGCAACCAGATCACTAATTCAACCTGCAAGGAGTTCCAGTTACTCACTTGACAGACCATGAAATATCTTTCCCTTTTCAGCCAACTTACTTTTGAAGTTTTCCAGATAGATGGCTTGTACTTTATTTCAAATATGAAGTGATTTTTGGCAGGACTCTGCAAACAGAAATGCAGACTGAGTAAGGGAAGAGCCTACTCAGCAGACTCCTTGCCTCACCAGAAAGGGCACACACAGCTAATTTCAGGATCAAAGTCTCACACTATAGCTCCTGCTGATAGGATTTTTTTTTGTTTGTTTGTTTTGATGATATTCACATCTCTTTGTTTTTAAAAATTATTAGTTCCAGTTTTACTAAGATTAAATAATTATACTCCCTCCTTCATGCTGACACCTTTTATACACTTCAAAATGCTCAGCATGTCCCTCCTCCCAGGGAGTATAATTTTTTGCCACTTCCCTATAACCCTTTCACCCCCTGTCTCCATTATTTTTGATGTTTTCTTTGATTTATTCAGACACAGAAGTTTGATGGAGGAACAAAATGAAGGCATTTATGCTAGGCCAAATCTATCCAAATCTACACCGGAATGATTTCAAAAGACAGGAAATAAAAGTTTTCCCTTTTACATATTTACAAAATGCAATCAGAATTCATGAAATCCTTTAAAAAGTATTAAAAAGGAAAAAAAGAGAGAACACTTTTATTGTAGCTCAGAACAGGAAAGGTACACTAGAGCTTTAAAAACTCTGGACTGGAGAACACCAGCAAGATAAGGGAAGTTTGCTTGAAACTGTTATGATAAAAATGTGTATGAAGCATGCATGGAAAACTGGTATGTGTGATAGGGAAAAAAAAGGGAATAAAAATTAATAGGAGATGGTGTGGGAGCCTCTAAAGGTTTCACTGCCGTGAGCCTGAAGTGACAACATCTCTAATGGGTGCCAGAGATAGGGATGTCCTACATGGATTTTCCCCCCATGAGTGACAATAATCATTAAGATAGAGCATCTGCACCATCACATTCTATTTCATGCCATTTATTTGATTTTGGCTTTTTGATGTTGGTCTTTGGAAGAAATCAGTTTCTGTGGAAACAATTTTGTCACTGATGCAGCAGGTGAAAAGTTGTGTCGGTGAAAAGCTAGTTTATGCATTTTGAAATCTGAAGGGTGGCTGGGTAAGAAAACACCACAAACTGTACTGAAATGTGTGTTCCATCTGTGGCTGCACCAGCTGCCCTGGCCCAGTGGACAATCAGTGCTTCACAGGGAGAAAAACCTGCTCCCTTCACTCTGCAGGCAGCCAGCAGCTGGGGAAGAACAGTAACTCAAAAATTCCCAACTCCAGCAGAATCTGGACCTTTCAGACACAGTCCCAAGGGAAGGATTCTGTCTTAGCATCCCACCTCATGCAAGAGAGGAATCCTGCCTTCACCAAGTGCTTTGCCTTGATCCTAAGTCTCACAAAGCAGATCATCCCCATCTCACCTTTTCTTGATTGTTTTTCTAAGCTGAATGAAATCACTCCAGTTTTTCCTGAAAGCTGAGACAGCTCCTCCTGTCTTCCTGGAATGAATTTCCAAGAACTGCTGCTACAGAGCTGTTGTGACCATGGGAATTGTGTTGTGTTAGAATGAATCACAGAATGGGCCAGAAGGAACCTTAAAACTCATCTCATTCCACCTCCTGACATGGGCAGAGGCACCTTCCACTATCCCAGGTCACTCCAAGACCCATCCAGCCTGGCCTTGGACACCTGGCTGCAGTGTGCACACAGTGAACACTGCTTCAGGCTCTGTGCATGTGCATAACTGCATAGGAGCATTACCTAGGGAAAAAAAATCAGTTCAATCCACACTGCACAGAAAAGAACTAAACAGGTATTGAAGATCCAGTATGGTTTTAGTAGATTAATGCAAACCAGCATTAACACTCCAGTACCAGGAGATTTATAAATAATAGAAATATCTCACTGAGGAGAGAATCAGACCTTGACTGCTCGTGTAATAAAACCTTTTCTCTCCCCATGGCAGTTTTGAAATTTCATCTCCAACTCTGAAAATAGAAATTTCAAAATTATTCTCAGTTAAATTCATAGAAGCACTGACCTTCAGTATCTGTAATGTTAAAGGAAAAGACACCTGCACTTCTGATTGACAGTTCCATTGCAAACACAGTCTCAGCAGCTCCAGTGTGACTGTTGAGAAATGCAACCTGAGCATCTACAATTCACTCATTCAAAATTACTGAAGCAGTTTCTCCTTGTCAGGAGAATTGCACAATTCAAGATTCAGCAGTCAGGAAACCACTCTCACGTGTGAAGTGATCTTAAGCACTGGAGTGACAAAATAAAGCAAATCTTCCTATAAAATTCCATATCATCAGGAAAGTGTTTGCTTTCAATAAAAATCTTGAATTATCCTTCGTATCTTCTACTTGGAAAACCCATAACCAATTAGGTAAAATACTTATACTGAAAAGGCCCATTATACCTTAAAATAAACTTCAAGCTGCAAATTAGGGAAACCTCAACTCAATGGTTATGCAAGTGTGGTTGCAAAAGATAAATTTACTTTGTTGATTCTGGAGAACAGCTTTCTACCATAGGAACTCTTCCTGGGAGAGACCTTCCTTGGATCTTTCCAGCTTGAGATTCCACAGCTGATTCCTTGACATCCGAGCCCCCACAAAGACCATGCAGCACTAACACAAGTGAAAACCAAAGCACACAAATATCACAGCCCCTGCCCTGTGCTCCCCAGAGCAGTCTCCAACCCAAATCAGAAGAAAAATTCAAGTTTCCTTAAGAGCTAGGGATTAAGAAAGAAACTTGATATTACCTGCCTCCATTTATTTTAAGTGAAAGTACTCAAAAATACTTAGAGAATTGCCTCAAAACCTTTCCAGAACTGGAAAATATTGTTAACAGCTTTGAGTGCTTTTGCATCCAACCCTTCCAGACCCTCTGCTATCTAAAATGTTAGATAATGCCTCAGTGGGTTACCAAGTTAAACCCCCTCATTCAGGGCTGAAAAGCTCTTGAATACATGAGCAAGATCAGAGCAGGTAAGCTCAATAAACTGAGTAGTCTCTGTTTAGGGACTTGAGGAGCATCACTTCCCCAGCATGTTGGAAGTAATTTTCTCTGGTGACATGCTATGTTTTGTCTTACTGAACATTTAACCTCTAGATCTGGACAGCACACATTTGGCACCAGCACATTTCTTTAGGGAACACCAGAGTGGTTACTTCAAGTGACAGTTTTCTAATTATTCTGTCAAGCATCAATCTGTGAAGTTCCCACTTCCTCAGCACCCTGATTGACAGGGCAATCAGCACTTTACTTAAAGCCTCTAGAGCTGTTCTGGCCTGACAAATGCTTAAAAAAAAAATAACCAACCCAACCAACCCCTCCTCCCCAGAGTGAAAATGGAGTGGAATATGTGATTTCCAAAACAAATCCCCACTTTCTGCAAGTACAATTCCCCAAAGTAACCAAAAAAATTGCATTAGCATATAACATGCACATCTAGAGAAGGAAGAGCTGAACAAAACAGTATTTTCTTTTATATCACAATAATTCATTTGTGGCATTTTACTGTGGAGCAAATCAGCTGATGAAAGTACATCAAAAACAGAGAAGGAACTGAGACAGCACAATCATTTTTACTGAAGTTTTCCTTCTCTTCTTTTAAGAGAGGGAAAAGAGCCCCACCTTTGAAGCACTTTTAGCTTGATTCCAAGTTCCCCTGATTTCTGATAAACATCATCTTCCTCTGCTGAGGGTGGTGTTGTGACTCTGGGGCCTTACAGCACTTCTGACTGTAAGAAGTGAGAAAATGAGGGACTTGGTGAGTGATAAACCATTATCCCTGTACCAAGTTCAGGGAATAGTAGAAGCTATTTAGTAGTCATGACCACATTTTCCTAAATAACATGAAAGTACTTCACGCTCTTTATCCGCCGTGTGATTAAATTCAACACCAGGGCTGAGATTTTGACCAAGAAGTTGGCACCAGAATTACACAGGGTTTGATTTATATGCCAGGATGCTGCACCTGAGAATTCAGTAGTGGAGTTCTCTTCTTGGCATGCTGGGACAATCTTGTATTGGTACTGTTCACACAAAGGGAAGCTCTCTCACCCTACAGAACTGCAGCATCAATACCAGCAAAATACTAATAATAGTTTCTACTGAAATCACAGTTCTGCCAGATTTTCTTCTTTGGTTTGAAATAGTAAATTATGAATAATGGAAGTTTGGTGGCCAGCTTTTTATGGTGAGCACTCTGGAGTGCTGTGTGGTAAAACACATTGAACTCAGCAAGACTAAAAAATAAATGCAATACCAAATCAGGTGTCAAAGGGTGGAAGAGGGCAGCACATTTTATCCCTAATAAGAATGAGCTGCAGAGAATCTCTCTCTAGATTTAATTCCTTTTTTCTTTTTTTGAGGACATTAAATATGAAAACATATTCACACAAAAAATCATTTTTTATTTCCTTGGATTTGAAAAAAAACCTCACAATAGTTCTTGACAGAAGGGAATGACAGAGCTGACCAAGTGGCAGAAGGAAGGTCTTTGATGAAAAGCCTCACACTGCAGTGGTCAGTAAGGTGGAAGCTCTTCCACTGCTCAGGGGCAAGGCTGAATCTGCTTTTCCTAAGGAGGTTCAACAGGTGTTCAGCATTATTAAGAGAATTAAAGGAATTTTGTTGATATGTAGACACCATCCTTGCTCTAATTGTTTTTATCTTTTCAGTTCAATTACTTTCACAGTTTGTATGACTAAGTGAAAACAAAAATGTATTTGAGATTCTCGCAAAGTAATACACACAAAAATCCCAGAACAACTGTGCAGAGCCCCATGGAAGTTTTGATTAAAGGCAAATCCTTCACAATTCAGAGAGCACATACTCAATCAATGGCTGAAGAGGAAAACCTCCAGGGAGCAGCAGGAACTAAACAATTCTGATATGGTTTCTGTGACTTCTCAGCAAATAGTAATTTGCTCCTTTATATTTCTTCAATGAGAAGTCGAGCATTGCAGTCCCAAACCTTTAAATCAAATGATTTGCTGGGCATCAGGCATTCAACTTTCACCACCTACTATAAAATATTGACTCTGCACATTCATTCATTTCTACCCAATAATTGATTCTTCTTTTTTTTTTGCCTGTTACAGGCCCATAACAGTATTCTGGGAGGTTGACTTAATCAAGATTTAGTAAAGAAAAAAGAAATCCTCAGCATTTCCAAATTTTAATCTTGTCTAGATTAAAACTTGCACCACATAAGCACGTGTACAATCCATTTTCTTAATGAGATGTTTTTACTCTTTTCCCATGTTACCACTATTAATTCCAAATCTACTATTCACAAGTGTCATCCATAGTTTATACAAAGGTTCCTGCCTTAATCACAGGGTTGGTATCCCTCTGTCACAGGACAGAGTTTTATGCACACTTTTGCTGAACAACCTTCTCAGCAGGGCCCTGTCTGAAGGTGCAGATTTCATTCCCTTTTCTGGTGAAGTGAATACTGACTTCCATGGTCAGCTCACCTGTCAGCCACCCAGAAATCCAATTTTCTGGCACTGATAGCAGGATTGCTGTCTTTGCTGCTCTGAGGCACTGTAGAGTTATTTGGGGGAGGATGGCAGAGGATGGTGGGAGCCAGAGCAGCTCCAGCTCCTCTGCCCTGGGAAGTTTTTTTTGCAGCAAGGGAAGTTTCTTCTCCCCCACGTTCCCAGGGAATGAACATCTGGTACTCTGCAGCTCTTTGGTTACTCAGGCTTACCCTTAAATAATTAGAAATGGTTCCTAAAGTACAGCAACAGCCAGCACTGCATACAAAACAGGCTGTGGAAATGTGCACAGAAGTTGTGTCAGAGCAGCAGTTGGGTATAGATCTGCAGACACTCACCACAGCAAACTGCACGTAAAAATTAAAAAGAAAGTTCTCTTTTCCCTCTACTTATTTGATGAGTAAAGTATGTATGCAAATGAAAAAGAATATGATAGTCATAGCAGAAGATTCAAGGGGAAAATGGTTTTGTAAAAGCAGTCAAATGTCTTTTAAATTCATTTGGAATAGCTGCAGTAGTACAATACCTGCTCCATCCCTGCCAAAAAGAAGAAATTAGATGACTATTTGCAAGAAGTAAGGCTACCTTATTCCTAATCAACCCCTCTAATTGCTTGGAAAAAAAATCTTTAAAATGTTTGGTATTTTTTTGCTGAAAACATGTGAATAATTTTGGAAATTTCAGCAAAATCTATTTGGCTGGACATTACCCATCTGTCTTTCCTCATACAGTCACTAATTTTCTTTTAGCTGGAATTTTCCAAATAATTTGGCTCGAAATGGTTTAACTTTTACCATAAAAAATATCATGAAAAACTAAGTTTTCAGCTCTTCTCCTTGAGGCCCTTCTCTTCCCCTGAAACATGTGGTTGTCTACCAACCCCAAGGAAAATCAACAGTTTCCATTAAAAGGATCTCAGATTTACGAACAAACAAAAAAACCAACCAACCAACCAAACAAACAAAAAAAAACCAACCAAAAACCAACCAACCAACCAACCAACCAAAAAAAACCCCAAACAAAACAAAACAAATAAAGTCTTGCATTTCCATTCTGCTTTACAATAGACACATAGGAAGATGTCTGGGAACTGGGACCCTGTTCCTGGACAAGCAGAGCCTGTGTCAGATCCCAGCCACCTGACCTGTGCCAAAAGGCAGCAGGAGCCCAGTTTGTACCTTCAAGCCCCTGCTGCCTTCTCCCAGATGCAATCCCTTCCTTGGGCATCCACAACCACAGGTAATTCCCCTGCAATTCAATGGGTTTTCTGCCCACATTTTAAAATGGAATCCATATTGTCATTTTAATAACGGAGAGGCAATGCATTCCTTAAATAAAGATATTTAAGACTACTTTCCCCTCCAGTGCTTTTAAAGGTACCCACACAGCAAGCAAGAGTTCAATTTTGTTGAACAAAGGGGACAGAGAAGAAACATCCTTTTGAGCTGTCACAGAAGGAGGGGAAAAATAGGGCAGCAAAAATGTCCTCCTTTGTGCTCACCAGAGTTTAACCAGAATCTGCTATGGTGTTTGGGACAGAAAAACAAACACATGAGGATGTTTAATATAGAGAGAAAAGCTCACAAAACAAATGAGCAAAACACCCACAGGAAAAGTATTTCCCTCCCCAAAGGTATTAGGTAGAACCGTAAAGAAATTTTGAAAAGTTGATTAAGCTCAGGGCTATAAATACATTACATATACATTACATACACATTTCAAGCCAAAGTCACTGAAAGGTCAAGTGGCTGACATGTGCTCCCTGTACTTGCCACAAACAGCACAAAATGTGCTTTTTCTCTAGTTCAGGATTGGTGTATGACCATAACTGTGTGACGCCCACAAAACCCAATATATTCACAGAGACAGTCCCCAGGCTCTGCCCAGCTCTGCCTGAAGTGGTTCCTCCTGCAGATCTCATCCCTCACACTGCTCTACACAGACTCCACACTCCCTACCCAAAGTTTACACAACTATTGGAGCCACCCAGTCAGCTGAACCCCTGAGCAACTGAAGGGGCTGTGGGGAGATGCCCACAGAGTCTGTTGGGAATATTCCTGCACACACCCCAGACTACAAACATGAACAAATCGGCCATCCATCGGGAGATGGAAATGGAATAACTTCTGTTTTCTGCAGACTGCTGTCAGAAGTAGGAGCACTAAAAGAAATAAACTGTTCACTTCTCACACCACTCTAAAGAAAATACCTGACTTTAGAGACTGCTGAGTGTGACAGGTACAAAAAATGTGACACCTTTTGAGAAACAGGACTAAGTTTATCTTCCTGTGAGAGGAAACCTGGAGCAAAAAGACTAAGAACTAGTCATTTGTGGTAGATGTGGAACGGATTTGCCAAGCACTTAAGCACATGATAAGCTTTAAAAGTGAACAGACTCATTTATTTCAGTTTTATCAACCCACTCAGAATAACAGATAATAAAATACTCAAACTTGAAACAGGTTTGAATTCTTGTTGAATTTGAGCATGAATGTGAAGCTGTGAAATAATTCAATCCTACCTGAAGCAAAACAGAGATTTAAGAGAAATAGCTTTTGTCTTCTTTCATTAAGCTGTATTTCAAACAATTTTTGTCTTTTCCAAAACTCTTTCATCACCCTCCCTATGGTACCCCTTAAAAAAAAAGTATCTTTATTTAAAAATCTTAGCTATATCAGGTCCTTCTGTCATTAAAAGATAATTTTATGATGTGAAAATGAATGCTTGTTAATTTTGTCATGGTTTACCATTTTTCCCCCAAATTGATTCATATCAATAAGAAAAAATATGAAGTTTTATCTACCTGTGCTCCATCCATCCAGGGTGCTACTGAAATGATAAGTAAAAGCAGTTGTTATTTATTTCACTGTCACAAGAGTGTGCATAACCCAGCACAAATGGCTGAAAGCACCTACCCAAGATACACATTTCATCATCTGGGCCAGTTTATCAGGAACAGATGGAGGTAAGGTGATTAAATTTCTTCATTTTGATTGAAAGAACAAACATGTTCCTAGACTGCCAGAACACTCACTTAAAAATAATGAGAATTAAAATGCGATTTTCTCTACTGAAGAGTTTAAGTAAGGACACCTACAACTTTTCTTTTAATATACTATTTCCTACCTGTATTATCAGATTATTTGTCTTTCATTCTCCTGTATTTGTGCTGGACAGATGACCTAAAGGTAGGCCCACAATAAATTACTCATCTCACCAAGATGAATTACCAAATTGACTTTCCCAAAATATCTTCTCTTTTTATCCTTGCTAATTGCGAAATGAGTCATATAAATTTCCAAGATTTAATCAATTTGGAAACCCCAGTGAAGGATTAAACACTTTTCTGATGTATTTCACATGGCATTTCCTTTTGCTGGGCAATCCCAAGACCTGCAGCTGTACCTGCACGTTCTGCTGCACACTGGACAAGGCATCAGAGAGGCTGGGAAGGGGTTCAGGATGGAGATTCACTGCCTGGATCCAGCACCTTCCATCTGAGGCTTGGTCTGGAGTGAGATGGTGACACCAGGCTATGACATTACAAGAAATGGGTCCCATAACCATTCCCAGGTCCTGCCCAAACACTTCCCACCACAGGCTCAGCCATCCCAGCCCACCAGTGGAGACCTCAGAAAAGTCCAGATTCTGCAATGCCAAGCACTAAAACCAAGGCCAATAACAAAACCCTCTCTCACTTTGATCACCAATCAAGCACACCTCCAGGAAAATGCAACAAGCCTTTCCCACAGAGCAGCTATCTCAGGAGGGTGATGCTGTTTGTGCCCCAAAGAAATGGAAATGCCTGCTCTTCTTTCCCTCTTTTAGAAGGGACAACACTTCAGAGAGGGTAATTAGCACACAAACACTTGCAGTTCCATGCAAACCTAACAGCTCAGTTTGTGTTGTGGTTCTTACACAAATTTGCCAGCATTTATCATCTACGAAAACAGTTGTGAATTTTCCCTATTCTGCCACAAAGGAAGCAATTACAAAATCACTGCAAGTTTTCCTCTTGCTTAGGAAATTTATTTCCACATCCAGTTTTTAGGATTCATTATAGCCTACTATAAAATGCCAAAAGGCATTCAACTTGTCGGTGCCCATAAATAATGGCAGATTCATGTTAAAGTATATTTACATATCAATTACTTAGGACTCAATACTACACATGCTCTTGAAAAATATTTTACTTTTGGTTATAAATCAGGTCAATTCAATTATGCATTTTAAATGCATAATTGTCCTCACATTTTCATAAATATTGTCAATATGCTATCAGTCTGTAAAAGTGCCTCAGTGAAATGAAAGAATGACTTCTAAACATTTTAAGTGTTTTAAAAGAGGAATAGTCATTTCATATTAATTCTGCAAAACTGCAAAGGTACATTATAAAAGAATCCTTGCTATAGTTCTATTAATCTGCATTTTCTCACCAATGCAGAGCTAATTAAAAATGTGAGGAAATTCCTAAAGTACTCCTATAAACTCAAAACCTAAAGTATCTTCAAAAGAAGCACGAGCTGTTCCATTGTCTAAAGGCAAAATATTTGTACAGATTTCTGAGACAAAAACCACAGTATGTCTTTGTGAACTTTACCCAGCTTTTCAAGATACTTTGTGCCTTAAAAGGTATTTTCTACCTCCACAAACTGTCATTTTATGAGAATAATCTTAAACTTCCAGAGTCAAGCGATTATTGCTCTTCCAAAATTACCAATCACAGCTTTATGCTTAGAGCTGCTCTCTGAAACACAGAAAGGAAGCTCCAGACCATTCACTGGCTCCAAGGCAGGATCAGCTCTCCCTGAAACTCCCTGGATAATTGCTTGTTTAGCTAGTCCTTAAAAACTTGTGATGCTGGATAGAGTATAAATTCCTAAAATAAACTGCTGTAGGACTCAGCTACCTTTTTTGGCTGCAATATTTTCAGAACAGCTACCCTATACAGGCACATTTCTTTGCTGCTCTTAACCCTAATCTCCTGCCTGAGGCAGACACTGACCTGCAACACCAGGCAGATTGCTCAGGTTAACTGGAGGCTCCTTCACCTTTCTGTGTCTGATTCCTCTGGCAACCCTTGAACCATCTGTATATTTGAAATCAGAGAAAAGCTTGGTCTCTACCTACCTGTTTATTCCCCATCAAGACAAAAAGGCCCCTCTGTTGTGATAAAAGGAGATAATACTAAGATGATGTAGCAAGACCCAGCTTCCAAAAACTACGTGGAATTTTTCAATGATTAATTAGATAATATCCTACAGAAATACCAAAATTACTAGCAAAAAAACACAAGAAGTTTATTGATTATGACTTTCTTTTTAAAAATTTAATATTGCCCTTCTTCAAAACCAGTGCTGAGTACTAAACTTCCAGGAGGAGAGGGCTCTGTAATAAGCAATGAAGGAATAGTGATAACTTTTATAATTTTCATACCACTTGACTTTTTTAACGAACTATTTAATTTCTGACCAATGTTTGTAGATGGTAGATGAGTATTATAACCCACAGTGCACACAGAGGGGTAAAAACAGCAGGCAGAGCCTCGACTTCCTAAATTGTTCACTAAATTCAGGTGTCACCATTTTGAGACAGCCAGCTGGAGCTGTGAGGGCCATGCAGAGTGAGAACCCTGCACTGGCAGCTAACACTTGAGGAACAGTGCAGGGAAGCACACAGATACTGTGCACCAGAGCAGCTCTTCAGCTACAGCATTTGAGAGTACTCAAACCACCACGATGTGAATCACAGAAACACACAAGGTGTAAAGGATTTTCATGCTGTGTAGAGAAGAGCTGGGTAATGAAGTCTGCAAAGGGTGCATGCTATGTGAATGAGAAAGCAAAAATATTCCTAATGAGTCTGTAAGAACAGGGTTCCTCTCTACATTATCTGAAATGACACGAAATCTGACAATTTAAACAAATTCAGTGCTAACACTCTATTTCACGTCTGCAACTAAATCTTATTTACATTTCTCTTTTTTCTCCAAAATTATATGCACACCGACATGGGCTGCATGTGTGATGGGGAAGGTTATCTGTTCCTACTGATTTATGGGTTTGCGTTATTGTAGCACTGAGAAATCCACTGCTGACAATCAGTTAAATGTAGCAGACAGTCCACAGCCAGCCTATGCTCTAACCATGAGGAATCCTATCACAGGAACGTGGCATTTGGAATTCTTTCATTTTTAAAACTTTCCCCCTTGAGCAGATCATTGTTTAAAGTTGCAGAGTGAGAGCAAACAGTGCAGAAACACACAAACATAGTTAAACCCCAATCTGCCTGAATGTTTGGAGATGTTTTGAATGGTCTGAACTGAACTAGCTCACTCAATTTTAAATTAATTTTCCAAAATAAAGACCAAATACATTATATATGACAACTTTATTTTTATTTCTGAAATCTAAGGAAAAAATATCTCAAATTTTTCCTCTTAGTATAATGTTATCCCTCCTGTTGCCACACAACAGACTGCAAACGTTAAGAAAGCTAATACTAAAAATCCCTGAAGCCAAAAGAATAAACTGGCAATAAAAATGTCTTGTATAATAAGGATGTATAAACCGTATTACTTTCACACCAAACACAGCTGGAAAAGAAGTGAATTGCAAAGTTATGGTTTAATGATATCCTCTTTCAGAATTCTGGTCACTCTCTCAGATGCCTGGAAAAAAAAAGCCCCAAAACCTCTGCTTGACACACAACAGTGAGACACATCAGTGCCAATTATGTGCTGGGCACAGAGACACATCTGAACATAAACAGGCAAAGCAAGGTGAAAGGAATGATTGTCTATTCCAGATAATTACAACAATAATCTGAATTTGGACTAGAAAATTGCTCAAGAAAAAAAAATAAAGTCTTGTGTGTGTTTGATATTAATTATTCCCCAGATATGAGCTAACACAGGTCAATTTGGAATATTTTTTCCCTAAAAACATTTGTCTTTCTGTCAATAGTATTTTGCCTAAATAACAAGCCAACAGCTGTTAACATCAATTCATTTGGTGAGTCTTTAGTCAAATCATCAATGACAGACTTCAAAAAAAAGGTTTTCAAAGGAACTTTAGTGGGAAAAGAAGAAAAAGAACAACAAACCACATTGGCCTTTAACTGCCTGTGCTTCAGTGACACTTCCTAATAGGAGCCCCCTGCTAAAATCAGGGCTGGAGTGTGCTGATGGTAAAACAAACCTGCTTACAGCTTAGTTGGCTTTTGTGTGAGTTTGTGAGGCCAGGTTCTGGTAGCAGGGGAGAAGAGGTGGCTTCTGTGAGGAGCTGCCAGGAGGTTCCCCGTCTGATGGAGCCAGTGCCATCAGCTCTGAAATGGAGCCTGAGCCCATCAGGGACAGTGGCATCACTTCTGGGACAACAGAGTTAAGAAGGGCACAGAAAATTGCAAAACAGCAGCTGGAGAGAGGGGTGAGAGCAGGAGAGGAACAGCCCTGCAGACAGCAGGGTCACTGAAGGAAGGGCAGGAGCTGCCCCAGGCGCCAGGGCCAAGATTCCCCTGCAGCCCACGGAGATCCATGAGGGAGCAGATCATTTTTTTTCAGCTTTGGCCTTCCCAAAAAACCTTGCTGAACCCTACAAACAGTCATCATATGGTAACCAGGTCTTCAGAAAGAACAAAAACAAGCACCTGTGGAGCTTGGAAGGATGTGAGAGTAGTCAGGGATGAGGGATTTGTGGGGATGCCTGAAGCAGGAATTCACACATGCAGGGGAGAGCCAGGCACTACCCAGAACCTTGGAAATACCAAAGGAAACAACACTTCTACTTCACTGTGGGACAAAGGGGGATAAATGAAGCTCCTGCAGTGTCTACCAGCAGCTTGAACTGCCAGAATTGAGCCATCTTTCCCTCTCCTGCTAGTATCTAAAAACAGGGAAGACTGCACATTTCCTGCCAGAGCAGATGCACAGCACAAACTTATAGAAACAAGATAGGCAGGAAGAAGGAAAAGAAAAGAAGAAAGAAAGAAAAAAAAACAATTGGAATTTAGACAGTGAATAGAAAGGAATTCAGAATCATTGCAATGACCTGTCTAACCCAGGAAGTATTGGATATGGCAGACAGCAAACAAGACCAGCAGAGTGTAAAAAGGGTCACTGGCTCCAGGGACAGCATTTCCATCCAAAAGCCAGTGGATCACCTTTTGCAACAAAAACCCTCACACTTTTTTTCTTTTTTTTTTCCCCAAGAATTAGAGACACTGACAGCTGATAGATTAAACCAGCAGCAAACCAGCCCAGATCTTCACTTTTCCCAAAAACAATATCCTCAGCTTCGCTAAATCAAATCATAGCTTACCTTGATTTGTTTATTTTGTTTGTCTGGGGGGTGGGAGGGGTTGTGTGGTTTTTTGTTTTGTTTGGAGTTGTTTTTTTGGTTTCTTGGGGGTTTTTTTGGGCCTTGTTTTTGCTTTAATACAAATAGACATTTTAAAGACAGCTAAAGAGAGAGAAAGAGATCTTTTTCAAAGTGCAGTTGAACCTTTGCTTCTGGAAGATTTCATCTCCTGCAGTGTCCTTAACTCTGCCAGCATGACTGAAAAACAATAATTCTCCATATTAGAGCCCTGAAAACATTTTTTTTTTGTTTATTTCTTTAGTCTCCAGACATTAGGATATTTACAAAAATTAACTGAATCTCAAGTTCCCAAGAACAAATTTTTATCTTATCAAGCAGGTGGGAATCAAGTTAAAGGCCACAGGGAAATGACTGACATGATACAACTCATGAATGCTGCATTAGCCAAAAAGATTCTTGGAACTGAAACCCTACCATTAGTTAAGAAAAGAGAGGATTCATTCAATTTTCTGATTATATATTAGTGAGCTAATGGACATGGTGTATCAGGAGAGGAAATAACAGACGTTTGCTGTATTTTCTGAACAGAATGAAATAAAACATGAAATGTTTTGCCTTCTGCATCTTCAGCCAGTCAATGCCAGGAATGGCACAGCCCAAGCATAAATGCCCAATCCAGGTCCTTTCCATGCTCCCCTTTTGCCTTCTCTCAGCAGCAGAGCTTCACTAGTCCTGGTGTATGCAGTCAGAAATAGTTAAGCAGTAATATATAAGCAGAATGTAAAATAGAAGGATATAACTACGAGTCAAACATTGGGCACACAGATGTTCTATAGCTGAGAGCTACTAGGATGTCTTTTTGTTTTAGAAGTGTTTAAACTCAGTAGGCTCCATCACCAAAATTAATACCTGCTGTTTGTGCTGCAGCAGACAGTAGAAACAACTTAGCACAGCGATAATCACCAGCTAAGTTGTGTATCTGAGACTTTGCTGCACCTGCTTCTCTACCACTAACACAAGTTTTGGAATTAAATTACATCTCAGGCAAACCCAGATCATCACACGAGGCACACACTGCAGAGCAACTCAACTAGAACAACAAGCACTTGAGACATCAAGGTACCAGGTGCTTAAAAAGTATGCAGGGAGAGTTACAACTGCAGAGCTTACACTATGAAGTTGACCTGTGCTTATTTTGTACTGTAAATTTTCTTCCTAAATTTGCCTTGAAATTTTGCTGAAAACAGTATCACCTCTATTTGAAAAGCCACAATGTTTTGTCACTTATTGCTGCACAAAGCATACAATTACAGCAATGTAATTGTCACAGGAAGGTGGCATTTAGAAGCTAGCATCACACCACAATGAACATGAGGAAAATTACTGGAATCACAGAAAACGTGAGATAAAGGAGATGAAGGCAGATCCACAAAAAGAAGCAATATGTTGGAATAGGGGCTTCAGCTGTGATGCTTAGGTGCAGGAGATGGGAAAGATGATCAAAGCCCCCCAACAGATTTCCATTAGTAAAAATATCAACAGCAAGCAAGTTCTGGCTCCACACAAAAGCAGAACTCCATGTTGGCAGGATGGGCAGCTGGCATGGCTCCAAAGCCCACGCCTGATCAATATTCTCTCAGCAGATATTCCAGTTCTGTCTGCAGAGGGGACCAGTGACCTCAACATGCATCTCTAGAAATAACTTCTACTCAGCACACACAGACTAATGTCTCCTCCTCTTGTTCAAAAAAGAAAAGAGCAACTGCAGCTCCATCTGCAAAAGGAAGTGTCAGAATGTTCCAGGCTATGATTCCAGCCTGGGAACGTTAATTAAACACAGATTATCCTGCAGTGCAGAGTCAGATATTTTAGAAACCTTGAGTTTAAAAGAGTACAAATCAGCCCTTAGAATTAGCTATTTGCTTAATTTTCCCATTTTTTCTCCTCAGTCTACTGTGGCACTACACTATTAGGAATGATATTTTAAGCATCTAAGTCTCACAAATTCCATTTCAGAAGTGAGATGTTCTGAGTTCAGCACTGCAATGCCCAGCATTAGCTCACCTGACCTTCTGAATTGAACTACCTTGAGAAAGTTCCCACTCACAACCTGAGTATGGATCAGGAACTGAAAAGTCTATCCAGTGGTTCATACTGAATTAATTTTCTTCCCAGATCAGCCCTTCAGGAACTCACCTTCAGTGTTCTCACCATGATCTGGGATTGTCTGTGCATTATTCATGGTCCTACTCAGTCCTACTGCTGCACAGGGAAGCTCCCAGTCCAAACCCAACATTTTTACCTTTGGATCAGCAGTCAGCAGCTTGAATGCTTGATAGACTTGTGCTTCTTTTACACCTCCACCCAGATCCAAGAAGTTGGCTGGCTTTCCACCATTCAGGGATATTATATCACATGTTGCCATTGCAAGTCCAGCTCCATTTACTGTAATTGCAAACATCAAGTGCTTATAATTCACACAGGATTTGTGAAAAGGCTTCAGATGTACCAGCACAACCCCAGAACTTGGCTCAAAATGTTACATAGCTATTTCTAAATACTAGTAGCAATTCAAGGATATCCAATGCAACAAGTAATTCAAAATCTGGTGCAAACACACCATCATTTAGGGTTTTTTTAGGGCTTAGATGTGCACCTTCCTTTAAGCATGTATGAGTACTGGAATAGTAACTGTGGCATTGCAGAACCTTCTGATTTTATTAAAAATACAGAGACATAAAACTTCTGGGAATAGTGATGTGAAGGACAAATTGACTTTAAGCTCCTCTCCCATCAGTCTGATAGCAGTGGATGCTTTGCATTCCTGCATCACAGATAACTCAGTTTTGGGGACAGACTTCAGATGCTCCCGAAACAGCCTTCTATTTTAGACTATTATTTATTTTAGACTACTATTTATTTTAGACTATTTGCACTAGTTTAGAAGCATTTCCATGGGTAGGAAGATCTAAACTGGGAAATGTGATGAGAATTATGTGTCCCCTTCATGTTGCTCCCATTGGAAAAGGGTTCCTGTGTCACCCAGAATACAGACCACTAAAACAACAGCACAATGTTGGCAATTATTATTTGGGTTTGGGGATCTTTTGGTTGTTTTTTCAAATTGAGATTGAAGTCTCACTGTCAGTTACTGTATCAACTGCAACACATCATCAGAATTTTCTAGATTTGTGTCTGGAATACACATCTGAGCCAATATAAATGCTGGGCATTTTCTCACCAAGTTAAAAAAAAAAAAAACAACCTAATTCAATTAGATTAATAACAAAATGTTGTGTTGGCTAAAAGAATTTGTACAAAATGAAAATTATTTAGACCACAGTTGACTTTTCTTCTTATCTCTTCTAAACAGCAGAGTAATTTCTGTTCTACAGAAACTTCAGGAAAACAAAAAACCTGCCATTTCCAAGCAGATTCTTTAGCAGCTTGCCTTAAATAAGGGAAATAGAGTTCAATATTCAATTGTAACTGGGAATGTCACATTTATACAAACATACTTTTCAAGTGTCTTTTAAGTAACACACTCCTATTTTTTAAAATTAATGATTAGGTTTTGATGACTTTTCTTGTTTGAATTACTGGAAAGACTAATTACATCAGGTTAAAAGCTCAGAAATTGCAACCTCTCAGCCTGCCTTCTCTCTGACACCACTCCTGCCCTGCTTCTGTGCTGTGGCCATCAGCACAATTTCCACACTAGTTTAGTTTCATTCCTGCAAGAACTTGTGGAAGGACAGAAAAAACTCCAGAAATACTCAGTAAAACTGAAATTCTGTCAAGGGTGGCCTGAATGTCAGATGTAAACAAAGTCTCTACATTGAACAAGTGTAAATTTGTCTTCAAATGTCTTTTGGATGTATTTGTTCTCACCAAAGCAAGCAATGTTTCCATCCAGTCCTATATATTTCAAGTCATATTTGGCAGCTTCATTCTCTATGGGCTCATTTTCAGACTTGTCATCCATGGCAAATATTTCCTTTTGCCTAAATTCTGCGTTGTCATCGAAGTTTATCTTGGCATCGAAGCAAACAACTGGAGGAGAAAATAAAACAACACCCAGGCATTTTGAGTTTACAGTCAGCCAGAGCCTGTGGAATATTTCAGCTACTCCAGGAGCAGGGGGAGGTTGCTTTGGGAATGGTGCTGCCTCCAACACAGGAGCAGCTGAAGTTCCAGCACTGAGTCCAGCAGGAAAGGGCAGGTTTTACACAAATCCTCTACTGAGAAATGGCACTGCAAGATCTCCACACCACACAGGAAGGTCTCCTGTGTTTGCTACAAACAAAGCTCCTGTGTCTTACGAGGGCAGTTTGTGATTTGGACAGGGCTGCAGCAATGACACAGGAGAGTTTACCTTCCATACTTTGAAAGAATAACAGATATAACAGGTAACACCAGCCCAAAGCCACGTGTGGTAACAGGCAGAAATTCAGAGTTGAGCAGCACAAAATGCTTTCCTTAGCCATATTTTGAATTTCTGATGTTATTAACTATCCATGTATTATTTAATTAAAGAGCTCAAAAAACCTGAAGCCAAATATGTTAAAAATTACCAAAAGATTACTTTTAAATAAAGAAAATTAAGAAAGTAAACACAAACCTTGTCATCAATATCAACATCCACTATAGTTGTAAAAACAAATTAAGAAGTTGCTAAATCTGACTACATTAAATAAAAGATACAAAGGACTGGCTAGCAGCCACAATATTCACATAAACACACCACTAACAGAATGCCTTTAGAGTGTTACTTGCCTATTTTCTGACTCATTATTTCTATGGGTTTGCATAGGCAAATGCCTCATTAGATTAAAATGTTCTAAGCAAATGTAAGACCATATACTTATCATATTACTATCCAAGTAATTTCCCTTGTACTATGTTCAGATCATAATTACTGACTTAAGCATAATTGATTTCTCAAGGCAAACCAATCAAATATAAGTGCTTTTAAATGCTGTGCCCATAAAAATCTAATAGTTTTTCTATCTGCTGGCATTTTTTATTCGCATTGCCATTGGGACACATCCATGGTACATGTGCATGTGTTCACGAGCACTGCACACATCTGGAGGTCAATGACAATTAAGAGGAGAATTTTAGTCTTTGCTATAGATGCACATCAATTAAAATAACAAAACACACAATCTTGTTTGGTGGAAATGTAACTCTGTTTAATACACAGTTTCTTAACTTAGGAAGAAATAGCTAAGGAAACAGCAAACAAAACACCTACACAAGTAGGAGAGTCTCAGTTGCATATCTTGATTTGCATTGGGTTTTCTTGTTTTGGTTTTTTGATGCTGTTTTTTTCAATTTTATTTTTTAATATTTGACTCGTAGCTGGTAACAGATGAAATTAAAACTATCAAATTTCATTTCAGTGACTGCAGTTTCAGAAAATTGTTCATGAGTGTGTATAATAAATCTCTTGGAAGAGTCCAGATCTTACCTGGTCAATCATCATGTGGGAATGGGCCAAAACCAGAAATATCTGCAGTTCCTAACATGCACTAGAGCTACTTTAGTTATTTTTTTTAGCAATGAAATAGGACAAGTTTTCTTCTTCAAGCTTTAAGGTGCTTAAATTGCTAAACCCACTCAAAGCTAGAGTACAACTGCAGTTTCAGAGCTCTGTTTACCTTACACACAAACATCCTCCATATCACATTAACAGAAATTCATTTCTATAGAACATTCATCTTTAACAAAGGCCATGCTATACAAAGTAGCAGCAAAAACATGTATTAATATTTATCAAACCATTTTCACTATCAAAAGCACATTGTTACATGCATGATAGATTATACAAATGGATTTTTCTTACAAACAAATATCAAAGAATGCTCCTACACTTATATTCATGAAGTACTTCTGTTGTTTTTGTTAGCAGTGTAGGATTTTTGTCATCTGCCAATTCAACAGTTTACACTGAGAGCAAACAAAACCAAAACAAACAAACAACAACAAAAAAGGGCAAGTTTCAGGCATCTGACCCACTAGTGTTAACAAAGAATTTGCTAGGATATTAAACAAGGAAATATATACAACCTGATGGAAATCCACAGGAGTAATAAACAGAAAACACAGCAAGAAATAAATCCATCTTGTCCATTACTTTGACAAGAATAATGGGCTTCATACAGAGACTTATATTTTATCATTAAGAAGAGCTGCATTAAGCTACTCAAATGTTATTCCATTTGTTTCATCTTTATTTTTCCTTAAGACATTTCAGATGGAGAAGCTGCTAGCAAAAAAAGGAATAAGCACAGGAAGGCTCCTGTGCATTTTTGAGAGCAAGATGGCTTTCACAGCTTGAAACCCACTCTGTTGCTGCTCCTCCTCTTCCTGGATGCAAAACTCATGGGGAAAAACCTCAGAGAAGGCAGCACAAAAACTCCTAGCATCCCTCAGAGGCAGCTCTTCTCCCTCAATATGCACAGCCATTCCAGGAGAGCTGACTTGGTGGCTTATCCAAGTCTTTATTTCCACAGTGCCACCTCGCAGAACTCCAGCAAGGATGCAAAGTGAGTGCCACCACGGCTCTTTCCAATCCTTAAGGACCACATTTTATTTCCTCTCATTATTTACTGTCCTCTCCCCCACTTGCACACCAATTTCCCTTCTTGGTACCCACCAAATAAGCCTCCAGCACCTCAGGGAAATGGAACAATGAGGAGGTAACTGAGATCCCTCTGGATCAACCCTACTGTATTTCAATATCCCACAGGCACCTTTAGCTCCTCCCCTCCTCACCTCTGTCCAAGTTACTTGGACAAAAATGACAAATGGAAGGAAAGGTTTCAGCTGGGATACCAACTATTATAATGAGGTGAAAGCTAATTCAGCTCCTCAGTTTCACCCTACACCTCCTCAGCCCTGCAGTCATGGTGCAGGAAGATCAGTGACCCTTTGTCTTCCCAAAGGATGTAGCCAAGTGTCTGTTCCAGCTGAAATTTGCCCTGTGCTCTAGTAGACTGCAGAGTCATGCACTTTAAAATTTAAATTACCCATATGAATGCAAACATTAAAGAACAAGTTTCTTTCCACACAATCTCAGTAATTCTAGCAGCATTAACACACACACAAAAAACCCCAAAAAAATCCCATAAAACAAAATCAAGAAAACCCCAACTTTGTATATGAGCAGAAGAGCAGAAAACGTTGCTGTCTCTCACCAAGCAGAACATGTAGACGCCAATACTTCCAGTATTTGGATGAAACAACAAAAGGTATTGAAATATAAAATCTGCCAAGGGAATATTTATGAATGTTGTTTAAATTACATTACAAAATGAAATTAATGCAAAGCTGCTGCTACATCCTTCTATGCAATTTAATTTATAGTTTGCATAAATAAAGAATTATAATGCATTCATTTGTTTCCTTCAATTTCTTACCTTGCCCTTCTGGAGTTTCACCAAAGGGATTGACTTCCACCTGAGTGGCATCAATTTTCAAGAAAAGATTATACAGCTTCTTAATTTGATCTGCTGCCTAAATGTGATCAAATTATTCACAATTACCACACAGAAAAACAGAAGTTCATGTTTTCAAGTCAAAGGTAAACCATTATAATTTTTAAGGTATTACATTGCACAGTGATTCCAGATAATTACTGCGTTTATTTCTGTTTTCTTAACCATATTCATATAGTCTCTTACATTGTTATAATGCAACATTATGATACTGTGTAACATTTAGTAAATGTGCTTTAAAGACTACATGAACTGGAGATTTTCTACAAAATAGACAGTGCAATTACTGTGACAAGTTTAATTGGGGAAGTGACTGTTAGGCACCAGCATAATGAAGTTTTCTCTGCTACACCGAGAACTGAGTTGCATTCACATGAATCAGTCAGAAGCCAAAAACCACAAAGTAGTTTGTGCACTCTGGAGACTTCAGAAAAAATATCCATTTCTCCTTTCTACATCAGTCTGAAAAAAATTCTTGAAGAACTTAGGTCTGAAGCATGCTTGTCTCCTCATTACAAGATACTCTTGCTTGCTCCCTATTTCTCCTCTCCATCCATCTCCATGCCTGAAAGTGCCACCACTCACTACAATTTCTAAGTCTTTTGTTCTTATAACATTTTTCCACTAATAGAACTACTTAAGAACAGCAACATGAATGTGTACTAAAAAGTCCCTTTGGTCCATTACATGCTGTGAAGCTATTAGCTGAAGTAAGTTTGCAGATGAAGTGCACTAATAAAGAACCACTCAATTTTTTTCCTCTCATTACTGATCAGCTAACTGAAGTACAAAACCCAAAAATACTTGGGACCTCTCCTGGTAAGTAAAATGAATTAGAATAAAGAAAGAATAAGTCAGCTTTCCCCTACAAGGTCAGTCATGCAAAAGAAAACATTACAACTGGAAAGACTCAGCCCCAATCCCAGTTTTGCCCAGAAGGGTTGTGGAGTCCCTGCTCCTGGAAGTGGGGCTGGAAGTTCAACGCTTCACTCCTGGAAGTTCAAGGCTAGGCTGGATGTGGCTTTGAGTGACCTGATCTAGTGGAAAGTGCCCCTGCCCAGGACAGGGTGGTTGAAACTGGATGGTTTTTTAGGTCCCTTCCAACCAAAACTGCTCTGTGATTCTGTGATAAGATTCTTTAAAAGAGTCACAGTTGGAAAGCAGCACAAATTGCTTAGGAAGCCTTCCCTGCTCAAGAGTTATCAGCTGAAGCATTCTCAATGGGTTTGACTGAAAAAAACCAAAAAAACAGTGGTAAATGTGCAGCAGCTTCCTTGGCACAAAGCCTCAGGCTGCCAAACCACCCCAAGAGCACAGGGCTGAGGCTCTCAGCAGGGATCCTGAGCCCCACCACGAGCCCCACGCTGACTCTGGGCCACCTGAAAAGCTGCTCTTGGCACAGTCCTCTGCTGCAATGGCACCAGAACACCAGAATCACTGCACTTCCATTAAGGGCTGCTCCACCTTTCAGCACCTCTCTGAATCAGGCAGCTTAATATCAATGCCTCTCTTTCTCAGGGTCTGTAAGAACTGAGCCTCTTCAAGCAGAAAATCCCAGCCTAGAACTAGAGAATGTATAAGTAAATACTAGGATTTGTCTGGATAAAAGCTATGTCCCTATGCTTCAGTAAATTCCTTTTAGCTGACAGCATGAGGAAAGAAATGCACTCCTGCAGCATTATTTAAATGTGTTGTTTAAAAGTCTATACATATTTGCTGTTAATTAAGTACCAGAACTCTTCAAGGGTTGAAAGGTTCTACATAATCATTCCTCCTCATTAGATATACAGCTAAATCTTCAAATGTGTGTTAATCAACTTAATCATTATGCATTTGTTAATTGCATGTTAGGATGGAAAATAATTAAAACTGCTGAATTAAAAATAAAGGAGTTCTACAAAAATGAAAGTTTGATACAGAAAAGGGCCAGGCCAGCTTAAATGAGCTCTCTTCTCTCCAAAATATTGCACAAAGGCAAATATATGTATTCAAAATATATAGAAAAAAGAGATATTGAAAATGCAACATGCTGGTAGCCTTTTGTTTTTGAGTTGAAGAATAAAAAAAAATTAAAAAGTTTCAATCACAAAGCCAGATACACTTTTATTTCTCCTTATACTAAAAGCCAATTTTCAAAAACAGCTCCACCCATGGCATTCACAGAGCTGCAGTGGAATTCCAGTGAAAGCAAAGGAATCCCACGTGGAGGAGCAGCATGTTGCCATGGACTGCTTCAAAGACCAGGGACTCTCACTTCAAAACTGTAAGAAATTTATTCAAAATGCTACAGCCTAATGACAATCACACAGGTGCAATTTAGTATTTAGAATGTCAAAATGATCCTTACTTAACGGACACTTGGCCTTTCCTGCCTATTGGAAAACATTTAACACAGAGCTGGGCTGAAAAGTCTTCAGCCTAAAGCCAGGGACTGGAGTCCAGTTACCTGCTGCTGCAAAGGTCCTTGGAAGCCCAAATTTTTTGCCATCTGCAATGCCTGATGATCCTTTATGCCTTCAAAAATATCTATTTCCTCCTGCAACAGTAACATGTGTAAATATTACTGAATATTCCATCTGAATGGAGGTTCAAAAGGAAAACACTTAGAATACATGTGCAAATTACTAATTAAAGCCTGGCTGTTTGCCAGGGCTCCCTGAGACTCAGGCTACAGCAGCTGCCTATAGGGGATGTTATAATTACCACAGTGACTATGAAACAGTCCTTCCAAAAAATATATAATTCTTCAGGGTGGCATGCTGACAAGACAATGTGACACCATTTTTCACTTTTAATTACTGTACAGATGGCATTGACGAATATTTAGTCTGTTAATTTTTTATGACATATTCTGGAATATTTTCAAGGCAATGAGTGTCACTGCCCAGTAACACTGTGAAGTTTATATAATTTTTAAATGCATGTTAAATATTTTTACAATTTTTTGAATAATTATACTTGATTGTATCAATTATTTTCTCAGCTGAATAGCTTGTCTACTCATTATCTTGCCACAGTAACTCAAAAAATGCTTCAGTGTAGTCATCATTAAGAAAGTAATTACAACAGTTGTATTTCAGATGCAAAAGTCTTGCAGGTACAAAAAAATAATTAACAACTCTGTCAATTAGAGAAAAATAGCCAGAGAAACAAGAAGTATATTGGCACCCACTCACTTGTGAAAGAACTGTGTACCTTCCTGAAAGTGAAACTCACTCATAAAATGTTTCAGATATGAAGTTTAAGATATCACATAACAGCCAGATTTAGGATCTTTTTCTAATTGAAAAAATTCTAGTAAAATCAGATGTTAAATATGCTTCGTTTACTAGATGACAGGTATGATCCTGTATTTGATGAAACACTATTTTTATGGTTCTTCCTGTCTCCCTTGTACATGGAAGAAGGAAAAATGGGAGGAGAAAGGGGGAAAAATACGCTTTTGGATAACTGACAAGGAAAATTGTTATTGTTCAACATTATTTCAATACCTTAAAGATAAGTTCTGGGCTAGTTACTGCAACTTCTTCTATGTCCACACCACCCTGAGGACTGCCAACCATGACAGGTCCATTGCAGGCTCTGTCCATCAGAATTGCAAAGTATGTTTCCCTGGAAATGTCCAGTGCTTCTGCAACCATCACCTAAAAATGGACAGAGGGAAGAAAAAGAACATCAATGGTTCTGACTGGTCCTTCTGCTTTGCCCTAAAATGCAGCAGTTTGATACTTGCTATCCTTAAAAGAAGCATTGGTTTCACTGCTTTTTGGCAGTACTACAACCCTTTTTCCCAAGAAATGCTCTCTCCTTAAGTAAGGGACTCCTCTAATGCTGCTCTTCTCACGGGGCATGCAGTGAGCAATGCAAACCAGGAACACCTCAGTGCTGGGGTTTTTCCAAGAGCTGCTGCTGTGTCCATAGTGCAGATCTCCATAATACCTTTTTATCCCAATTATTTGGGATAATTCTTGATTATTAAGACAATTCTAGTCCCCAGAAAGACCTGAGTCACAAAGGACTCAGTGTGCAGATCACACAGATAAAAGGCCTGGCATGTTGGCTTTTGGATGCATCTCACCAGCAGTGCTGTTCCTCACCAGCAAATCCTCAGGCTTCAATTCTCTCCCTTATTCTGACTGAAGGCCACCCAACCCTTGTAATCTCTGCACTGAATTCCTGCCCTGCCCATGTATTTCCTAAGAAAACAGGTGATTCTGCCATCCAGATCTTTACTTTCAGTTTAGAGAGTCAAGCAGGTGTGTGTCCTTCCGATACTGGCACAATGTAGAAACACAGATACTTATTTTGCCAAAGAGCTACTACTTTCTATTCACTACTGTAAGCTACAGAGCCATTTTGTACCAATACATGACAGACACCACGGCACAAAACAGAAAGATGATTCAAATTCCACATTTGGAATCTAAAAGAAATACAATAAAAGTGACAGAAATTGGCCCATATAAAGTCTTTGCTACAATTTTTTCCCTCCTCCCAAAACACAAGACAAGGTCCTTTCCATTTTAGTATGACAATAACTTTATCTTCATCCTCACCTGAACTGTCCATTTTTGCAATAGTTTAACAATAGCTATTGAAGCAATTTCAGAGACTGGGTAGTTTTTACACTTGCAAAGGACTCACAAAACTGTTTTGCTACAAGAATAGTAAATTTCCCAAAATTCTGAATTTTAGGAAAAACATCTGCATATGATCATTAATGATTGTTGCCTGTGATCATAACAGATGCCATAATCCAAGGTGCAAAGACTGTAGTTCTGCTCTGCACTTCAGTCTTGCTTTTCAATCTGAAAGTGAAGTAGCCACCTCTGCAATTTAATTAGCATCACATTCTTCCTTAAGAGAGCTACTATTTCCTATCTTTCAGTGGAAGGGGTAGAAATCAGTAAAACCACTTCCCAAATAGTAATATAATTAAGAAGGATTGAGTGACAACATCCCTCTAACACGATCTGTTTATGAAGGGACAGTTTTGAGCAATGACTGCAGACAATGATCACCACTGAATTCCTTCTCTCAGTCAGCAGATCCAAGAGGCATTTTTATACCTGCAGCCTTAAAACTCTGCCTACCTGGCACAAGGTGCTCCATCAAATGAGTATTCCTGGGGTTTTCACAGTTCAAGGACTATAAACAAGAAAAGATGCACTATACTTTCACCCAAGTCACATTTTTGACAGCCTATTCCAGAGTACATAAGAAAGAATGTAGGGACTTTCTGCCAGGCAGTAGGTATTAGAGAAGAGGAAAAAAAAAAAAATGTAAGAAACAAGGAATCAAATAAAGCCATCAGTGCTCAGAACTAAAGGAAAGATGAAATTTCTTTATGGTCTTTTTGACTTGGAAGAAATTTGCTTTATAGTAATTTTGTTTCCTTGTACTTTTACCTCACTTTATTCACACAACATAGGGAGATGTAAAGGAATAGTTCAAATAAGCAACTGTTCAAAAGGAAAGTAAAGAGAGCCAAGGTGAAGGAGAGAACCAAGAATGCAGAAAACTACTGTACTACTTAAAAGCATCTGCCTATTTTAGTCTACAACTGAAAGTGCTATGCTAAAAGACAACTTCAGAGACATAGCTTGGCTACCTGCCAAGATTTGTCAAATTAACAAGCAAGGGCAGGGAAAGCATCCTTGATTTGCTACTATTTTTACCTGCATCCATGTTTTCACCTTCTTACATATCCTGCACCAATGTCTCTGAAAAATGGGAGTCAGTTGCTTTAGATGTAAGTCAGATAAAACCAACTGGTCCTCCTGGATCTTGTCAGAGCTGTTCAGACAGTTTCTGTTTCAGACAGAGCTCAGGGTCAGGGCCAGACTTAGGATGGGAATACACTCAACAGGTTTTGAGGAATACATTTGCAGGCACAGCAGGTGGAACTAACATTATTAAATCAGGTACCTTCAACTGTGACTTCCAGCCAGAGTGATTGTCCTCACTGTTGCTAATTAACAATGTCAACTTTGTCAGACACTTCTCTGCCTTAATTCACAAAACTACTGAGAGTCTACTTCGCAGTAGGCAACCTTAGAGCAAAAATTGTGAAATACAATTGTCACATTGTGAAATACGTCTAATTTCTCCCAACAAAATAACTTTCCTTCACCATCCTCCCTGTTTGATGCAGAGCAAAGCCAGGGAAATTTGTGTTCCAGGGTCTTTAATATCATTTAAGTTTACCTATCACTCACACAACTGAACTAATGCAAACACATTGATGAACAGTTAAGAATAATGAAATTGAATCTGCAGACTGTTGACTCTTCTCACATTTTTGTCTGTTTTGCTTTTGATAAAGAACATGGCACATCATTATCTGTTTACCATATCATATTTATACTTAAAATGTCCTGGGGAAAAATCAGTTTTCATTAAAACTTCCTGACAGCTTCAAGCTTTCCTTCTCTGTAATAAATCATTACCTAAAAGTTTAAGTTGCACATCTAATGTCATGAGGGTAACTGTAACAGCTTTTTTTAAACAGAATCAAATATGCAAAATGTTCATTCTGTTATTGCTTGGAGAGAAAACACAGGTAGTGAATTCTCAGGTTGTCGTGATAAGAGAAGACTGTCATCACAGATAGCCAGGCTCTCCAAATTCCAAACTGCCATAAGAGGATTTTATGTAAACTCACAAGGTTCCAATTATGAGGGAACTGAAGAGATTGCTATTAATTTGAGAAACATCAATCCGAAGAGGCACAAACTCACTTTAAATTCTGTAGCAGGTGCACAAGCTGAGAAAGAAAGCTGAAATCACCATTTTCTGTTTCATAATTATTCTAATTGTAGAAAATTTCTACCTTTTATACTTTCCTTACAAATACATGTCAAAGGTATGTGACTTTCGCTCCCTGACTTGACACTAGCTCATTGACTGCCTCACAGAAAGTGACATAATAACTATTTTCCTTCTGAACCATGCTTATTACTTAAATTTTTTTAAAACATGAGTATTTTAAACCACTCAAACTTTCCAGAACACTGAAAAGTTTAAAAAGCACAAATCCTAAAAACAAGTCTTTTCTTTTCTTCCTGAAATGCAATTTTCCTTAAGTACATTTAGAAGACAAACTCTTCTGTACATGCAGAGAGAAAGCTTGTGCCTTGAAAGAGAAAAAAATTGGCAGTGATTTGTTCTCCTCCTCCCCACTGCCCTTAGCAAGCCCAAAGAGTCTGCCTGGCATTTTCAGTGCATTAAGTGCCCATTGCATTAAATGGTATCTCAGACATAGCTACATTTAAATATTTAATAATATTACTGTAGTTTGCCCCTTGATTAAAATGTCAGTATTTGATTTTGTAGTCCTGATACCACAAACCCGAGTGCCTCAGCTCCACTAACCACCTTGAAGATCCTAATGTGAGCTAACTTTGTAAATGAGAAATTCTTTTTTAAAAAGACATAATTTTGCTGCGAAATAGTTTTTTGAGGAACTAGTGCATAATTTTAAACATGCTTTCTTCACTATCTAATAAGCATAACATTGGGCAAACTGCTAGAAAATGAATTGATTTAAAGCAGGGTGGATGCTCCTACCATTAATTACTACGAATCAAGAACTCAATACCAAAAAATATAAAACATACTAGTTAAAAGCCAACATACTTTTGAAAGCCAACTCTATGATCAGAATGAAAATCTATGACAGCAGATGATCAGCTCCTCCCAGTGAAAAACATCACATTGGTTTGCCATGGATCAGCATTAAAACACCAGTTTCCCTGGAACTCTACAGCAAAGGAATAATACACAGTCTCTCAAGGCTGTACCCAATCCTGTACCACCAAAACAAATATCTGAAGTTCAGTACTGCAAACTCCACCTTAAACTCCACCTCTGCCGCAGCTGCTTAGTCCTGTCCACTGCTCATTCACACAAACATGTGGAGGGGCAGAAAGGAACCACAAGTTAAATATTCTACAGCTACATGGTACAAAAGTCATCCTAATATAAATCCTTTGAATAATCCGAGTCAAAAACCCCCGAACACTCATACCCTTCTTCCATTCCTATCAATTTCAAAGAAAATTAGAAGTTTCTTTTTCAGAACTGGATCTGTCAATGATGAACAGGCACTCTGACAAAAATATCTGTATTCAAGGGAGGCCAACTAGGGCAAAAGAAAAGCAAAGAACTTATAAAAGAAAACTGCTTTCACAATACTAATTTTCCCAAGCAGAGTGCCCTCCTTAGAATATCTTTTCTTATATCCTTAGTATTATCAGCATCTCTGACAGACATGCTTAATGGTAATACTGAGTCTCCTATTTTAATACATGGTATTTCTTTTTAAGAACCCTGAGGAGTGATGGTAATCTGCTCTCCTTGCTCCCCAAGAGAAGAACTGCCTGAACACCTTCCTCCAGCCCTCAGTAGACAGGATCTTTCCAGACAGGTGTTCCTTCCCCTTCTATGCCAATACACCAAGCTGTTCACAGGATATTAAATGGGAACTGCAGTTCCTTCAGCTCATGCCAAATTATTTCCTGGCATCAGATGCAGCGTGGCCTTTGACTGCTTACCTGTATAAGGATTCTAGCTCAATCAAACAAAGCAAGAGATAGGCAGCAGATAGGCAATTGCCAGGATTTCCTGACTCACAGAACGTTACTAATTTGAAGGAGAATCTTGCTGAATCTTTGCTTCTCTTATTTAGGCCAATACAGAGCAAATCATCATTTATGCTGAAGTAAATCTTGGTGCCTTGCAGAAAGCACCATCATTGGAAAATGAACTCCCATGGTCATTTGGTGCTTCCACCACTACCATGAACATATTTTAGTTTGTGTGTGCACCAAGTAGAAGGAATCTACTGTTCAGACCCTTTTTTTCATTTGAGAAAACATCTCATGCAAACCTTCCAATACTTAAAGGGGGCTTACAATAAAGTTAGGGACAAACTTTTAGTAGGGCCTGTTGCAATAAGTCAAGGTAGTTCTAAACTAAAGAAGTGAAATTTTGACTACACATAAGAAAATTTCTTTACAATGAGGGTGGTGAGGCAGTGGCACAGGTTGCCCAGAGCAGGGGTGGATGTCCCATCCCTAGAAATATTCAAGGCCAGGTTGGATGGGCTCTGAACAGCCTGATCTGGTTGAAGATGCCCCTGCTCATTGCAGGGGGCTGGTCGGAAGGAATTTTAAAGATCCTTTTTCAACTCAATCAACTCAAACTGTTCTGTGATTCATCTGTCACTCTATTAAGACTTGCCCAGACCTGAGGGTGACTGAAATACAGATAATATTATTACTAAAGAGAATCATGTACCTACTGTTTCTGTAAACAGAATGTCAATAAGCATGTACAGCTAATGCTATAGTGCAGTTATATCACCATTTAGTCTGTATTTGATGGAAGGTAAGCCTATGACAAAGAACTCCTTTCAATATAATTGCAGAAATCAATCTATTTTTCCATCAGTGGGTATGCCAAAACTGATGAAAAAAATACATACATAAACAGAAAGAAGTAACATTTTCTTTTTCTTTTTTTTACCAATTAGATGTAATCAATCAGGAATTGGAGAAGGACTGAAAAAAAATCTATGCCATACATCCCAGCTTATTAATGCTAAATTGCAGCTGAACACAGTTTTCAACTTTCAAGAGGCCAAAATCTTACCTTTTTAACTGTCACACCATCCTTTGGAGTTTGCTTGGTTGACAGATTGTACCCAATCATCTGTTTAGCAAGCTGTTCAACAGTCTTAGGGCTACAAACAAAGGAAAATGTTAGTTTACTGAAAAATATTAAAAGAAACATTCCATAGCTATTGTAAACAGCCTAAATATTACACAAGGAGCAATTTATTTGTTTTTTTTTCAATTGAAAATACTTACTCTTTAGTTAGATGAACTCCTCCTTTCAATCCACTATTGAAAATACCTTTCCCTCTCCCTCCAGCCAGAATCTGTGCCTTCAGAACAATTTCTCTTGCCTCTGTAAAAGAAAAACACATTGCAGTTCTGTGGTTTGTCAATTATTGAGCTTGTTAGTATGACATCAAAAAGCATTTCCAAATTGAACTCTTAAAACAACAAGAAGTTGTTTATAACTAGTGGGCAATAAAACAAGAGTAAATTCATCATTTCTCTAAAGCAACCTTGCCAAAAAAGAATTGTTCAAGAAAGTTAAGTGACACACAGCTCATTAGGGGGATAAATAAGTCATTGTGGAGATCAGAACCATGCTGTTAATGCTACATGTCCTGCACAACAAACCACACAACCAGCCCAGCTCCGTGGCTGACACGCTGGCACGGATTTTAGACATAAATCAGATCATATTTTGTCTTGAATGCACAACCAAACGATGCTCCTCAGGGGAAATAAATTCCATTCCTTGCTCTGAACACGTGGAAGAAAATGCATGGATGTGGTTGTTAAAGAAGAAATCCCTATCTGCAAAGGGCAGGTGAGTGCAGAGCAAGGGCAGGAGTGTGGAAACATTTCCCCTGTCTGTGAGGCATCAGCAATTCGAGTGCATCAGCCTCTCAGTAACACAAAAGTGCAGCAAACAGTGACAAAAGCAATTGCACCATTTCCTACATTCCAAACAAAAGCAATCCTGACATCCTTACAGAATCAAACAGAGGGGAAAAAGGGAAAAGAAAACAACCAACCAAACCATCACTCATCATCCCTGCAGCTCCAATCCCAGCGACCTCCTGAACCAAGAACGCCTCTCAGGTGCCTTTAAGATGTTCATTAAAACCAACCACTGTCACTTTGCACATTTATCATAATAGTGCTGGGTGCCTTGCAAAGTCTGAGACCCTAATATTAACAGATCATTAAGTTACCCTCTCCTGCAGTCTGTGGAAATCTCTGATTTCAGTGGTGTTTGGATTAGGCCACACCTTGAGCAATAATATTTTATCAAGAAAACATGAGGATTTGTTGTTAAATTGACAAATTTACTGTTTAATTGGCACATAGGATACAGATACTTTCATTCAAACAAACACACAGGGTTTCTAGGCTGTAAAAACATTTTACAGATTATTAAATATAAGTTTAGAGGTGCAGCAATTTTTGGAGCAGGCAAGCTCTGACACAGCATCATTTTAAAGTGCCTGTATAATAAATTTCAGCAGCTACAAAAAAAAGCTGAATCTTAGAATAAAATAAATATTCTATTTAACACAGCTATTATACTTTAACACAGTTGTAGTAGTAGTAGTTACTATTGTTATTTCTATTATTATTATTAATTATTTTTAACACAGATACTGTACTAAGAAATGCTTAACTTCCAAGCTTTTTCAGGCTAAAATCTCTCCACATGTTTATCCATTCAGTAACATTTTACAAATATCACTCTGAACCTTAAAAGCATTCTCCTTGAAAATATTTCATGCATTCCAATATATTCATGTCCTGGGCTCCCTATTACTCATGCCACTGCAGGGCAGATAACAAGGAAATTTAAATGCAACAAAAAGTTTTATATCAAACGTTCCCAAAGCACACAAATTAAGACGAATTAAAACTATAAATCACTTTTTCAACCTGCAGAAGCAAACTCTAAAAATCACAGTCGCTGCTGTGATAAAGAATCTCATATGGTATTGTTAATAGATGCTGTAAGCATTTAATTAAATCAATTTTAGCTTCCAACCATCCCGACAATGTGAGCTTTGATTGTCAGTGATGGGTGGTATCAGTTCTGGGAGTGATCATCACCCTCATTCCCAACCACCACATTCCATGAGCACCAATTATCTCCACTGGGCTCCAACAAATGAAGTGAGAGAAAGGAATTCATGTGTACATTTCTATAATCCACTAGAGGCCTATCAAGGCAACACAGTAACTTCAGAAAAACCATGATCAAACCCACAAAACAAACAGACAAAAAAGGGAGCACAGCCACACAAAGATTAGACCTGAAGAACTAATCAATGCAGCAGCTCAGCAGAGCACAGTGCAGCAGGTTCCTCATGCCCCGCAGGAAACCAACAGGAAGCAATTTAATTCCATAATTATTTGCCCAAACTCTGTAAAATGAAATAAACCCTCCAGATCTCATTTTACAGTAACTAGGCTTGATCATTCAGTACTTACCAAGCTGATTCATGACTTAATGTCACCCACTTATTTGAGTTGATTTCTAGAAATGTTCACACAAAGTTTTTGTTGCTCCCGCCTGAATTCACAAATTAAATTATGTTATGAAAGGCTATGCTACAACAAAAATGTGGGATTAGCTAGAATATTTGAAGTAATTCACCTTCACCTGTAGGCTTAAAGAAAAAAAAAAATATAAAAAAGGTACCTAAAGTCACTATTAAACCCATTAAAGTCAGACAGGTGTAACTCATTTCTATTAATACCCTTCCAAACTGTTCTAGTAACACTGGAAAAAATGTTTAAGCAGGACTGTATTAAGGATTTGAAGAAAACCTATCAGAAACAACATGCCTTTACACCACCAAAGTACAGTGCAACATTTTCAACTGCATTAAGGCTTCAACCAACTGCTGCGTATGGCCACTGACTGACCAGCCTTGTGTAAATTAAAACACAAAACCACAAAAACTCCAAAGAAAACCAAATAACAAACCAGCCTGCTTCTTAAGTGTGCATATGTGGATTTTTAGTCACAGATTTATAATTTTCTTTATCATTAGAAACAATACAAAAACCTGACAGCTTTTAAGTATCACTAATTTAGCAACAAATAGCTGCAAACTGCTCCGTGCAGATTATTGACGCATTGCTGGTAACAGCATGTGTTCTTAACTAATTATAACCTGAATACATTAATATCTCAGACTGAGCAGCTCTGGTGTTTGCCTTTTTTACATTAATCTATGGAAGAAGAGAGAGATGGAGGTGTGGTGTTAGAGATAGGTTGAAGTGCTGGACCTGGCAGCACTTTAATGGTGGTCTTGGTGATCTTAGTGATCATTTCCAAGCAAAGTGATTCCATGATTTCTAAAGAATCCTTAAAAAAAATGGAACCAAAATACCTGGTCCCTAAGTCAGATGCCAATAAATAAGACCTTTACTCCTTGGAAGAATACTCAGAATTCCAAATTTCAGAACTGTGTCTGGCTCTACGTTTCTAGAAAACTTTAACCACAGGAAAAAAGCCTCAAGTACTTATTTTTCTACAATAAATTCAGATGTTTCAGCAGGGCAGAATAGAACACTGAGGGACAAACAGCCTCTACACTGCATCCAACAAGACCTTTCCTTCCCTCAGTCAGCACTGTGAATACAAACAGCAGTGATACTCCCTGCAATTGGAATAAGCTCAGTGCTATAATGAAAGTCTATTTAAAATCAATAAAATCAGTGCTGCTTTTGGGAGCTATGATTACTCTGGTCCACTGGTACTGCTTGCAGCAAAAATGAACAGCTTGTTCTCAGCCCACTGCTGTGTATATTTAACTACTGAATTCTTGATCGTGAAACAATATACTGAGAAGCAGAGTTCTGCTGGTTATATGCTATGCTAATTTATTACCTGTGAACGACTTTCCATTATTATTGATACGACTGTGTGGCTGCAAATTAGGCATGTTAACAATTACATTAAAATGTGGTGTAGCTTATCAAAAATAAATTGCTGTAAAGAACACACGATGTAGGGCTGCATGGGAACAGCTCTCACATGCTCCCCTGTTTATGAACAAAAGGCTTTCTACCACAGAGAGCTCAGGACTACTTTGACAAGACCTCCCACACGACAGAACTGGAGCTTGGGACAAAGGGAAGAGGTCTCACATGAATTCCTAACCAAATTTCTGTCTCACCTTGTGACTTACAGTGGTCTGGCTTCTCTATCTGCAGGGGCTCTGTATAAATTAATTACTGTCTATGCCCCCTTTAAAAATGCAGAGCCCCTTGCACTATTACATCAGTGTACTCTTACCCCAGAGAAAGGCAGCTGAGCACAGGAGGGTTCACTGCAAAGCCCTGACTCCAAGGTAAGCACTGCAGCAGCAGCAAAGGTCCCTGGCACGTGCCCTGATCTCTCAGAATGAGCTGAGCACACAGGGCAGAGCAGATGAGGGCAACCCACTGTCACAGGAGCTGCACAAAGAAGACCAAGTCATGCAAATCCAGGTTTTTCAGAAGCCCTGTCTCCTCACTTACCAAACTCTGAGTATATAAACACACAGGAGCCGTGTCCATGAGGGCAGCTGGGATGCCAGGATGCACAGGAGGAGCCAGCCCACTGCAGCCAGCAGAGTCACTGGTTTCAAGAACTTTGCTGGCCACCCTTCTCTAGGTAAAATAATTAAGTTGTGCTTGATGAGCAGAACTTGTGGAGTGCTTCCTCCTCCCTGAATCCCAAAAGAGTCAGACAAGGTACAGTAATCTGCAACCAGCTCCAAACTCTCACCCCTACAAAGAGGCAGAGAGCAACCTAAAAATGCATTTACCTGGTAAAACTGCTTTGAGGGACACAAATCACTGCTTTATTTGGACATGTCCAACTTTAAGCTTTGCTTTCATCATCCCAGCTTTAGTCCACATCTCCTTCATGGTTGTCTAGAATGAAAGACTGGCTGGGAATTTCACTGGATGACCAATTCCATCTCCCAAGTATTTATGCTTAACACTGTTTTCCTAAAAACAGAAGTAAACTCAGTGCTTCCTTTCCCAAACAAGGGGTTTTCCCCCATTCTGCTTAATAGTTTTGCTTTCATAACATGAGATTTGAGGAAAACAAGGCAAACATTACAGACATTTTCTGACAGCAATTTTTCCTTATTTTGGATAACACAAGAACTATTAAGACACCAACAAACCCCAGAACACCTACGTGCCACTCCTACTTGTTTTCTCACCAATGTCGATGCAAACCCAAAAGTGCTCAAGTGTCCTGTAAGGGTTCTAAACAATCTCTCCAAACTGCATCTCTGCAGCTCAGAGCCTTTCTTCCAAAACCAAAGGTTCCCCTTACAAGTTTTAAAAGGGTTCAGCTAGGATTGGTTTTGGATTTTACTACTCCTGTCTAGCTGATACAGCAGTAGGGAAACCTACTTTTTGGGGTCTCATCTGTCCTGTTTTATTACTGCTGCTTCTCTCTTGTTTTAATGCTACCCCTACCACCTGAGTTTCCAACTTCCCTTTGGGTGGGACTGGCTATAATTAATTTTCCAAATTTCAGCCACCCTCTTACACTGCTCAGGCAAGATCCTGTCAGGCACTTAATTCTTTTTAGCAACACTCCAGGCCAGAGACATTCTGCAGATTCCTCCAGCAAGGAAAGAAGGGAGAAGAATAAAAGCAGTAAGGAAGACCATAACAAACATAACACAATAACAGAAAAGCTGTAGTAAAGCTTAGTTTCTACACTGAACACTGAATCTTGAAGTTGTTATAATAACTTTTCACTTTGGGTCTCTGAAGTCTGAGACAGCTTTTCCCAAGTTGTGCTGCCACTTCCACTGCTGCCCGTGTTCTGAGGACTGCAGGGATGCAGCATCCGAGGCAGTTCCCACACTCTGCCAAGTGAGCAGATTGAGATGGAAAAGAAGCTGTCCACAAGACACCTCCCACATCTACAAAACTACTGTTGTGCTTAAAGGCCTTTTGAATGAAGATAAACAATTACTTTCTCCCCCCCTTCATTTTTAATTTAAACTCTCTTCCTCTGTTATTTCCATCCTTCTGCTCCATAACACCAAAAAAGAATTATGTTCTTACAAGTCTACTTTCTACAAGCTTTGGTTTGCAGACTAGCTTAGAATGAAAGTTAAATAAATCATCCTTTTTATAATTCCGTACTTTTGAATATATTGTATATTTATTGCTAGATTATAAGCCTCATTAAAATCTATAATGATAAATTAGTCCGTCTCTTGATTCTGTCACTGCTATTATTAATTGCTTTCCCAGCCATTACTACACACTTCACCGGTGATAAAAATTTTAAGGCTAGATAAAATCAGGTAAGCTAAAGCTCACTCTCAATATTGCAGCCTTAAACCTTCTCAGAGTAAAAGTAATCAAGTATTCACACATCCTACATTAAAGTTAAACCTGATAAATTACTTATACAGCAAATGGAGCCTCACTGGATCCAGCAGCACCACTATAATGCATGGAAAAATATGCACGTTAAGGCAGGGATCCAAAAGAAACAGTTCTCATATTGAAACTGTTCTTTGTATGTGCTTGTTTGAAACTCCATGGGATATCTTATTTCTGATATTTTTCAGCCTTTAACAGCTTCTTTTCAACCTAACTTCTCATTATTTTTTACATAAATTTCCTCTGTAATAGACAAAGGGCTTAGAAAAATGGCTATTTTCACATTTGCTTACAAACTATAGAGCAGACGCAGTTTGAAACTCAATCAGGAAAGGAAAAAGTTTGTCTTTTTGTGGAAGAGCACTGAAGTTCACTGACAAGAGAGAAAAAGCTCTTTCTACCAGCTCTAAAGCAGCATCCATTCTATGGGCAAAACAGAGAAAGGCAATTTCTGTAACCTGCAGAGTCACCCTGGCATCCTGCAGCATATAAATAGCAAATACTGAACCAAAACAAAAAGGGATGCAAAGGGATCCAGGGTTCTTCCATCATTATACCCAACAGATCCATTTTTGCTACTTTTAGACTTCAAAATATTCTTTATATTACCCAAGTCAGTATTATTTTTCTCCTCTTCAGATGATTTTACTTTAAGAGGCTGCAAAAGCAAACAAAGAAGACTTTTCCCTCTGTATTAGTCACAATCCCTATGACCTGACAATACCACCAAGGAAGCTTCTCAGGATACTCTGTTAAGCACTGAGAAACCTGGGGATGCAAAATCATGAGCCTTAGTAGATCTGCTTTCCTTGTCTATATAAAATACATGAATAAAACAAAAATCTTGATTTTTAAAACCGTCACTCAAAAATTTGTCATGTTTAGCAGATTCTTATCAAGACATTTCTCTCTATCCTTCCCATTTCCCTAAACTACAAAAAAAAAAAACTAGAGAAATGAATAAGCCAACAGTTTTCTTTGCATCTTTACCTTTTAAAGCTTACAAGGATTTCAAGTTTTCCTTGCCAAAATAACATGCAAAGCTTCCCCTTGTAAAATATATTTTAAAGTTAGGAGACTCAGGCAGATCAACTGTGCCCTAAATTCTTGACTGAATACCATAACACAATGTGTTTTAATACAGTTCAGGGAACAGGCTTTATGCAATCTGTAGTGTTGAAGTCAAGCAGCCATTAGGAACAAACACTGTTCTCGCCCCTTGCTGCAACAATACACACACCTGCTTTCCTGGAATGTGTTCAAAATTTCATTCTTTCTGATTATATGTAAGGCACAAAAGACACAAAGCCTTCTCTGACTGATTCTAATTCTTTTATCCATTATTGAACTACAGAGATGGTTTTAAAAAAATTGTATGGAGTGAAGAATACATAAAAACGGAGGCACATATATTAGTTTTTTTCACACTTCACTTTTAATCATAAAGGAGTTGTTGTAGTTGGAGATATTCTCAAAAAGGGAGCATGAAATAAAAAACCTAAGCAAGAAACAGGGAGTTCACATGGTAAGAAAGCAAGTTAATATGAATTGTAGAATCACAAATGGTTTGGCTTGGAAGGGACCTTAAAGCCCATCTCGTTCCAAGCCCTCCCATGGCAGGGACACCTTCCACTGTCCCAGGGTGCTCCAAGCCCATCCACCCTGGCCTTGGACACTTCCAGAGATGGAGCAGCCACATCTTCCCCAGGCAACTTGTTCCAGTGCATCACCTCCCTGATGGTAAGGAACTTTTTCCTGATAAAAAATCTGAACTTCCTCTCTTTCATATATGAAAATATGCAGAGAGTAAAGACAACTGCAATGTTACCACCACTGCTTAAGAAATGTTAACAAATCCATTCTGTGACAGGGGAACCATGTTCAAGTAGAGGCTTGATAATGAGCCCTTTGCCAAGCACAATCTTTCCATACAGGCCTACTATGCCCAGCAGGATCCTTAAAAATAAGCATTAAAATGAAAGCCAAAGCTTAAAGAGAAGTGGTGGACATCACACAGTGGAGGCTGGGCATTTAACAGCCTTCAAAAAGGTGAGGAACAGGCCACAGGCTCAAAGGGAGAATTCTCAGTTTGCACCAACTTTAGACCCAGTTTCTGCAAGGCTGCCAATACTAAGCCAGGACCAAATTCCTTCCAAGGGTTTCATCATCTCCTGCTGCCTGGCAAAAGCTGGGACAAAGGGACCTGACAGGTACCATGTGCATGCACTGCCCCACTCCAAGGCACCTCACTTCTTCACTCACCACCACAGTGGTCATTTCTCCTCCTTACAACAGTTTTCAGGGACACAATACAGATGCTTCATCAAACAGGAATCTGCTCAATTCTAAGCACACAGTGATGCCAGCTTGGCATTCGGGTGCCTGCATAAATATTTCCCTCAGTGAGGTTTTGACACATTTCACGAAGAACTTCTTAATGAAGCTCCAAACCTAAATCTCTTCTACAGTTTGCATTTTTACCCAAAGCAATGAAAAATACTGAACAGCTCTCAGCTGAAAATTTACATTTTTAGCAAAATTAACATTTCTCTCCCAGAGACAGTTCTTGTTATATAATTCTACTCTAGCTCTTCACCTTGTATCCCTTAGCTTTTGTTTTATTGTGTAGGGCTGCATTAGATACCACACATTTTGCTGTTTAGACCATAAATAAATCAATCCACATACAAAACTAGAAACATACAAAAGAACAGCAAATCTGGCAATTTTGACCTGAGCCAAGCCCAGTAGGATTGAAATGTCCTCCAGTAGCCTGATTCATTATCCAACTTATTCAGTGGAATTAAGTACAAAGTTTTCAATGTATTGCTGAAATGATTTATTGAGCCTCTGAAGAGAATCATGCTAGACTGGTCATTATCTGGCAAACATCTGGATGGGAAAATGAAGAATTTATGTCTGCCTCAGTAGTGCTAAAGACAGAAAGTTGAAAAGTATTACTTTGGAGCTGTTATTCTAAATATGCCCTTGATTCCTTCCCCTGATTTTGAAGCAAGACACTGATTTGCCACCCCCTACCAAAACTAAACCAAAATACCTGACTTTCCCCTCCCCACAACCAATGATACCACCAACACCTTCCCAACCTTCTTCACTACTTACAGACAGAAATTACATACTTAAAAGAGGACATTTATTAAGACCCTAGAATTGACTACTGAGATGTAGTCTGATTTACTTAAGTATTTTATATCTGAAGAAGAAAATCAGACTCCACAATGAAAATAAACACTACCTCAATTTAAAGAATCTTTTTCCAGCACAGCTTCTAACAGACACCTGATATCAGGTGTAAAAGCCAGTTGGAAAAGGAAAATCCAGTAACTGAGATGCTGGTCTGAGGGATTACACAAATGTGACATTCAAGGGTTTTTTTGCAGATAAAAGTGGGACTAAAATGATGAACAGGTATGGCTCTGGCCATCTGCAGTAGCAATGAATTTTACCCAGAGTGAAAAGAAAATCCAGGAAGAAGGAACAGAGTTGGTTCTAATATTTCCACCTTGTCAAGTGGAGACTCTGGAAAAAAGCTCATTCATTTCCAGAGCTCCAGATCCAGAAAACAGAGTTATCAAGTATGAAACAGACAGAGAAAACTCACTACATAAATGTTTAAAGAATGCAGGAGACAATGGAATGCAAAAATGAACTGAGAGATATCTATTTAAAACATAGAAACACTGCAACCAAAACAGCCACCATATTTACTCCTGGAGATATTTTCCTGCACAGTTTGCTCAAAAACCTTCTAAGGATTCCTGTTGTTAGATTTCATGGTACCTAGCTTTTAATTGCTTTAAAAAATCCTACTGCATTAAGCAGTATTAAAAGAAATATTTTAGTCCTCTGGCAATTTGTAAATATTAACTGCTGTAGAGAGATGAAGTTTCAGTTGTGGTAAGCACCTGTGTTTGTAAGTTAATGTCAGGTAACACCAGTAATCACTGAGCCCAAGTAATAAAGGATGCACTACCATCCCCCTCCTGTTTTTGTTTACTCATCACATATGTGAAATAGAAGCAATTGCCAAAATCACCTAATACTGGAAAAAGGTTAAGAGCAGGCATATTAAAAGAATCTTTAATATCTAATTCTGTATTTCAGACTTAATTACTCCATAAAAAGGCCATCTCACTGATCAATGGTACACCGGTTAATTTGGATTCAATGCCAAAAAAATTTTGTTTACAACATAGTTTCAAATCTGTATTACCTGAACAATGTTCTTTTTACAGCTTTATAAAATTACCCAACCTATACAATTCTTTCTCACTCATACAGCCAAGACACTCAACATAAACCCATCCAGAACATCCCTAACAGTGCATCCCTGCCAATATTAATTAAGCTTCTAAGAAAAAAAAGGGTTTTTTTTTTCTAGATTTCTTTTTTGTTCTGTGATGTTTTTCCTAGTATCACATCATCTGCAGAGACTTTTCATAAAATGCTGAAGAAAGGCAAATTAGGGAACGTTCCAGATTGGGGGGGGAAGTCCTGCCATGCTTTTCTTAGCTTGGTAATTTTTAAAAATGATCATCTTGTGATGTATTCTTTTTCACACTATTGTAACAAAAGTCTTCAATTTTGGATGTTTGGTAGAAGCACGATAGTGCAAAGTTCACAGTTTCAGCTCTGAAAATTCACTGCCTATTAGGACAGGTTAAGAGAGGAAAAAAATGAAGTTTATAGTGCTCCCATTACTTATTGAACATTAAGCCACAAAAAATAAAAGCACAGAACTTTGAAGAACTTAGTTGGGTGGCCCAAAGAAATTTCTACTTGAAAGATGAAAATAAAAAAAATGGGACAAGATATTTTTATCCTGAGATGAGCCTTTAATTCATAAACCACCTAGAAGAAAATATTAATTATTTCAAACACATGGTAAAGCAACTGTCAAAATACATGCTGTATCCTTGACTGTCACCAGTAGCTTGTAAGCTGAGCCATCCATGACCATGCCCAACACATGCAGCTTCTTGGCTTGGCCTCTCTCTGCCACTTCAGCTTCTCTGTGGTTTTATAAGGATTTGGTTTTTATTATATGCAGCTACAACATGATCTGTATGAGGACTCTGGACAAGCTGTTAGCTCCATTAACTTAATAATAGACTTCTGAGTGTGATTTCCTATTAATTTCATTCTTCTCATTCCATGAGAAGCCAAAATTACAGACAGCCATATGGTGCTTCATAAACAACAATTAAAAGTTATTTTCTGATTTTTAGGCACTAAAAAAAAAGCCCATAAAATACATATGGTTGGAATGATATAAAGGAAATTATGCTTTGGAATGTCTGCATATGTCTAAGATGCTCCAAACACTTCCTCAGCCTTTTTCCCATTCACACACTTCTGGTCCATGCCAGCCACTGGAGGTTACAATTAATCACAGTGCATGTCTCAAGGATCACAATTAAGATTTTTCTTCTAGAAGCAGAACTTCATAACAGCAGCTTGTATGAACTGTGTAGCACAACCTGTGTTGTGACTCTGCTACTCTCCACCTTTACCCACTCCATGGATTTGCTAACAGGATGGTTCCTGCCCAGCCACAAGTACCTGGCAGAGCTCTGCCAGTCAGAGGAATGAAACCCACGGGTTGGAGACTGGACTGTGAACTGTCAGCTCATTACAGGCTCCCAGGAATGTAAATTACTTTTTCGTTTTACTGGGACTAAGAATTCCCAGTACCCAACACAGCAGCTGAAAAACCAGCTACTCCAAATCACTGCAAGCTGCTCCTCTAAAAGACTCGAGAACAGGAACCTTCTTCTTCCCTGCCCTTATTACCTCTCGTGTGTGTGCTGACTGGAGAGCAATTTGGTCTGAGTCTCATCTGAGTTCCTGAAGTTACATAAACTCTTCAAGTCTCTTACTGTAAAATGGAAATAAAAAACTACCTTCATCATCAGAATGGTTTTTTTACTAAAACATCTGTAAGGGGAGAAATTTCCTTAGAAGCAGCTGGGAAAACTGCTTTTACTGCTGTGCACTACTGGAAGGCAACTTAATGGGCAGAGTTTTTGACATATATATACATATACACACTTACAGGGCAAAGTCAGAACCAGTAACATTCTTTTTGATTGCTGGCACAGTCCCAAGTAAAAAAGAGCAAGAAAATCCCAGTGGTTGAGTTTTACAATTCCACAGTAAAAATAAAAAATGGTTCTTCCTTAGAAAACCCAAATGTTAATTAATAGGAGGTAAAGGGACATTACAAACTACATTGATGTTTTTTAAGTCTTAACAAATACTGAAAAGCAGCATTTAACTTTACAAAACAGTGCCAGTAAAGTTGTCCATCTTGGTGTGGAGTCATTTATCCCAGAGTGACACGGATATTACAGTAATTATTAACCAGACTCACAGTTTTCCTATTTCTTCCCCTAAGACAGATCAGCATGTGTTCTAAACAAACCTACATGAATCTAAACCATTCCTTATTTTCTTCTTGTGCACTTCTTTAACACAATCTATTTTTTCTTCTTTGCATGTACAAATTCTTTTGTTTCACAAGGAAAGACAGTTTCAAATTCATCACAATGTTGTGATATGAATAGATTTTTCTTCAAAGTAAATCGGATGCAAAGCCTCTGGACTAGAGTTTTAAAGCCAAGTATTCTGGATATATGAGAAATGAGATCTGATAATGCACATAATAATTTTCTTTTACTTTATTACCACTGATCTGAAATTGAACATCTACAGTCATGTCTTTTCTTTCAATTGACTAACACTGAAGTGCTTTTCTGACATCACCTCGGCTGATTTCTGCAGAACGAAGTCTGCATTTGTTAAAGGAATTTTGAAGCAGCAGCAACTAAATTGAGGGTAGGTCCTACTCACTTGCAGCCTGTAGAAAGGTTGAAATATCAACAATTTACTGAGTTTCCAGCATAGGAAACATTGGGAGGCAACATCAGGAGGCAAAGAGATTTAAACAAAACCGCAGCATGTTCCAGAACAATGGCCTGAGTAAAATGAAATGCTCCACCCTCCCAAGGCAGCCTGTTTTGTACCCCAGGAAAACTGCAGGGGGACAAGGGACCTGGCAGCACGAGAGGAGTAACAGGGCAGGAATGCTGGTGTGAAATCCAGTAATTTCCCCCAGGAGTGGGCTGTTTCATAGCTCTGGCCAGGGCAGCTCTGCAGAGAAGCTCCAGGCAGCAGGGCAGGAGAGGTGTGGATGGAGAGAACAAGACACCAAGGCTCTGACCTTGGCCACCCTGGCCAGTCACCTGTGCTCCATGCAATAAGCTCTTCATAAAGCTCTCAGCTGCCCCAGACTAATGAAAGAAGAAGCAGGACAACAAATAAAAGTGAAAATGAAGAGTGCATTACTTTCAGCAGAGAGCTACAGCCAGCCTCTGCTCTCCTGCCTAAGAAGTGAAGTGATAAAGCACCACAGTGACACTTCCATGGCACTGCAGGCTGAGCAGGTGGAGCTGCCAGTTTTCTGTCCACACCTCCCAGGAACTCTCCTGTTACACAATTAATTAATGAATATACAAAGAAAGAAAAGTCTTGCAAATGAGCACAGTTACAAAATCAGGCACATTTCATCACTATCGTAATAGTTTTCCTACACGGCTTCTTACCCCTCACCTAATTCAGTGCACTTTGTCATCACAAATTAAGATTTAACTGCACAATAAACAAGCTGTAAGCATTTTCAAGTGCCTCAAAATCTACACAGATCAAACATACAGACCTATTTTTATTGATTATGTAATATTGACATCAGTCCTACCAAGCTATTACACAGGCACACAAACTTAAGGCTTTAAATCAACGGATTTGCTTTCAAAACTTTCCTTGGACACACCTGATGAGAACAGGGAGGTCTTGGAGCTAATCAGTGCTCGAGGAAAAAAATCACGGGCCTAAACTTTATAAATCACTGGTCATTTGTGCCAATCATCTGGAGGCACTGTCTAAAGGTTCTGTTTTTCAAATGCTACAGTGCAGAGTGCCCTTCCCTGCAAACACTCCCGAAAGTCCCAGAGCTGCCAGCTACAGTTGCTGCTTTTGAAACTTGGGACCATCTGTATCTGAAATGAGCATTCTGGACCAAGTTATTTTCATCCCTACCATGCCAAGACACGCCAAACACAGAGTCCCAAATGTAAATGCATTCTGCCTGCATGGGTAAAGACCCAACATACTGATACACAACATACAGACAAAAATATTTTCCTGCACAGATGTGCCTTGAGTCAGATTCAGCCTGTTTATTTTGTACTTATAATACCCATTAAATTAGCATTTAATATGGTTTAAAAATTGACGTCTACATAATAATTCTCTCAAATAAGTGAAAATATATTAAAATCAAATATTTTTGTAACTATTTTCAACTTTTTACATTTATGCAAAAGATAATTAATACACTTCATAAAAGCTCTTCAAACTGTTTTTCAGTTTCGGGTGCTTTTCCACTTGTGTGTTTTAAAGAGTTTTCACACTCCTCCTTTCTGTTTTTTCCTGCTGACACTTTAATCTCCTCCTCTTGTAAATATGAGCTTGGAACAATAAATCATGTTTTATTTATTAAAGACATAAACAAGAATCAATACAAAGCAGGAAAACCAATCTCCATAAAGTTTCCCTCCACACTGACTGAAATTAGTTTTCATATGAAGATTTAAATATGCATCTGGTTGGCATTTAAGCAAGAATAAAAATCTTTTCTCTCTTGCATTACATAACAAGCTTAAAAAAAAAAAATGGAGTTCTGCCTTTGGCCAGTTCTAGTGAAGTAAAATCAATAACAATTCTCTAAGTATTCTGCAATGAGGAACCTGACACATCTGAGAACTGTTGCCTAAATTAGCACCAAAGAACTCCAAAAATTGTAGTATAAAGTAAAGGTTTTTTACTTTCATATTCAGGTCACTTTTAGTCACAACATCACTGATTTAGAGATACAAAAAAACCCCACCCTTGATTCTTCTGTAAATATATTCTGCTTGGAAAAGTGCCTGTATGAAGCACACCAGGGAATGGGAGTGCAGGCAGCCCACATCACCTTGCCCTTTGTTTGAACTGTCAGTTTTTCCTTTTGATCTTTCTCTGCAGTTGTGGAACCAAAAATTGATTTTCCCAGTTGAACTAAGGTAGAAAAAGGACAATGTTTTATTTAAGATCCTTCACTCCTGCACATAAGCCTATTTCTTTCTTTATATACAAAAGAAACTGTCTTTTTGTTCTTGTAAAAAAATATTTCCAAATGGGGAATGGTCTCAGTGTACTGACTCTGGATTCATAGCCAAAAAGGGGAGAAGGTGATTGAAAATCCAAATACTGGCCTCCTGCAGAGAAGCACACACACCTCAGGAACCTTCTAGAGGTGCAGAAGCTGAGCTTCAGGGAAGCAGGTCACACCTGTTTGGTGTCTGCACAAACCTCAGCCATGAGCAATGTTACACTCAAAACCTTGTTTATGGGCAAAGAGAAAGCACAATTTGCATATTTAGACACATATAAAGCCAAGCATATACTGTAAATATACCCATGACCTCAACAGTGTAGTTGCCTTTTTTTTTTTTAAATTCCAGATTTATTTGTTACAGAACACGAATAAATGCTTAAATTCTGGGGAAAAAGCTCTATAATAATGCAGCTAAAATTGTTACATTACTATTTCCTACTTACTACCTCTTTTCTTGGTGTTATGCTCATCCTTCCAGGGCACTTCTGGGTCCAAAGGTGGACAGTTTCATTCTGATCTAGGGCTGTTCTTCATTGTTTTTCATTTTTTTGTTGAGAGGAATATGATATTTGTTTTGATGCCACCTTCTTCCTCACTCTTTCAAAATGGGCTCTTTCTTCCCACTGGTCCATGCCCCCCTGAATTTACTGCATACAGTGAGCAGTAGGGACATTAGATACCAGAAACACATTTTAACCCATCGTGAGACCAAAATTATTGAATTCACTTATTAATTTTTTGATTGTTTTCACAACTTGTATTGCAGAATAGTGTGTGGATATTGCCAGAAACCAACACTCCTAACACCTGCAGGTATTATTGCTACTCCTGGACCACAAATTTCCTGAGGTATTTGCACAAATTCTTATTAAGTCCCTGAAGAAATCTGAGCTTACAAACTGCTGACCTGCTCTTGAAGCTCACAGGAAAAGCTGAGGACACACAAATGCCCACTGAGAAGCACAAGAACCTCCTGTCAATTGCAGTTTTCCCAGTGCTTCCCTTGACTATTCTAGCCTTTTAAATCTCTTTTTTTCCTGGGAACTTGGAAGGGTTCACACAGCTTTGCCCAAGCATTTCATTTGAATCAATTCAGCACCTGACTTGTCACCCAGGATTGTGGTCAGAGCACTTTGCTGGACAGAACAGCAAATTCTGTGTCATTATGACCCAAAGGGCTGCAGTGAGGCCAACCACTGCTAAGCTGAAACCCAAGGAATGCAATCTGTGATTCTCTTTAAGATATATTATTTATATTTAGATATTTAGAACTTGGAAAGAGCAGAGAGGGTACATTAGACAATCAACTTCTGGTATTCAGTAGGGCATTTTGTAGCTAAAAACAGAGAGCAGTACATACATTCACATGGCACAAGTCTCAATTACTGACAGCACTGCCCTGCTTAATTAGAAGCCTCCATGCCTTTCTCACATACCAGCCCTTTCCCAGTCCTTTGAGGGAACACAAACATGCTAACCCCCCAGTTCTGACAGCTTGGCATTTGTCTGTCAAGCTCCAATCACCACCTCAGCAGCAAAGATATAACTATATACATTAAACTTCATGTTTTACAGGTTTCATAACATTAAATTAGACTAGAAGAATGAATATAAAAGCAAGAGAGAGGCATTAGCTTTTGGTTTGGCAATCAGCATTTGCAGGAAAGGATGTATCTCAACGTGATGTGGAAACCAGCAAAGCTGTTTCATTTAGACTTCCTGCAAGTTGAGCTCTGTGGGGATTTTGAAGGCAGATATTATGCTTGGAAATTGAACTCTACATATTTTAATGAAATTGCACAGTCTAAACATCACAATGAGTGAGCAGTCATATCAAAGAGTGGAATTTGGAGCTTTCTCAATTACTCACATATAAACAGAACTTTTCTGGGTAAAAATGTGAAACTGGAATAAACACCAACTTTGTCTGCAAAGAAGGAGAATGTGCAGCTGATTTAAGTGCCCTGAACCGGTGTTGAACCTATAAGGGACTGACACAACAGGTGAGTAAGAACTCCTCAAATGGTCACATTCTTCTTGCTGTTCAGCACCTCCTCAGCTTCAGACAGGCAGGACTATGGATAAACGTGTGTGGAACTTGTCAGGAGCAGCAGATCCCATCTGAACCCCAGCTCTGTAACCCCTGAGTGTGCAGGTCCAGCCACTCTGCCACTTAAATGACAAGTTTGTGACCTAAGCACCCTTCCAATGGCCCCTCCTATGAATCCTCAAAAAGAGATGCTCCGTGTCATCCTGTTAAGCACTGATTAATAGTTCATTAACTTAAGGTCATCAGGCTGCTTTTCCACATCAGAAAGCCCACTTCTCAGCTTCTGCAGAGTCATGTAATCGTGTCTGCCTGGTTTACAAATCAGATGAGGTAACAGCTGAAAATAAACCTACACTAGATTACTCCTTCTCTCTGTGCTGCCGAAAAGAGCTCCAGATTTTTACTGAAGTGTCAGATATACAATAGGGCAATCTTTCTTCAAAGGCAGCACTTTTCCATGATGTTTTGTTCATGCTTCTGCCATTTCTTACATTCCAACCTTCTCACTTTAAGATCAAGTTCAGAACTGGTGTCTAAGGCAGTATAAATCACATTTGTATAAATTGTGGTCACAGTTTACTCTCAGAAAGTCTCTTGCAGTATAATTTACTTAATTGTATGTAAAAGAAAAAGGCTCTAAATAGCTTAAAATTCATAGAGACAAAAGAACGTATAATTAACATTGCTCTACCTGCTGTTAACTGCACTAATTGCATCCTTTCTGCACAACTGAAAATTCTGACATGGAGACATCTTCAGTGATATGCAACTCATGTTCAATTACCCCTGAACTTTGGCCCTCAAAAGTCTCTCTCTCTAGTATTTAATTTGACTGGTTTATACTGTTTTGTCATCAGCAGAGATATATCTGAAGGAATGCTTACTCCAGTCTGTGGAAGTCCAGACACCTCACTATTTACAGGACACTAAACATCAGAAACTCAACATAAACCCAGCCATAAACTGGTATCCATAAATCAAAATTGTGAAAATAGTCACAAAGCTGCATAAGCTCCTCAACACAGGAGTCCCATCTTGTAAACCAATAACATAAAATACGAAAATACATGATTTTTTTTTCATCTTAAAATTGTAAAATAACTTTTCCATACAAACATCTTTAGGCACCTAACTTGGGATCTTATGGATCAAAGAAACAACTAAGTAAATACAATCTGCATATGCACTTCAAATAGGAATGTCACTCAGAAGATAAAACAAGCAAGCTATTTATAGTATACATTAATCATCATATTTAAATGGCATATTACTTTATGGCATGAGAACATAAGCCTGTATTTAATTGGGGGGAAAGATTGCTTAAGAACAGTTTTTCCTAAGATAGTCAAATTTGCAGTAATCAGCCTCAAATCTCTCTTGTTCCACTTTTATTCCAAAATATCCAAGCAGAAGCTGTATTATACTGAAGGGAAGATGTGGAAAGGCCAGTAAGAAAATCAACCACACTGAGTATCTGATGAGCTAAACCAAAAAACTGGACACGAGCTCATCTGCGGGAACGAGAGAGAGGGCGTGTTGGACATGCAGACATGTATTATGACAGTAAAAAGCACGACACACCAAGATCAGGAAAGCCATTACTGAACCATACAGGTGAATAACTGGAGGATTTGAGGGGTCAAAGACTTGGCAGGGGGTAGAGGGAAGGGCAGTGCAGCAGTGGTGAAGTGCCAGTGACTTTACATTGTTAACTGTTCACACAGCAAACTCTTCTTGGCTGCCTTTCTCTTCTCTTTCTCCAAAATCCCCAGGGTTGTTCTAAAGTATTTAGAACAATAAATATATCTAAGATTTATAGCCTGAAGTTTAGCCATATTCATCTTACTCAGGTGAGCAGTCCAACTAAGCCCAGAGGAGTGCAAGAAAAATGTTTCCCTTCACAATGATGCACGGAACAAAAGCTGACTTTAACTGCAGGACCAGGGGAGTATGCCACACAGAAGTAAAACTGTCAACTTCACATTTCTCTTAATAAAACAAAAATCACTTAAAATAAGAGCATAGCTAACTTCTGGAACCACCCTGAACATGATTCTCACTAAATGTTTTTTTTGTGGTGACATTCTCAAGGGTTAGAGCATCATTTAAAATATACTGTGATGCAGAGAGTCAGATAATATCTCCCAGCTGAATCCAACAGGGTTACAAAGACACATTTCGTATTCATAAATGTGCTGAAATATTTTACTTTTCTTGAACCGCAAATATTCGAAGAAATGTAGATAAACATATTTAAAATTCACAGCACTTTCTCAAATATGAAGTAGCAGATTAACAAAATGTCAGAACATCCTTAGCTTCAAAAAATGCTCTACCATTTTAGGTAGAGATTATCTACCAAAAAGAAAATAATAATCACAGCCTCTTATGATCATACTTCTCAACTGCTGATATATTCAACTTGTAAATTACTCCCATCTTTAAAGATAAAACAAGCTCTTGCAAATCATCCTAACCTTTGCAAAATACCAGTTAATATTATCTCATTGACTGGAAGAGGCTGAGGAGGAAATAGGGGATGGGAATCAGAGTGGAGGCTGGATGCTGGGTGTTCTCTGAGCTTCACAAGAGTTGAAAAGTCAGTTGTGAGACATTCCTGCCTTGGTTCAGACCCACGTGCTTTTATAGCAAATGTACAAGTTAATATCCTTACTCGTCAATCCAGCCCACCCTAACCCACCACCATAAAGACAAAAGTTGTAGCAAATTTAACAGAGACAATTGACAAATTAAAGAAAAGCAACTTTCCCAAATAAATTATATACAGAAAGTGGATAACCAACAACAGTATCTTCCTGCTGTACCCTGTGTCACTTGGGGGACACTACAGGGATCAGGTAAAAAATGACAATATCAATTATTAACTATCCTATCTTAGGATACCATCATTCCCTCTTAGATCTTATTCAACATGATTGTGCTACTAGTCCTTCCACTGAGAAGTTTAAATGAAAAACAGGCGAAACTATCAATTTATTTGAAACCCCTATACATGGGATTATCCACTGGGACTGACCACATAGAAGATCCAGCATTCCACAGCACAGAGTAACAAACAAAGAAAAGAAGAAAGAAAATCGGGGAAGAATGAAAGTTGCTTTCAGGAATCGGCCCCCAAATATTTGGAAGCTGATGGGCATCTAGAGAATGTAGAAGGAGTGATTTCTCTCCTTTACACAGCTGCTAGTACTACAGAGAAAACACTGTTGTTTAGTATTTCATACCTTATACATAAAGTGTGTCTCATGGTTCTGATTTTATGCATAAAAAAATGAAAATTTCATGCAGCTGCTTCTCAATTACGCATCTGGTTATTGTTCTGCAGCTGCAAAACTGCCTTGAAGAACCATAAAATATGGTGTGACAAGAGTGCAATAAATACCAGCAGTCATCTTGTATCCTCCTTGTAAAACTTTGCATTTTTTACCACCCGATAAAATTCCTCAATCAAGAACTATAACTTCTGTTGCTTCCTTCTTTTATGAACAAGAACCCAGTAGTGTACTTAACACAACTGAAATTTGCAAATGCCCACACTCTGTGGCACACATTATGTTTTGAATTCAGTACCCCATTTCTAGAGTATTTTTGACTTTGTGTTTTACTTTCAAGCAGCTATTTTGGTAACTTGATCAGAAATCCAACACAGAGAACAATAAGTCAGCTCAACATTAGTGTCAAACATTTGAAATGAGATTTTGATTTGTTAGCCCCCAAGCCATTACTCATATTACTATAAATCTATTGAATATGAAGACATTTGGTGACAAAGAATGGTTATAAAATATCCAACTAATGTAAGCAGTCTCAAGCTTGCATTTACTGACTCACACTCAGCATGTAATTCTCTAACAAAGCGAACAGATAAGAAAAACAAAACAATTTGTTTTTCATAACAATGCATTTCAAATTAACTATTTCTGTAATTCCTCTGGAGACAGAGGGTCCTGCAAAGAATTTCCATATCTAAAATATTAAAAAAGCCACAATTTTAAAGTTAACTTGAAACAGAAAGGTTCAACTCGAAACAAAGCAATACCCAGTGGTGAGCTTTGACAAAATCTATCATTAACTTTCTTTGAAAAAGAATAAAGCTCAAACTCCCAGTTAAAGAAGCTGGAAGTTTCTCTAGCCGTGTTTTCTGGCATGCAACACATGTGGCTGCTACCAACAAATGCATGTGTGGTTCCACAGCTGCCTGCTTTCCCCAGAAAACACAGAGCTGCCAAGGCTGTATCTGGAAAAGCATTGCTGAGCTGCAGGGCTGGAATGACAAAAGCAGGAAAGCAAAGGCAGAGCCCTTGCAGGGTGTACCAAGGATGCTGCACTGCTTAACTACTGCTGCACAGAAAAGTTTGTCACTTCTGTGCCATCTCTGTGAAGCAGTTTCTCAGCATGAGACACGCAGGGAGGAGGGAAGCAAAGGAGCACGAGCAGGATTAGGAGACTCAAACCCAACCAAGCCAGGCACTCAGAGGAGAAAGCAGCACAACTCCAGGGCTCCTGTCCAGGGGAAAAGTCCTGTAGCACCAACAGCCACTGAATGTGAATCCTCAAATGAAATCCTAATCCCACCTTGGCTGCGCCTTGTACAGCTTCCAAGACCCAAAAAGCAATGTGTGAGGAAATGAAGAATGTCCATAAAAAGTACTATGCACTGGTGCTTTACTCCTTTACTCCTTTGTTCTGCAGCTGTTTCACAGCAAATTCCCCAGGACTTTCTAACAAACTCCCTAGTGCAGCACATTTGGTGAACAAAACCCTGAACCACCTTTCCTAGCTCCTGTGATTTTCCATGACTGATCCTTTTCATGCGGCAGGTGAGGTAAATAAATTGGTGCACTGACATATTGATTACCAAACCCCCTACAAAGAATTATTTTAACTGCAGCAAACAACATGTTGCCTTCATAATTTTTACTCTACTTTATTATTTTCATCATTTTCAGACACAAGTGAGAATCATAAAGTTGTTTGCACAACCATGGTTTTGAGGATTTTTTCCAAAAATCAAATCAGTCCAACATGGACAAATGTAGGAAAAAAAAAAAAACTATTGCTTGCAATATTATTTGATAGTATTTCAATATTAATTAAACCATGGTTAGTAATCAATATTTGTCTTCTGGTCATACACAGAAACATTACTTTCTATCACTGCCAAGTCAAGCAAATGTGGGTCTGAGCAAAGCACTTCAGCAAACAAAAAACCAGTAGGCACACAAATGGCTTTTAGCAGTACAGAACTGCTAAATATGTGCTCTAACTATGCTAAATAGGGTAATAACAAAAAAGGAAAAAAAAGGAAGAGGATTTTCTCAATCAGAACTCATAAGGTAGGAGAAGGGCTGAGAAGAAATGAGCAAGTGGGCACAGGGAGGAGAGGGCTCTAAGAAATAACAGGGAACTGAACAAGGGACAGAAAGAGACTCAAACCACACACACTGACATACTTTGTGGAGCCTTGAATTGATGCATTCAAGGAATGCCTATGAAGACTGCAAATAATGGAGTATTAACAAGTATTTTCTATCACTGAGAAGTGGCTGGAAAATGCAAATCTATTTTAATCTCAGATTTCATCCCTCTTACAAGGCAAAATCCATTAAGTGGAACAGAGAAATACTCATGTTCAGTAACACTGAACGTGGTCCAAAGTCAGCTCATCCACCACCAGTTTTCTATTAAATTTAAAAGATTGTTTTCTAAATACTTACCCATCTGAGAATAGGATCATATTAGTCAATAACTTACAGCATTATTTTGCCTGAAAGAACAGCTTCAGAAAGCTATAATTTAAGTCTAAGGAACTTTAATAAAAGCTGTCAGAGAAAATAAGAGGACTTGTGGGAGAGCTGTTCCTCACCAACGAGCAAGTTCTCTGTGTACAGTTCCCTGGAATGCTATTGCAACAACACATGATTTTTTCAACTTATGCAGAAAAGGATAACCTGAGTGGCTTTAAAAAATAACTAGTTATAACCAGGAAATACACAAGGGTTTTTGAGAAATAACTCATTATGCACAGGTGAAAAATTATTATTCACAGTGAAGCATAGAATGGAAAGAAATACAGAAATCATAGAAATGCTGAAAGAAACAATTCTGCTACCAATCCTGATGGACAGAAACAGAGAGGAAATTAAATCACATAAGCAACCCCATGAGGACAGTAAAAAAAAAAAAATCAGCTAAGTAGCCAAGTTTCTCAAATAAAACTTCATACAGAGGGCACCTCTGTACAGGATACTCATAGAAAAGCTCTTCCTGGTATAACAAAAAAGGACCTAAATTCACATTTCAAATATCCTCAGAAACATCCTTCAAGGATGTTTTTAATTTTCCCAGCATAAAAGGTTAGATTAAATGCAGACAGCATTATCACAAACAAATTCTTCATGATCTACACATAAAGGCCTAAAGGTCAATTTTTGATCCCTTCTAAACATAAATTGCTTTCAAGTGGTTTTCACAACTAGTATTAAAGAGGTGAATTTTCAGATAAGGGATCTAAAACAGCATCTAAAAATGCAGCCTTCCCTTTAAATTAAAAAGCCATGGGAAGAAAAAAAAACTCGAGGAGTTGAGATAGGAAGGAGACTGGTGCTCACATGACCAAGAACTCTTTCAGTATTCTAAAAAATGGTGAATAATAGGTGACAGGTAAATGACCTCATGAAAAGATGCTTCAATAAACCCTTTCTGTTCTTTATAAAATACATGTTTACCTCTCCAGCCTGATATAAAAAACATGCCTTCAGTCCACAGCTGAATTTTATAAGTTCCCTCATGCATAAGCAATAGAAATAGGACATGCAGAGGCCATATTTTGGTTGTTTTTTTTTTTTTTTCCGAAGAAGAGTGAATAAAAACCTTGCACTCAATTGAACTGCATTTCTTTGTGATAGAGTGTGAACACTGCACCTGACTGATTCCTAAATGTAATGAAACACTCTAAGTGGCAACAGGCAGCATACTATTGCTTTTGTTAAAATCCAGAAAAAGAAACACATGCCAAGCTCCCGGCATCGATTTAGGACTGTCAGCAGTGCCAGCCACCTCCAAGTTCTCTACTGATTCAAAGAGGCAAATGACAGTGCACAGCAAGCCCTTCCAGCATAATTACAGCCCCTCTCAGCTCTGCCCACCTCCTAGTTGGAAATGATGGGCCCCTTAACAACTTCTCCATCAGGTAGAGCACAAAGAGCAGAGCACGAGGCTCAGGGGCTTGTGCTGGAGGAGCCCAGAGCCAATGATGCCCTGAAATGATGGCAGTGAAATTGCAGGCAGTGGCAATGCACACACAGCACATATAAAGATTATTTCCTTAGGTATTGGTGCTACAGCACCAGGAAAAAACACAGTAAGTAAGGAAATGCCTTTTCTGCTACACAAGCCTCAAATAAAGTGAGAATTTGATCAGAAGACTTGTGAGTTAATATAAAAACAGCCACATGAGCTATTTCAGACAAAACCTTGGCTCCCAAGTTTGTTTTGTTGTTTGTTTTTTGGTTTTGGGTTTTTTTTTTTTTGGTTTTTTTTTTTTTTTTTTGCTATGAAATAGTTGCACTGGAATTGTAAGAACTTGTTTACAAATTAAATTTCTTCAGAGAGCAGATCAAGCAACACCATACTGTGTGGAAAAACAGGACAATGTCCTTCTACCCTCTCCTGAAACCCAAGGAATCTTAACACAAACCAGGAAACTACTGTGACTGAATTTCTTGGCACTCTGTAAATATTGGCTTCTCTACAAAAGTTACACCTGAAAATTGCTTAGCACGTAGAAGGCAGTGAATTCCTTGGGGCTTAATTCTGTATTCTTTATTGTGTACAACTTCTTTTGAAGCCAATATTAGTGATGTCATATTAATTTTCCTTACATCTGCCATTCTTATCTTAGAAGGAGGAAAAAAAAAATCAATCCTTTAGTTCCATTAAAAATTCCTTGTAGACTGCCTTTTGTGCAGTTGGTAAGTTTTGAAAGTATCTGAGAACATTAACATTCAGCATACATATTAATAAAAATAGAGAGAAACAGAGGAAATGAGCAAAGTGTAACAAAACTGCTGATACTGGATAAAGGCAAACCCTTTCAAGAAGACATGCATTAACACCTTCCTGACAAGTGAAGACAGCAGCAAAAATCATCTATTCTCATCTCTTTCCATTGCATCAACAGGAAATCCAACAATAGCAAAACTGGTGAGCACAGGCCCTGCAGCAGTAGACAGTTCTGTCAAGCACAAAATAGTTGGTGAAATTGTGAAATTAAATTGTGAATTCCAGACTTTATGCAGATTTCCATTTCCACAGAAATTCCTGTCCCCTTATCTGTACCCCTTTATCACACACAGACCCATGTGAGTGATGTAATGCTGTAAGATTATAAAGGAAAATTCTTGCTTCTCCTGTATTCTTGAGGGCTGTAGAAAGAATTTCCTTTCACAAGAAAAATACTGAACCTTTTACTTTCAAGTTTTGAGAACTTTATCCTATTTTTATCTTTAAAATATGTTGACAAGCACCTTTTCTTGTTTGAAGAAGCTAAAGTGAAGGACAGCTGCAGTGGCACACAGGACCTAAAACACATTTTTGAGCAGGACTTGGCAGAGGAGGTTGGCCTCTCCCCATATATTTTTACTGCAGAATGCCTGTCTAAAAACAACATCCCCAGACTGCCTTCACTGGTTATTTTATATTATTTTGTGCCTCGTCAACTTTTCCCATATCTTTTTCCTTTGTGTGGTTGCATATCTAGATTCAAATTGTGCAGATAAACCTGAGGGACAGAGACAATATATTAACCTGAGGGATCATAAAGAACAAAAACCTGGCAAAATCTTGGAACAACAAAGACCACAGTAGCAAAACTGATGTTCTGGAGTCTTAGTTTTCAAAGTGCATGTTAGAAGTACAAGGACAGCACCCCACCAGAATGATAACGACGACGTTGTTAATTATTAAGTGGATCAATGGAGTGTCAGTCATTCCAACATGAAATAGATTCCACACCATAAACCACAATTCTTTCATGCTCAGTAGTGCACCATGGCTCAATGCAACTACATCAAATGAAGAAAGGTGCCACTAACTTCCACTTTCTGAAGTGCTAACAAGCCCACACAATTAAAGTAAAATTTACCTGACGTGAGCAAACGTTTTTTGGTTCTGGATTTTTCTTTTGGTTATTTAAACACTGTTTGTTTGTTTGTTTTTAATAGACAGATATTTCTGTGATTTGTAAAGCAAGAAAGCTACAGAGGTTATTTAAAAAAAAACTTAGCATCATAAAACAGAGGAGGTTCACTGCCTTTAATGGAGTAATTTATATCTCCAAGTAGTCACAGAGATCAAGAAGAGCAGTAGTTATGGGACAGGCCAATCCATTTATGAGTTCAATCATGAAGAGGAGAGTTTATGTGCTGTAAGACTGGTGATAAACCTGCCACAGCTTCAGTTAGCATTCCTTGATTTTCTCAGACATCCAGACATGAGGAAACATTCCAATTTTATGTGCTTTGCTTTATGTCTGACCTTTCCATTTTGTATTTCTAAATGACCATAACACTTGCATCTAATTTTTTGTTTCAGATAAATTTTCAAATATAGTGATTGTCATAAGAAGGTTTTGATCACTGAAAAATGTATCACCTTAACGAAGTTCTAGAGACTGAACAAGCCATTATGGTAATGCTACTCAGCTACTTGAGCCCTGATGAGATCTTGGATATGAGTAAATTGTGTTAATTCACCTTCCAGTGTGCAAAATTGAAATGCATTTAACTAAGTGGCCTGTGCATTATGTAAAGCATAAACCAAAAAACCTTACTGTTACTACACAATTAGACTACAATAATGTCTGGCCTCTGGCATTTTGATGTTGCATATATTAACAAAAGCTAAATGAAAAGAGGAAAACTGTACAACTTTAGAAAGTAGGAAAATTATTTCAGCTAGAACAGATTGACAAAGTACTTCAACACTTTCTTTTTGAGAGAAAAGCTATTACATAAATTCATTTCTGACCCCATTACCATCTTTTGTTCACCACACCAGAATGAGGATGTTGTCAGAGAAACAAAATAAAGCTCCAGAAGCAGGGTCTTTTCTTCAAGCCACTGTCACATCCTTTTGTGATGGTAACTCAACTCACCTTTTCTATTTCTTCATCTGGACACACACATTAATAAGTATCTTTTAAAATGGAGAGGCCACAACCTTTTCCTTCCTTTGCTTTTTAATAGAGTGAATTTTTGTTTGAAAACAGCTTTTTACACAAGTTCATTTATTTCAGATCCTTAAATTACATCAAGTATAAAAAAAAGAAAATTTCCTCAGCAACTATTCATGACATTCTGAATTATTATAAGGTTAATTAAAGAATTCACATTACATGCTGCATGCAAAACATTTGAGAAATAAAGTTCTAAATGTTGCCACTATAAACTTGTTCCTATGTAAAATTAGCCTATATTTATGGTCTGGATGAAATATCAAAGCTTTTCAGTAAGCATGAATTTAAAGACTGTTTAAACTTACTAGAAAACAATTTGTTTCCCAGATTGCTACCCAGTGAAGCAGAGTCCTCCCATTATCAGTCAACTTACTCAGTCTCTGAGCAGCCTCCAGGGCATCATTTGCAGAATCAGCTACAAAGAATCTCTGAACTGTAACCCCATGGTCTGCCATTATTTTTTTGCTTTGGTACTCCTGCAAGTTCAGCCATCGTCTGGGGGTTAATTGAACAGTCTAGAAAAAACAAGAGGGGAAAATAACATAATGCTCATTAAGAACAGTTCATGAGACAGCCCACTGAGCTCTTCCACCTTTTGGTTACCTCAAACCAGCAGTTAAACAATACCCAGAGAAAAGGTAAAATACCTATTGATTTACCTAAGTGCCTTTTCGTAACATTTGTGCATCCCAAGCACTCTGAAAGCTACAGATATTTTTTAAAAGCTGCACAAGGCTCACTTGGCCAGACAATATGTCTTGCATTTAATATCAAGGCAAATTTGGCTTGAACTCCAAAGTCTATTTATGTTTTCACATTATCCTCTCCTATAAAAATAGTAACAGACTCTCACATTAAAACAAATTCAGTTTCATGTTAAATATCCTTATTAAACAACATTTCATCTAATTCCTCCCTATAAAATTATTTCCACTGATTCTGTGTGTTTGTTGAAGCACATCTGAGGAGAAAAACAACTGACATGGAATTAGCATTATTCTGTAAGAAACTACACATTAATACATGCATTTTCAGTGGTCTGCTATCTCTGCTTTGCTTGTTGTGCTTCTAAGCAGGTTCTGTTGAGGACACCAGCACAGCCACATCAGCCATGCCAGGCCAACAACAGCTGGAGAATAATTCCCTCCTCTCTCCCAACATGCCACTTTAGATGCCCCTTGGGAATATAAATATATCTACACCCCATGGGTACAAAGATACGGCAACCTTACACACACAAAGATACCCCATTTGCTTGTCCTGGCAGGAAACCTTGAGACACTACAGAAGTCACAGGATCTTTACTGAAAGGTTTTCAGAAAGGACACAATCCCCACACAGGACAAATTGTTCCAAACAAAAGCAATAATTAAGGAGCTGGAGCTGACTCCTGGCAGTGGTATAATGGCAAAGGTGGAGCTGGCTCCTGGCAGTGGTATAATCCCATTCTGTGCCAGCCAAAGATGCTGTTCCCCCATGGACAGACAAACTGCCGTCCTCCTGGCAGCCAGCCACAATCAGTTCCTGGTTTCTCCTGAAGTAAGGAACACAGCATGCAAGCCAGTGCTATGCATTCAGAAATGTTGGGCAAAGAAGATTATTTACTGTACTAATATTTTCATCTCTAATAGCACCATAAAAAAATTATTAACCTAATGCAACTTTATACTGAAAGCAAAAACCCCTCCATGCTAAAGACTTTCAACAACACACCCTCTCACAATACTCAAGGTTTACAGGCTGAGTCGTCTCAAAAGCAAACTCCCATCTGTTCTATTCTCTTTGAAACACAGCACACAAGATTGAGGCATGAAGAAAACACAAACCCATCTTTTACAGTATATGACTGCATGTTTTCTGTAAAAGTGACTCCCACTGAACTTAAACAGTTATAAATAGCTCAGGATGACATTTTAAATCTTTTTATGCATAACCTGATTAACATATTTTAGAGGAACAAAATGGCATTGTCAGTTTGCTCTATGGCTATCTCTAATTCTACACATCATCCAGACACCTCATATGATTTATATTCCCCCATGCTATTCACAGAGGATATCTTATTACAGTTATGCAATACTTCAAATGTAGGGTCAAAATTTAAAGTCTCTTTCATAACTGTTGACATTTAATTTGTTTTCCTATTATGAATTCTCTGGTAAGCTCTAACAATTATCACTTCAAGATCATTTCCACAAAGGGATTAACACTAGAGGCCAGGAGGGACCCTTTTGGTTTATCTAAAAATTTCTACAGGGCAGTAATACAGCTAATAAAATTTTGGTCACCGGTTTTATAATTTAAGACCAAGTCTTCAAAAGAGCTTTTATTCATAACTTAGAACAATAGATCAGTTTCACATGTAGCTATTACAAAGCTGATCTAAATCAAATAAATAAGAATGAAAATATTAAAAAAAATTCTTTCTAGGGAAGACTTTTGTGGCTGCTGCTTGATGGGAACTGCAGTGACCTCTACTCCCAAACCCCCTCTCAGCTCCTCACAGGTGCTTTTGGGACACAACAGCTTTACAACTCACAAATATAACTCAAAATCTCCCACAGAGATACTCCACTGATGAGATGCTAAAAATCTTATTTCATATGCTTAAGGTGCAGACATACATAAGCATAGGGACACATGTTCTCTTGTAAAAACTGGACAATTAATATTAAGATATTATGACAATATTTCTTTCCTAAATTATGAACCAGACCAGTCTGAGGAACACAGAAAGGAAGTAAGAGAATAATTCCTTTGAAAAGGGTTCAAAGCAGTCTTGAGGGTGATGAGGCAAAGATCTACTCAGCAAAGCCCACAAACTCCAGGTGAGTGAGCATACTTTTTTCCCCCTGCTATATTACATAATTCTAAGAGAGATCACCTTACTGAGTGCCAGCTGAGGACTTTCAATCAAGTCTTTGCACAAAAGAGAAACTCCTATTTGTGAATGAACTGCTTGATAAAATTAATAAGTATCTGAAGTCTGTACCTGAAGCTCTGAAGAGCAAGGAACATGAAAAACTTGCTTTCAAGCACTTGCAGGATACACATCATATGTCACGAGGACAGCAGGAAAACTAAAGCAGTTACAAGAGATGAAATAAAGCACAAGCTTTGAATCTGTAAAGGTGACTGCTCTTTCAAGACCATCCTGAAAAATCAAAGCAGCTGTGGACACGCATTTTAGGGTGAAGACAAAAAAAAAAGTGACCACGAAATCTCAGAAACATGAGTAAACAGATGCTTCTTTGAACCAATTTCCACTCCAAGATGTTTTGGTTGCAATAAATCTGTATCTGAATTTATACAAGAATCTTGAATCCCTACCCTCCAATTACATTTATACCAAGCATTCTCAAAAATTTCAGATGGGCTTCCAATGGCCTAAATTCTTGGGTATCATAAACTTTTATGCATTCTACACATAAATCCACACGTGAGACTGAGTAAGAGTGCTAATGCACAAAGGTACAGCCTCAAAACCCTAGGGAAGAGCCAGGTTCTCTCTAGGTTTGAGAGAAAGCTATTTCCCATAGACAGTCCTCTACAGGCAGCCATAATCCAACCCTTCCCCCTGAAAATTACTAGAAAGAGACTTTAATCCGGCACAGGACACAACTCATGCCTTTGTTTTATTTATTTTCCCATTTTACAGCTGTTTCATTGCTTGCAGCAGCATCAAACAGCACTGTAGGATTTTCCAATTCAGTTCCAGCTCTCAACAAAGACAGACCCAAGAACTGGATGGTAAATCAGCATCAGAAAAATAATCTCAATCTGAAAAAGGGAATGGGGGGAGCAACTAAAAGAGAACCTAAATCACAGGAAAGCAGAGTTTAGTTTTTAGAAATTTCTGTTCATAATTGATTCTCATCACCTGTTATTCCCAGCTTATCCCTGCTTGAATATTTTTATCTCCTCCCCCCACACATTAGTCAGAAAACACTATCAGAAAACACCAGAGATCTCTCAGATTTTTCCATGAAGCTCAGTCCTAGCTGACACCCAGCATGTTCCAGAAGTTCAAGATGTATCTGTGTTTCATCTGTCTCTTTATTGCAAAGTTGGGCTGGAGTACAAGGAGTAGATCCTGTCCCAGCAGCCTGTGAAGAAGAGACTGGAAACTGTGTGTGGATTTTAGCAAACCCTGACTCCCTGGGCGACATCTCATCTTTCATCTTCATAAGATGACAGACAAAGAACCAGAAAATTTTCCACTGGTGGCATTTTTCTGTTATCCTTTCATATGGGAACTTTGTGTTGTGTATTGATGTACACATTGAAGATGCAGAGTGGCTCTTATCTGAGATTCAGATCTGCCTGGTAAATCAAAAGGTGTTGTTTATTTTTAAACCACAAATAAGGTTTAAGAATAAATCAGTTTGTAACACTAAGAAAACATTACTAGCAGTATACAGAAAATAAAATGTTATTTAAAATAATAAAGCTTTAAAGAGGAATTAAATTCATCCTAATAAGATATTTCTTAAGATTAAATTTAGAATGTAAGTGCTTATCAGAGAGATTAATAACTTAAATAGGGCTCTTTTACAACCCATAACATTTCCTGAGAGCCTGAAAACAACATCAAAAATCCCAAAACTCAAGTAAGTGGAACAAAAAGCCTCAACTGAGCAGTAACATGCTCAATGAGATGAAGTGAGATAAAGGCAGAATTATTTAATCAAGTACAAATTCAAAGCAGATTTTACCCTGCTGGCTAGAACTATTTGGCATTTTCCAAAAGTACAAAGTATTGGTTGGGTTTCACCTCTCATCTCCCTTCCCTTCTCCAATCTCCAAGATTTTTGTTACCAGTCAGAATGAAGACCAAAAGTATATGGAGTGAGGAGGATTTAGAACACTCCTGTTACTGAGAATTGTGTATTTTGTTCTGAACAAGTTTTCTGTTCAAACTTCGTTCTTTATATAAGCAGAGACCATATTTGGTCCCAGAGCATGATTAAATGAGTGGCACACACATCAAGAAATCAAATATTTCTTTTTGATCATCTTAACAAGGTCAGGTGTGGCAGAATTGTATCTGTGGTGTATTGACTACTGCTAGAGAAAAATTGATTCTTCATATAACCTGCATAACCTCTTATTTACCACCTTTTTGTTTGTTTGTTTTTTTTTTTTATAAAATGCTAAAGGCTCTGCACAAATAATATATTTGGAGAGCAGTTGTATTATTCTTCCACTATTCCATTTGCCAATTCTTTAGCTGCCACATGACAAGAAAAAAAATTTATTATTTAAATAACAAGGGCTAAATAACTAGCAACTTAGTTAAACCAGAGTGGAACTACATTTTCTAGCAGAAATTTGCTTCAATATAAACAAAAAAAAACCCAAAACTAAAAAATCAAAACTAAAAAACCAACCACACGCCCTCCCAACAAAAACCCCAAACAGATTCAGAAAACGCTGCAGCAGAGACATCATTGTGATAGATTCAGCATTAACTACTCTGATGTACTTCTTTCAGATGACCCAGGAGGTATCTTTTGAGTGCTTGCTTTTGGCAAAAAGAAAACACACACACATAAAACCAGGAGAAACTGTCTTAACACGTTTATCAAGAAGTTTGCAAGTTGCATGTTAACTACTTCAGCAAAACTCTGCTCGAAAATAAATGTTCCATATAAGCACAAAACAGGAGCAGCATCAGTAAACCCAAACTCCATCAGATTATATCATTGATTATTTCTTACCTGAACCAATATGTTCAGGATAAGGTTTTCTCATTCTTTAGACTCCCTGGTAAAATATCCAAGGCCGACTTTTTAAAATGGAATAGAAAGAATCACTTAAGTCTGTTCTTTAACAAGTATATGGAGAAGTGTTAAAAAGAATAACTGAAAGGTCAAGTCTGACAAACAACTGAAGATTCCAATTATACCCTCTATTACAACTGAGTCCTCTTGGTCTTAAAAAGATCAAGTTTTAAAAAATTTAGTGCCATTTCATACTTAATTCCACATGAAACTACCTTGGCTAACCATTCACAACTAAGTATTTCACCTTATCAAGCCCACTGTTCACGTGTAGATCATTTCCCTAAAAAAAAAGCCCTAAGCGTAAATGCTTATTTTCTCTTGGTAAGACTCTACTTTTGTAAAATGCCAAATGATTCTAGCTTGGGGAAGAGAAACCAGTGTTAATCAACACTATTAAAGAAAACAAAACCACCACTAAGCAAATTTCTAGGATAATTGAACATCCCTTGACACACCTATATAATTTGAGCAGCTCTACCATTTTCATTAGTGCAGCTTAATGCATTTTATTGCATGACTGTTAAAAGGAAGACACACTTTAACATCCAACATTCCCTTTTCATTCAGAGTATTAATGGAAGCCAATATTAATATCACAAAACAAAGATGGACTTCTTAAAAGTACCTGGCAGTAAAGCTGGTCAAATAAATGCCCACTTTTTTCTTCCCCCTCTGTTGCTCCACTGAAGCCAAGAAGCTGTAACTGCGCTCACAGATCCTGTGCCAGTATGAAACAGCTCTAGCAACACAAATTAGCTCTGCATGAATGCAAATTATATGTCAAACATATAAAGTATCAGGTTTTATAAACTTGGACTTTAGGTTACATTGGAAATAACTCAATTGGGAGGAAAAACCATTGTGTTTTTGAGGAGATGAGATGTATTCTGTATCTGAAATTAAAAGGAGATGTATTTTGTGTATGCGATCAAAAATAAATGTATGTCACCAAAAAAAAAAAAATCTATTTGCTTAGCCAACACATTCTACAGCATTCCAGTTGATTCAGTTTGTGCACTCTGACCTGTAATACAATTCCAAGCACATATGAAGGAAAGCAGATACACAAAGACGACAGTAATGAAAGAGCAGACCATTCATCAATATGAGGCATAAACCTTTATTACATTTATTGACATACAGTCTCTGTAATTGACAAAGATGTAGAAGTTTCTCTCAAAAAGAAACCATCAGAAATAAACCAAACTGAATACCCTCATATAAACCACTGCAGGTATAGACACATTTTATTAGGTCATGCACTTAAAATAGACCACATAGGCCACTGAAAACAAACTAAAGCACTTATTTCAAGTTTGCTGGCAGTGCTCACAAAATGAGCAAGTTTACTCAACAAGAAACAAAAATTTAGCAAAATGGCACCACACTGAACAGAAGTTTATCACAAATGTAAGTCACAAAAAGCAAAAATATGCTCTGTAGGAAAGCAAGTCTTTGCAAGCACAAAAGAAAACGGAAAGAGTCGTGGTAAGGCTGATGGGCTGTGAGCCACAGCACACATCCCCTTCTCTCCAGAGACGGCCAACGCTGCAAACCTGGGGGCACGTTATGGAAAACAACACAGAAAATGCCCTTCCCAACTAGTGTCCTGTTGGCTGCCACAAACCAGCAATTTTCATCTTCCAAAGCAGGAGCTGGCATCCAGGCCATCCTATTTAAAAGGCACAGAGGAAACTGTCTTCCACCAACATCCCAAATTGCCCACTTTAGCTGGGATGCCATATGGCAGCGAGGTGCCTCTGGTACCAGTAGGGTCCAGCAGCCTCATCCAGCACTGAGCATTATGATCAAAGCCTCAATCCAGACCTCTGTGATGTGTTTATCAGGGATAAAATTGATTCTGGGAGCTAGCTTAGGAAGAAGTTTTGAATATTTCCCTGACAAAAAGTTTCCTTACTTCTGTTAACAGCACTCAGGAACTGCTGATTTTTTAGTCTGTATTAAAGCACTATGAGCAGACCAGGCCTTAAACAAGAGCATTTGGGTTTAAAATCTACAGGTACAGCTGAAGACCTTTTAATGTTCCATTACTTATTCCTACAAATGGGAATTCATTTTAACTGACTTAAAATCAACATACAAACTCTAGTTAATAGCTATAGGCCTTTTAGTTCCATATTTTATTCCTGAAAATATAGCACACAAAATATCTTGAGCAGTAAAATATACAGAAAATAAAATAAATAAATAAATAAAAAACCAACCAACTATCACATTTCCCAGTTTTCTGAAGGCTAAGGCATTATGATCAATAAACTGCAGGGGCAATTTACTGTTTCATACCAATGAACCATATACTCACTTTTCAGAACAAGTGAGATCTGTCCATGCAACAAAGGTTTATGAAACCTAACTTCAAATAAAATAAAAAACACACATGAAGTATGGCCCTACATATTTGTTTAGTAAAGCTGGACTGCCTGTTCTGGTGGATAATCACTACTATTCCTAACATCTGCGACTCTTTGAAACAAGATGTCTGTGTTAAATAACTAAATGGTTCTCTTCATATACTCAAAAAATAAAGAAAAATTAAATGGGGGCTTGTTTATTAAAGAAGCTCACAGTTACTATAATTATTAGGACTGCTATTGTTAAATTGTTTAAAAAATTGGACTCAAACGGTTGAGAGGGTGGCCAAGAGCTTGGAAAGCACACATTTGAAGTATTTCAAGTTTAAAAACTTCAGAGGAGTGAAACAGGCCAGAGCTTTCAGAAGCTCTCATACTGAAAATGAGACTGCACTGCCTGCTGCACAGCAAGCCTGGGGAGGACACTCTGAAACTGCCTGCTAAGAGCACTCCCCCTTCCAAAGCAAACAATCACATTCACTGCAATTCACTGTCCAGAAGAGTAACACCCAGAAGAACTCCAGAAATCTAGTTTGAAACAATCACTGGACTTTTTTTATTACTACATTAGGTGTTTGTATCACAATTTAGTTCTAGTCAGTGCAATCAAAATAAGTGCTTAGTTAAATCTGCCTCTGAAAACTTTCCCACAGTTCAAGGAAAAGACAATTTCTCTTGCCACACATTGCAAGATTCTTTTTAAGACGAGCCACTGCAAACCAGAGACAAGAAGGCAGGAATCACAGTGCAACACAGCAGGAAAAAAAAAAAAAAAGATGGTGCCAAACATGAAAAAAACAAAGAGAAGAGCTTTGATAACCTAGTAACATGCCAATTTTAGAGAAGGAAGCTATTTTAACTGGAAAGCTAAAGAAGGTATATTTAGGGATCTCATCCTTTTTAGCTAAGAGAAACTACTTTTCTCCCATCACCAGGCAGCAGTGATTATTCTAATACAACCTAATAAAGCAAGGATATCAACCACAGATTACCTACCTGTAGGTAACAAAGCACACAAAACTAATTGATGCCAGTTGACATCACTCATCTCCTGAGAAACAGGCAGTCACCAACTACTAACAGAACAATAATTTGTTTGTTTAATGAATATGCTAATTTACTGAACTCTCATTAGACAGATACACAGGCAATATTGATGAGTTCCATCAGGCATTATAAAATACGGCTGAATTATTTCAAAACAAATTAAAGCAGAAAATATTGTACACTATTTAATGGAATAATAAAAGCCTGGTAGCTAGCAAATCCTCTGGGTGAGCTCTCTGAAAAAGGCACAAGTTCTCAGAAGGGCAAGGACCTAAATACCTACTGCTTCTGATGCCTTGTTGAGACTGTATAAAAACAGAGGCCAGACAAAATTAAGGGAATAAAAGCTGTTATATTTATTGAAGGGCCTTCAAGTACATTTAGGGCAGACAAAGCCCCCCAGGGGCTACACCCAAAAATGGATGATGGGTCATGGGTTTTCATACTTTTATAAATTGGGTCCATTTGCATATTGGGGGTTAATCTTCCAGTTACAGCTTCAGGCAATGAAGGCATTTACCCCAAGTCTGCTCCCTCCAACTCATTTTTGTTTCCATCTCTCAGGGCCTGAGGCAGTGAGGTATCCTCGATTCCCAGGCCTAGAGAGGAATTTTTGTGTCTGACCAAAATGGGGGAACAGCACTAGCACTGTGTACGGAGTCAAAAGTTATACACTAAAGAATTACAGGACTCCAAATATATGAAAAATATAAAATCTGAAATCCTAAGGCATCACTGCAGCTGGGAATTCACCCCCAGGGATTTGGGTGCTCCTGGACACAGGTGAGAGACTGGGCCCATTGGTGTGCAGTGCCAGAGCTCTACAAAGCCCTGCACAGGCACGTGCTGAACCGGGACAGAAACGGTCCAGGGGATGCACTGAGCGCCCAGGACTCCCAGCAGGGACACTGCAAACATTGCATTTTCCACACAACCACCTGCAGTACCTCTGTTACTGACAAATCCTAATCATCTGCAGATTTAGTGCAATGCAACACGGCCCTGGAAACAAAAGCAGTGATTAAATTTTCAATTCGTAGTTCATTTCGCTTGCGCTGGGGCTGCATCTAGTTTCTCTTCTTCTCTCTTAATAATTTTAAGTTCCTAAATTAAGAAGGAAATAGAAATTTGTTTTTCACTCAAGAAAGGAATCACTACAAGCAATATCTGTCAATTTGTAATCGTTTATTCATACACAATTTAAATGAGAAACAATATTAAGTTCTCCTTTGAATTCAAGTTTTACCAAAGGAGTTTTATTTCAATAATACCACAGAAATGAACAGAAATTTCTATCAAATAAACACATATAAAATATCCTCTACATGATATAAGCCACATTTCTGCTTTTTAAGAAGAAAATAAAAAGTCAGACACAAGGGACTGCAGCAGGGAGCACTTTTAGGCAGAGTAGGAAGGTCTGACATTTTTGTGTAATACAGGACAGTTCAAAGCACCAAGATCCTGCAGAAACCAATTATAAAAAGAACAGTTTCAGCCTCAACCTGAACAGCCTACCCAGAATGTTAAAATTAACCTGGGAAAGTGAACGATTTAACTAAAGAAATAAGCCTACTGGATTTGACCCCAAAGTCAAGTCATGAATCAAACTCCCTCACTCTCCCCCAATTTGCTCACTGAAGTGGGAGAACCTTCCCAAAACTCGCTCACAAGCTGAACTGCCAACTTTCCAAGGTAAGAGAATCTAAAAATATGTGGCTCTACTAGTTTCATCACATTAAAATTAAAATGCCACCATTACTGGAGGGGTTTAAACATTTAATTCACTACCCACTACCTCAAAATTAATTCATTAATAAATATATGAAACATTCATGAGGATTTACCTTTTCCACTGTTAAAACAATGTTCTCTTCCACTAAAAGATATATTAAACTGCAATGACATATTAATCAATATTTATTAGGAAACATATAATGATACTTCAACATGCCTCTTTATTTTTGACTCGGTGCTTTCTTTCCTCTCTCAATGGTGGAATCCCTCAGCTGGGAAAGAGGAACATCAGGAGTGTGCCCATCAGTTCTGAAGTAGCTGGATGCTGGTGAGGCTTTCTTTGCTTTATTTATCTCTTTCATTAAAGCCCACCTTCTAAATCTTTCCACAGTGGCTCTACCAGCAAACAGTAAAATTTTGCTGTGCTTTAGCAATGTCACAGAAATAGAAGAGGATTTCAGAAGACAGCCCCCATCTCTTTCACAATTCTGAAACTTAGATTACAAAACCATATAGATTGGATTAAAAAAATACAGAACAGTATCTATTCACAAACCTTTCCCTTTAAACAAAACCACAGCAATATGCACATAAAAACCACAAAGGTTTAGAAATATCTTGGTTGTGTCTTGGATATTTCACAGTATTGCAGATGAAATGGTAAGGATAGTAAATGTACTCAGGGTGGAAGTGGGACTGAAAATCCTGACTGCCTTCTTAACAAAATGTAATGACTCCCTTACCAGTTCTCCTGAATGTTCCTGCTCACCGTCTACTGCAAGAAATCCTTTCACTTCAGGGATTTCTGAATGTTCTTTTGACTTGATCTTGTACTCCTCCTGGTCCTGCTATTATCAGCCTGATTGCAAACTGATTGATGCCAGGCTTTACCTGTGCCCTGTCCTGACATGATGGAGCGTGGTGTGATGTTCTTCCACTGCAGGGCTCAGTCGGGTCATCAGCTCCAGAAAACACAAATGAAACTACACAATTCTCTTCTGATGTGCCTTTATATCTTCCAGTGTGCCTATATATGTACAAACTCAGCTTTCTGATTTATCCTTCTGTTTACTTCTCATGCAAGGAAGCAGACACAAGAATGAACTTGAAGCAAGTCCTTCACTCATTGCAGATTTAAAGTCTCCAGTAACGATTACACTTTATAGACTTATTTACAGCTTGCTTACACTCAGGGATTTTGACAGCTATTCTGTAAATACACTCTCCTACCCACTAAGCTCCATTGTAAACTACCAGGAACATGCACGGGGTCACACTCGAGCTCCTTCTGTCATTCTTATTCTCCTTATCTCACAAAACCAGAATCTGAGCCCACATCCTCGTGCTCCACGAGGCAGATCCTAGCAGCCACCACCTGGATGATCCCCCTGGGTGCCTGCACGTGTGGGTTTGTGAGTGTCCCCTTGAACAGCAAGACCCTGACCTCTCTTCACTTCCCACACCTTGTTCAGCAGCTGTTTCAGTCAGGCTGCTACAGACTGACCTCCAAATAAAGCAGGACACCACCAAATCCCTGACAGCTGCATCCTGCCGCCCACCCAGGGGAGTATTCAGGACTCTGTTTATATGCAATCAGCAAAATAAAAATTCTGCAAGTTAAGTGACAACATTAAGTGACAACACCCTTGTGACCCTGAGAAGTTCTGGGATGCATTTTGGTTAGTGTGGACAGGCTGCCTGAGCACACCCCAACCTCCACCTGAACAGTGAACCATTAGCAGCTTCCAAAACCCCTGAAAACAGGCCAGGTTCCCTATTCTGGGGGATTCCATGAAAACTGTCTGGTTCAAACAACGTGCAGAAGGTCACACCACAAACAGGATGTCACCAAACAAAGCTGGCTGCCCAAACACCAAGGTGCCAGTCCACTCAAAGGGTCAAACGATGCCCTCTGTCCTTACTGCAGAAATTGTTGGCAAAATATTTTTTCCTTGCATTTCTAAACCAAATTTCAGCCTAATAAAACAGTATTAAAATTACTTATTGTACATCCACATGCACCCAAAGAGCAAGCATTCCACAGAAGCTTTGCACCTCTGGAATTGATTTTCAGAGCCTTTGCTTGGGTAAAGGAAGAACATGAATTCCCAGATTAAATTTCTGCTTTTGTCAACATTCTCACCATCAGAAGTTCTGCTTTGCATTAGTAATTAATTTTAGTCAAATTATGTTCATTTTGCTTATTTTGAACTTCAAAGCTTTAAGAGAAGCATACTTTCCTGACCTAAAAAGTAAGACTTTGAAGTATCTGATGAAAATAAACTCACTACCATACACAACTGCATAATCAGTTGCAGAAAATAATGTAACACATTCCCTGCCTTGGCAAATGAAAGAAGATTGCTGGTGATATGCACAACACATTCAAAAAGCAAATAAGCCATCTCCTCCATGTAAATCAGAAATATTCTTTTATTTTAAGTATCTTGAGGGGAAATTTTATATTTTTGTTCTGATCTTTAAAAAGTGTTTCATTTCCTAATTTTTTACAAGATTAAAATGATAATTTTTATGCAACTATAAAGAAATGCTCTAAATAGTAAACACAGCCAGGAAAAAAATAATTCTGAAATTACTGTACTACCAAACATGAGACAAAGTAGTCACTATCAATTTTTTCTTTCCTGCATGCAAATCCAGTTTTCTAAATTGTTACAAAACCCAAAGCATATTCAATAAGATGAACAGAAATGTTTCTGCATTCATATCTCAAGTAATCATATCTATCAAAGAAGTGTTTCACGCCTACCATACCCTGGAAGAATGCTTTTTCAAGTGTTAGAAGTTGCTGATATTTTAAGAAAAACACCGATAAAATGCCAATTTAGACAGTTTGAGCTCCATTTTTCATCACAGAGAAGGAAATACGAAGCATAATCACAGCTTTTTTGTTCCAGTTCTTTAATATTGAAGTCAAATCATGATAATTTCCACGCTACCCGACTATGTCATCACAGAGTATGGCTTTGAGCACTAAGCAACAAAAATGCAAATGCCCACGGTAGTAAAAGAAAGAAATATAGAAAAGTATTTACAGAACCAGTTTCACTGCATGCCTATGTCATATCTGGTTTATTAAACCAGTCCACAATGGTCTGTACCAATTTCTTTCCTGGAAGCAGCAAGAAAAGCAAAGACTGGTACCTATTTTTTATTTCAATCTGAATGCTTCATACCCTTTACTGTTAATAAGTCTTGGTTTTTATTAGACCATTTGACTTAGGCTGACATGAAGCAAACTCTTAGAGACAAAGATACAAGAGGCAGAGAGCCTTCAGCTACTTGGGCAGAGCTGGGGAGAAACCAGAAACTGCCCAGAATAATCAGTGAAAGTCAGCCTTTAATAGGAAGCCAAACTTTAGGAATATTTTTCCTTCCTTCACAGGTAATTTCTTTATTGATATTTCTCTATTGTTTATACCTAATTATATAAATTCACTCTGCTGCCATTCTCAAATCTCAAGGCAAGCTTAGGACACTACAAGAAGCATCATCTCATCATCCTCAAAGACTGTGATCTTAAAGCAGATTTCTGCATTTCTGACTGTATGGAGGGAGAGTAAAGTAAACTTCAATCCAATGGAACAGCACTTCCAAGCCCAGAGGGTGATGGCATTACTGCACTGTTTAATGAAATTGGGACTATGCCCAGCCTTGTTTCTTGTGTCTTATTGCAGCCCATGCTGCATCCAGAAATAAACAACATTAGAAATTAACAACAGCCACTGTTCCTCCCTCAGCTTCTCCCCAGAGGAGCTGCCAGGGCCCTGAGCAGTTCTTGTGCCCACATGTGAGGCTCAGAAGTGTCTCCTGCTGTCAGCTCCTCAGACATCTGCATTTGGAAGTTCAGAGCTCTCCAGAAACCTCCTGGAGCTCCCGATTCCGTGCTCCCTGCTGTGCTGCCACTCCAGCAGAACCCAGAGGGAGGGAAGTCCTCAGTGAGGACCAGAGCCTGCTGCCTGAGGCTTCCTCAGGCGTCTGCAGCCTCATCTTCATCAAGGTGCCTGCAGCAGGAACGTGCAACAGCCCCGTCAGTGATGCTGCTGCGCCCACAAATCCTGACCCGTGGGCTCTCAGCTGGCTCGCCAACCCTCCCTGGATGGAGCTCCAGCACTCCAGCTGCTCTGGACTCACGGTTAATCATCTCACATCATGTTTACAGCCAGCTCTAAATATCTGTTCCTCTACTTCCAAAATTTATGGTGTTACTTTAGACTATTTCAATCTGAGCCATTTTACTGAAAAACAAATCTAGGCTGAAACTCTGCATGAAAGAATTCAATTAAATAAATTCACTGTTTCCAATGTGTTTGGAGCGACAGGATTGAAGATGATAGAAAATTTAAGGGAAAATACATTTTTATGCCATCTTCAGACCTTAGCAAGTACTATCTTGCCAATAAAAAGGACTTGGTTCCTTTTAATAGGCCTTTCATCTTTAATTATCATAAACAGCTCTGTGTTTTACCTATATCCATAGCTCTATGTTTTGCCTACACCTGTCAGTGTTATGTACAATTGGCACATAGAATCCTCCAATAATTGGAATTTGCCTGACATTTTTATACCAAAACTCTGTATGAACAACTCTTTTTTTTCCTTTTCTTTTCTTTACACAAGGCAGTAACTGCTTTCTTGGCTGCCATGAAATTAGCAGATGTCAAATTAAACTGTCCTTTTGTCCATAGATCCTTCAGAGGACGATATCAAAAGATGATGAAGTGTTCCATTAGTACTCTGTGTCTGGTTTTTAATTTGCAGCTTCATATTTTTCAGTCAAAAGTCTTGGATGAGCAGACAAATCTACCAAACATGATCAAAAATCTCGCTTAATTTTTCATTCCTCCTGACAATTCTTACAAAACTTTTACATCTCATGAAGAATTTAGGTGGACAAGAGCCAAGACATCAAAGGTGAACTACAGTACGAGCAGTTCTCTCTCCTCCTGACACAAACTGAGGCTGTTTCTCACAGCTTACGTTGCTCAGACTCCAACCCAACCCAGACTGTGATTCTGTGATGCACAAATTAAAAACAGGTTAGACAGAAATTGATCTGCCACCAAGGACTACCCATATACAAGGTAAATAAACATAAATGAATAACAATGTATCACAAAATATGTTAAAAAATCTTTTCTTAAATGAAACAGTCATTGACTGAAATACCCCAACCCACATTCAAACCCAGTGGGACTGTGGGTGCCTAGAGCTTTATGATTTTGGACTCAAAGCTTATAAACTCTCAGATCATCACAGAAATAAAAATTAATTCACTTTTGGAGTACAGACTCTTACAGTTCAGAGAAATCCATGAGCAATTAGAAAGAGACCAGAGAAAGAACAGGAAGAAAAAAAGCTCATGGATAAATCTGCTCAAAGCAGCAAATTTTAAACAAAGCAAAACTTGCATTTATTGAATATATTTTGTGCTATCAGTATAAATTGTTGACTGAAGATTTAAAAAGATGTTTCAAGAAGTTAAGTGGAAAAACAGCAAGTCTTTAAATTCCTTCACAGTTAACATTTAGCCACTAATTATACAAAAACATCATCATCAGCATAATGTCACAAACAAACTAAAACACCAATCTAGGGTTTTCATTTTCATTACCACATTAAAGGATGGCTTCAGCTTGCAGTTCAGAATCTGTTTTAAGTCTCACTCATGCAACAAAGAATTCAGCAGCACAGCAAAACTCCACCATTAAGGAATTTTTCACAATAGTCAATCTTAACTCCTATTTGTTCATACCCATTCCTGCTGTTATCTAGTTAAAATAAAATCAATTGCCAGCTACTAATCATGGATCAATGTTTAATTACCAGATTCAAAGTTACTGTCATATGCAGTTGGGTAGGTAATATGACTTCTCTGCTCTGTGTTTTATTAAAGTGCTATGGAAGAAATAAGCTGAGTCACAGATGGTTAGAAACTGCTTTTGGAGTAGTAGAGGAGGAAATTTTCTGGAGAAAATCCTCAGACTATATGCTCAAAGCTGTAGATGATTGTCACAGTCCCAAATATACACAGAAAAATTGGACTGGCCAAGGCAATAATGAGCTGAATGCTCACTACAGGTGTGACCAACAATAAAAATTATCAGTTGAGCTTAAATCACCTTGGAAGGAGTGAGTCCCCAAAACAGGGAGGGAGTCAATCTCATCTCTAAGCACTAAAAGAGGACATTGCCCATATTTGCTGAAAAGGAACCTTCCAAACAAGAGAAAAGATAAAATAGCAGAGAAATGGACTACTTCTAAGAAACAACTACACCCCAAGTGTGTCTAAGCCTTCATCTCACTTCTCTATATTCCCAAAAGAATCTCAGCAGCTTCACACACTTCAGGTAAAACCCCTGCTGGCAGTCATCAGCCAGACAGAACAAATGAAAAGTGACTAAAAAAAAAAAAAAAAAAAACCAAAAAAAAAAAAAAAAAAAACAA